>JAHHFK020003023.1:0-232971 GCA_024533555.2 Aedes koreicus
CATCGATATGCTTGCTGCGTTTTGTATCGCGATTCTTGGCCTTACCTATGCAGTCCGTAGATAATAACGGGCTTCACCGTTATCTTCAGGTTTCCGATGATGACAGTCAGCCAAATCGCTTCGGATGCTGCTGCGCTTAAGGCAACGTATTCGGCTTCGCTTGAAGATGTTGCCGCCGTCGTTTGCTTCTTGCTCGATCATGACATGGTTGCTCCGAAGACCTTGAACAAGAAGCCACTAACGGATTTTCGGTCCTCGGTATCTGCTGCCCAGTCTGCGTCTGCAAATCCCACCAGCGATTCTGCAGCTTCTTCACGTCTGTATTCCGTGCAGAGCGTCTGTATCCCTTGCATGTCCGCTTCAACGTCTGCCAGTGATGATCGGCTGGATTCTACTGGAAACGTCCCATGTAGCTTACCGGGTAGCAAATGGCCGGACGCACACACAACATGGTGTACATCATACCACCCAACAGCTCTCTATACGGTTCCTTCGTCAATGATCCGTCACGCTTCAGTTGGAGTCCTTTCTCCATCGGGGTTTTGTAAGAATTGCAGTTTACCATTTCGAATCGCTGAAGGATCTTCGTTACTTGCGCCTCTTGCGAAAGTCGAAGTGTTCCTCCCTCACGGTTGTACGCCAGCTTCATGCCCAGGAAGTAGTTCGCCTCGCCGCAGTCGGTCATGTTGAATACGGCAGAAAGTTCCTTCTTCAGCCTCACGATAGTAGTCAGCTTCCTTCCAGCGATCAACAGGTTGTCGACGTATATAATGGTGATCAGCTTGTTCCTTGGCGTGCATCTTGTGTACAGGCAGTTGTCGTGGGATGACCGAGTGAATCCCATCTTCAGCAACTGTCCATTCAGCAACGGGGAGACTGCTTTAGTCCGTACAGGGACTTCTGTAGTTTGCACACTATGCCTTGATTCGCTTCTACGCCGTTCGGCCCCGGCATATAAATGTCCTCCTTTAGGTCACCATGAAGGAACGCCGTTTTAACGTCCACCTGGTGGAACAGGAAACGATGATGCACGCCGACAGCCAGGACAGTACGGGTGGTGGTCAGCTTCGCAACAGGAGCGTAGGTTTCTTCATAGTCGATGCCTTGACGCTGCAGGTACCCTTTCACCACCAAACAAGCCTTGTAGCGTGCTTCCTTGCCGTTGCTGTCCTCTTTCACACGAAACACCCATTTCGACTGGAGCGGCTTGACACTCCGGGGACAGCGTTGTAATATCCATACTTGGTTCGCCTCTATCGAATCCAGTTCCTCTTGAACGGCCTTCAGCCAACGGGAACGGTCGTCTCGCCCTCCGATATCATTGTAGCAGTTGGGGACATCTGTAATACACGGACCGGCAGAAACAGCTCCGTAACCAGTAAAGAAATTGAGAAACTTACCGGGGAGCTTGCGCTCCCGTTCGCTGCGCCTCAGCAACGGTTGACCCTCATCCTCGGATTCGTGCTGTTCTAGTTGCGAAGGGAGCGCCCCGGTGTTGGTTGAGTCTACAGTCTCGTCAGTTGCGTCGGGATCTTGATCAGCATCCGATTCGATTTCAGCATCTGATTCGATTTCCTCGGGACGGTTGGTGTTGCCATCCTCAGCATCGAGATCACCTTCCCCCTCTTGTTCGGGAAGGAAACACACCACCAGCGGAGAATCCTTCTTCTCAGGACATTTCTGGTACCGAAAGTAATTTTGGGCTCACTTCACATCACGAGCAATGAGCAATGATTCTGCTGTGGCGTGTATGCCACCGTCGGTTCAACTTGGATGCCCTTTCTAGAATAGAAAGCTTTTTGCCCATTTGAGCCATACTCACGTCCTTGGTCCACTGTCAAGCTTGAAATTTTCGCCATGGCTTCATATTCCTGGAGCATGCTGAAGACCTCGGACTTCCTCCGCATCATGTGCAGCTCACGAAGTACCGGGGGTCGATGGGACCACACACGTCCGAGTGGATCCTTTCCAGGGGCCTGGTCGCTCGATCACGAGATCCGTTGAAAGGGTCGCGGCATTGCTTCCCTCGCACACAGCGTCGCAGAAACTCGGCTTGCCTCCACGAAATTCAGCACCAGTCACCAGGTTATTCGATGCCATCGGCTGCATTCCTTGCTCGTTAAATGTCCATGCCGCTTGTGCCCGAGCTCATCTGTGTCC
This sequence comes from Aedes koreicus, assembly GCA_024533555.2. NCBI lineage: Eukaryota > Metazoa > Arthropoda > Insecta > Diptera > Culicidae > Aedes > Aedes koreicus. The sequence continues at coordinate 2,161 of JAHHFK020003023.1, forward strand.
GACATGCTCATATTCACGGTTGGGCGTTACAGGTCAATCTCCAGCTCGAACAGTTCACTCCTCAGTGGGGCGGTGGCGATAACTTCCCCGTCCTTCTTCAATATTGCGACCTTGTCGACGAAGTTAACCTGCACGCCGGCCGCGACGAGCTTTTTCACGGACATCAAATTGTCGCGCAACTTCGGGATGTGCAGTACTTCCTTCATGTGCAACGGGAATTGTTTGTTGCTGTTGCCATGGAGCTCACCGACCGTTTTCGCAAGAAGAGATTGGCCTTCCTTGGCCACATTAATAACAATCGGCTGCCTCAGCTTCCGTAGCACCGAAAACGCTTCGCTGTCGTTGGTGAGATGGTCACTGGATCCCGAAAGGTGCTTGAAAGGTTCTTGCTACTCTTTGACTTGATGTTGCCCCGGCCCGCCACAAAACTTACCGCTTTCCGCTGAGGCCGCCGCGTTAGCTTCACCACCGGCCTTCTGCCGACAGTCCTTCTTGAGGTGGCCAAGCTTGCCTCATTTATGGCACTTACTCAGGAACTTGAGGGCTTTGTTCGTTTTGTCGCCGGAAAACGCAGCCGCTTTGGCCTCGCCAACTCCTCCATTTCGCTCTTGACGTTTCAAATCTTCAGACTTCCACCTTCAGGTCTTGCTCCGGAACGTTTTCCAGGGCCGTTACCAGAGGGTCATACGAATCTGGCAGCGTCTGGAACAACAGTACCACCGGGTCAGCATCGTCAACCTTGGCACCAGCCGTCTTCGTCTGCCGGATCAAATCGTTGAACGCCAGTAGATGAGGTCTCATCGTATCGCCTTCGTTCAGCTTCAGTCGGTTGAGCTGCTTCCGGACCAGGTGTTGCGATCCGATCGACTTGGTTGCGAACGTCGCTTCGAGGGCTGCCCACTTTTCCTTGGCCGTCGACATCTCCCAGATGACCATCAAACATTCGTTGGCCAGGAAACGTACTATTAACGCCTTCGCCTTCCGGTCCGCTTTTCCGTCAGATTCTTCAAAACGCCGACCGAATCCAGGTGCATCGTCACCCTGAAGCTCCAATGTTTGAAATCCGGTCCACCCTTGAACTGCGGAATTCCGCCTGCAGTGTTCGCCGTGGTGCCCATAACCTTTTCTAGGTGAAGGTAGGCAGAGCTTGAAATAATAGGTCTTGTTTATTTGAAGAACAGTTTGAGACTAATCGTTTGGAAAAAAAATAACACTCTTAGTAACTAAGGGGGTAGTTAGGGAAGCCTACGGCGATTGCCTACTGTTGACACAAACGGTTGCGCCGGGTTGCTTCGTCTTCATCTTTCCACTACAATTCCCATTTTTAGAAAACATGTACGGTTTTAATCTATCTTTCGCCTCAGCTGGATTTGTCAACACGCCAGAGATCAAATATATCGCACAGATGTCTAATTCAGCGCAGCTATTTTGGTCACTATCCGTGTCCATTTTTGATTGACATAATTGTAATGGGCAGGTTCGAAAACACGAAACATAATCTGATTGTTTGCACGTCAAACTTTGCCTGGTTCATAAGGATAGTTCATAGGTGTAGGTAATGTCATAAATAGAGAACAAATTAGCTACACGAGCCAAACGATACACTCAACATTGTGTTGAAATCGATTCCTGAAATAACTATTCGAATTTAGTTCATTCTATTATTATTTGATGAAAGCCTCTCTGGATTTTACCATTTTGCTTCCATTGTAAACTCCGAGAAAAATATAAATAACCTTGTAAGTAAATCCACTTTTTCCAACATTGGATCGAATTCAACTCAATTTTGCGACGGTTTCGTCTCCCGTGCAGGAGCAACAACCTTCTTCGTTTGAGAGGTTTCGCTTGTAGAAGCATAACTTTTCACTCGAAGGCCTTCCCGTAGGCAGTTTTCTTATGCTTGCAAATCGTTGAACGTTATGTAATGACATGGGAGCAGCCAGTAATCGCCCTCTTGGGAAAATAGCCCTCAAAATGTTCTGCGAATCAATACTTACATCCTTCGGTGCATTTTTTCACAAAAGAATCCAAAAACTCTGGCATCTCCACCGGTTCGAAGCAGCATCTTATCATCGACATTATTTCCCCTTGTTTTGAGATAAATCTTCTTTTGTTTAACTAATGAGATGACTCAAAGTTGGTGAAATTTGACGCACTGATAACACTGTGAGCTACATTTCGATAATACTTTCGGTAGAATCGAGCATTTTGGTTGTTTTACGTCGGAAAAAGCACTTTATACGACGAGAACTTGCACAAACTTAATTAGCATCGATCTTAAAATAACATTCAGAAGCCTTAAAGTTTATTTGAGAACGATTCTGATACAGTTTCAGTCAACAACACAACAATCGGAAGAGATTTCAACTACTTATTGGAACATTTTGAACACTAGTTTTGCGTTTCAACTATTTTTCCGACCGAAAAAAAACCTCAGCAGAGAAGGCTTTTAGAGATGACCTTTCCGCTCCATATCTCGCTTGCTTTTGAACGTCCAATTTGGCAGCAAAATTTTCATCTACACTAAAGTTCGCGTCATGCGCAGTCTCATCGTTTATAACAGCTCCTACGGTTATCAGTGATTAACTAAAAGCAAAGACGACGCGGCGATTTCCCACCGCTGGCCCAGCATGGAGCTGGTAATTATATTGCCTACGAAAACAAAACAAAACAAACTAACAAAAACGCAAACCGCCGCACACAGCAAATAGCAACCCCAAAACAACTTACTCACCACCAACATCCGAGCAAGCGAGCGAACGTTCCAAATACTCACCACACCACCCCCCGCATTCATTTGACACGGCACAGCACAGCAAGCTTCTGTGTGATGATTTCCCGCCTACTCGAGGACATAGCGTGACTGCGCAGGGCCTTTCCTCAATGTTTTGATTTTGGGATTTTCCCCCGAGTGTGACCGATTTTTATGAATGAATCTCTATAGCGTTGTGATGGTGTGAGGAGGCTAAATTCACCACAAAAGCGTCGCAGCTGATTGTGTGCGAACTTCCGAAAACGTTTGACAGGTGGTCGTCGTCGTTGTCGGTTGTAGCGAAATTCAGTTCACCTCGAACCTTTTCTACAGGCGATGCCATCGGCGGAAGTGGAATTTGAGTTTGAGTTTCATGGAAAGTGGAAATTTAATTATATTGCTCAAGGCTTTTGGGGGTTTCCTTTTCTAAATGAAAATGGATATTATTAAGGCAAGATTGGTTGATTGACATTTCTATTACAAAGCGAGGAACGTTGTAGAGTCTTTGAAGCTTGGAAAATTTATAAAATTTTCTTGTTGACATTTTATAAATGTCACAAGAAGTGCATGGCTGCTGCAAAAGCTCATCGGTCGCGCACGGGTCAATCGATTGTACATAATCGTGGAAACACATGTATGCCCGCTCCATTTGACTCAATTTTGAGCCGTTTTCGACTTAATCTCGTTGAAAGTGGCGTCACTTAATTTTGGATAAAACATCTGATTCAATTCAATGTTTTGACTTGTCGACTATTTTGAGAATAATTCCATGGTTGTACCGACAATGAAATCATGGTCAGGATGACTATTGCATATAACGGTTACAGAATCATGAAAATTGCTGGATTCACAACGTTCATGCTATTCTTGACTATGGTCATAGTTACATTGACTATTCTGACATTCTAGTAAATGTTTAATCAATTATTTTTGTAGGTTGTCTTGGCCATGATCATAGTCGGTTCAAAATCACTATACTGCCATAATCATCCTAACCCCCAATAATGGTAAAATAGACCATCATTTTTTCTCTGTGTAGAATCTTGTTATTCAAATTTCAGTGACTCCACTTTTGAGTCGAAATCGACTCGAAATCGAATCAAACGGAGCGGGCGTGTGCGATAATGATTGAAAAGATCGAATTCAATCAAAGCAATCCAAAGCCGTAGTAAAACTACCTGCTCTCATAGTGCAGCTTTTGCAAACCCATGGCATGCTGCGCTGCTTTGGACACGGCTATTTTTGTTTGGTCCGGCCCGTTTCAAGGTCGGCCAGTTGTTGGCTTTGTGCTGGCACGTTGTGGACAACATAAACAGCGACGAACGGTCCGAAGCGCTCGCGCTTGGTCTTGGAAGATCCGTTTATGGAAATGGTCAGCTTGTTATGCGCGTCTTGTTGATATCTCTTTCGGTGTACCTGTCTCTGATTAATTGACATTGTGGGTCGAAATAGAATTCACAGTGGTGGCTTGTTGGGAAATAAGGCTGATAATCTATTTAGTATGTGTTGAATTTATACTTAAAGTTCTGACACATTAGCTTTCCTTTGATCTCACACAACGATAACGCAGTTTGTGGAACTTAATTGTTATTCTGACAACTCCGTTGAATCTTCGTCGAAGTTCTGAGAACTTCATAAAAAATCTTAAAACTAAACCAATGCTAGCAAACACAGTCGAAAGAAACAACATCGCTGTTGATCCTTCATTCTACACTAAATACCAATAAACGCCACCTTCCGGCTACCTTCACTGCTGCACTCGACCTTCAGTATCATCAAATGACAGATAAATGCCCTCATGAGGAACATTCAATCTGCTCATCGATTATCCGCTACTTCTACCTTATGCCGTACAGATGACGCTCACGATGACTGCTACCGGCTGCGAAGGGAACCTAACCAAAAACATCATGCCGATCGATTTCATTTTTCTGTTTTCATTGTTTCCCTTTCCGAATGGTCATGTCTTGACATTTGCAGGGCATCCTCATCCGCATCAAATCCCAAACTCTGAACGTGGAACACAGCACACTTCGATCGGTCAAATTGACAAAGCGAGAAGATTCACTTGTCGACTACCGCGGGCTCGTCGTAATTATCGATTATTATCGTCGTCGTCGTGGGCAAATTCGACTGGCCCCATAGGTATTGTGTAATCATCGAAGATCCAATCGATTCAAACTGGCTGCGCAAGAATCCTCGAAAACGGAGAGGTTTGTTTTGATTGAACCGACACAGCAAGGCATGAAATAATGCATTTTCACTGATGAATTCCAATCGATTGTTTTGAGTTGAGCCATAATTGCCATGCCAAGAAAGAGAATCCGAGAAAGTGCATGGCTCACAAAATTGTAGGTTATGAATGGATTTTCCGAGGAAGCCATGAGGTACGATGGATGCGGGTTCAAATAAATGCGAAATGTCCTTGCAATGGATAAAAGACGGATTGAGGAAGAAATAGCTGCGTTTTATGAGAGCAACTCGTAAGTTGTTCCGAACTAATTTTGGGTTGTCTTTCAAAATTACGGATGCCAGATAGTTTTTCAAAATGTCTGTACGTAAGTTTTTGAAAGTTCTGGTTATGTGTGTATAGAAGAGAGGGGAGGGAGTAGTGAAATTGGGAAAGTAGTGATTGGGAATACCTATGTATTTCTAAAAAAAAATTAAAATGGGTGTATTCGCTAAAAATGGCACACACATATTTACATACCAAAAATTAAACCGATTATCTGATTTTCTTAAAATTTTGAGGGAATGAAAAACTACTAATGAGTTATGATTTACAAAAATTTTCATACTAATTTCATCTCCCATCCCGAATGCCCGAACCTTCCTTTTAACTCCACCCATCAAATTGTGTACAGCCAATTTTCCCAGTTGATTTTGTTGTTTTTACCCAAATTTTCTTCAACTTCAGCTCAGTTTTCAAAGTTTCGGGATGTTTGAAAAGTTTCGTCGTCATAATTACCCAGATTTTTTTCAATTGGGCGAATTAAATTGACTTTGCTGTTCATTCCGGTTTGAGGATTTTTGTACTTTGTAAACAAACATAGCACGCTTCGTGGTTTTCTGCACAAAACCGACTTACATCTTGAACATTTTAGCGACGTCTCGAATTGACATATTTGAACAATTCTTGAACCGTTGCTCCACTTTCCAGGCCATTTTACTGTCCATTGGACCACGTTTCCGACCACTCCACAGTAGCTTATTTCGAAAAAAAAAAAAAACAGACGTAATTCAGAAACGGGTTATCAGCTCACCAAAAATAGTGAATCTTATATAAAAATTGCGGGGGAATCCAACGGCGCTAATTTGTGTCCGAAAAAATGTCAGGAAATGTCCGATTTTGCCCGCTTGCTCTTATAACTTCAAAATATTTCAATATAAACACGCAAAAAAAAAAAATTTGCAGTGTTGAAACTACCATTTCGAGGGTTAAATTAAGCGCAAACACCAACAATTTTCTCCTGACTATAAATGCGTTTGATTTTACCATGCCTGCGGTTGAAGTCAACCATGGTGGAGTTGATATTAACATGAGGTCTGTCAAATATACCACTTATGTTGAAGGTACCATAAATGTAGTATATTTGACTGAAATTTCATGGTTGTTTTGAAAAGAGGTATAGTCGTGAAAAATGGTAGTTTTTACTGCAAGATTTTTTTCAGTGTAAGACAATACAAAAGCACGACCAATACGAAAACACTCAAATACAACGTGTTTTTTACGTAAAAATGTTCAAGGGATCCAATGCCGGAATCCGCTTTACTGTCAAATATCGATAAAATGCCCAATTCGCCCCTTTTACCCTATACGTTGAAATAATTGAAAATATTAATCTGTTCAGTTATTTACGCTAGCCCGCTATAAAATATGAATAATTCCATTTGACATTAGACGCTTACCGTTATAGCATATTATGGCATCATCTTAGCAAACGCTGATTTAACAAAAAAAAATCTAGATCTCAAATCTTAAAAAAAAAAACAGTAAAAAAACAAACATTCATAAGAATAAAGTTTTGTAGATCCGCGGTTATTTGTAATGATTGAATATGTGAATCAATTAATCGTCATTTGAAAAACGACCAATTAATCAAATGAAAAATACAAGTCATAGCCACAACCAGAATAGATCTTCCCTTTTTGAAAAATTTGCTGAAACATGTGTTTATAGTATAAAACATAAATTGAATTGGACCCTAGCACGGGCGCATATTCATCAGCATGAGCATGATTGACCGCCCGAGGTTGCTACTCCGTTGTTGCCAGATCAGCTGTTATTACACAGAGAACCAACAGATGATGCTTGGGACTAACATACATCTTCAATGTGTAAAAACTGGTGATCCCAATCTAAGGCAATACCGGCGCCGGCCTCGCCCGAATGCAGGTCAAGTAGGGAATGGGTAGGAATATGTTGACGTGATACTCGCTTTATAGGAAGCCGCGGAATCCACTGCACTTTTACGAGGAATCACTGAGAATTTGGACGGCAAGATTGGGTGGCAGCATGATTCGTTTTGGTAAACGATAAGCTGTCAAGTGTAATTAGTATCGATTTCCGATTTGAACCGATTTAAACCAACAGTAAGAATGCTATTGAGCCACTTACTAAGTGTGGTTGTTGTTTTTCATTGAGAAAACAAAGTGATATTTAATAATGCTGAAAAGCCGATTTTGACCGGTACAGTACAGTAAGGATGTTATTGGGGCCACTCACAGAGTGTGATAGTGGTATTTCATTAGGAAAACAAGGTAATTCATCTCAACGCTTGAGTACCAACTTGGACCGATCTATACCAACAGTCCGGATGCCGCTGGAGTCCCTTACAAAATCGGACAGTGGTTTATTTGTGATAGGGTGGTCCAACGAGTATGGAGAACGAATAATTTGGATCACAATTAATTACGTACCTCACCACCAACCGATCTTACCCGGCGAACCACGACTTCTCATGCTAACTCGATCACTCGCGCAACGAATAATAGGAAACCGAAACAATAAACAAAACGCTACGTCCGATAACAAAATATTGCGGAACAAAGTATCGACACAACAGATTCAACCGATTCAACCGATGGTCGACGCAAACCTATTAAAAATAAATTTTATTAATATAGATACAATGTGTAACAATTACCTGTCTTGCTCCACGTTCTTGAAAGCACATACTACCTCAAGAGTCGCCTGTTCACAACTCCGCATGTGTCGGACTAGTTTCCGGTACATTCATTCATCATTATGCCTAACTTTAAATGTTTTGAGAAATAGAGAAATATTAGATATTGTCTTCAAAATTTGGTAGAAATGAATTATTTGTCGCCTGAAAAGAAACAAAATTAAGAACAAAGATAAGAGTAGAATCCTTGTAGTCCCCCGGATGTTTGAAGAGCTTAGCCATTTCTATGAAAAGATAGTAAGAGTTATTGTTGCGGGCTGTCGATGGTTGGTGATAACTATGTGTTGAAAACTATTGGCTGAAATGAGCATTGAATGAGAATAGTAAGAACATTTCATTGCTGTCACTTTTCCTTGCGGAATAATATTCCGTTCGATTATTCCGCAAGGAAAACTGACATTCCACTCATACTGCAGCAGTTGTCAAAATTACTTCGGTAAAAATGGCAAAAATTACATCAGGTCTTTCCTTGTCAGCTCCAGACCAGGCTTTATTATAACGTACAGAACGAAAGTTTAAATGGATTGTCGCTAGTCGATAAATTCGGTTTTCAACTGAAACCATAATATCAAACAACAAGAATCAAGTTCGGAATTTCTTTGAACAAAGCTAATAACTCGTACCGCCACCGGGTGCTTCTGAAGGTCATTTTTGATGGCAAGAAGTAAAACGATCGAGGGAAAATGGCACACTCACTCGGACATGGGCAAGTCAAAACACAGAGAGGCAGAGGATGATCGAGTCGTAAAGGCGGGCAATTAAAACGATAATTGCACGCGGAAGATGGGCTGTAAATTTTTGGCATAAATGTTTTGCGTCCGTATGGTGGCTACTGGCAATTTACGTGCATTGCAATTGAGTAATGAACAGTGTCAGTTGGGTGAGTTGAAAATGGACCACGGATGAATAAAATTCGGAATGTGAACATTATTGGGCGGCAGTTGAAAATGCGGTGCATTGTAATAACTAAAGTGCATGCGATGCAATCGAACGCGGACGTGTGATAGGTGCGCGACGTGAATTTACGTCAAATGTACATAAATTAGACTGCAGGGTAAGTGCGTCGGTTTCGGCCATATTCTACTATTTTGAAATGAATATTCATCCCCATTACTAGGATGTGAATCAACAATCCTTACATATCTTTTGATCTCAAAATTGTAAACACCTTGAAATATCTTCAAAACATGCCAAAAATTGTCAAAACAGGTTCGTATCCCCTTTTCGACAAAAATTAGATCCGATTCTCTAAAAAACCTCGGGGGGTGGGGCCTCGGATAGAGAAGTCGCTAAACGCACGGTCTACCAAGCCGGAGGCGACGGGTTCGATTCCGGACCGGTCTGAGATTTTTTCGGGTTGGAAAGTTTCTCAACTTCCCTAGGCATAGAATTTAATTGTGCTTGCCACACAATGTACACATTCATGCATTGGTGTTGGCAAAGAAAGCTCTCAATTAATAACTGTGGAAGTGCGCTCAGAACACTAAGAACACTGAGAAGCAGGCAAAAGCTCGTTTAATGAGCGTCAAAAAAGCCAGGAAGAATGAATCTCTAAAAAAACATTTCTTGGCTGGTCAGTATGGTAAATTGAACACGATCGATATCCGTGTTCAATCTTGTTGGTTTCTCTAGGCGTGAAGCCCAATGGGAGACCTTGCGATTCGTGAGTCACAGACAACCGGCTAGTTCGGAGATTGCTGTTGTACCTACACGCAAAAAAATACCGCAGTAGAAACTACCATTTCCAGGGTTAAATTAAGCGCAAACACCAACAATTTTCACCTGACTATAAATGCGTTTGATTTTACCATGCCTGCAATTAGATCGACCATGGTGCGGTTGATATCAATGAGGAGGTCTGTCAAATATACCACAAATGTTGAAGGTTTTACCATAAACGTAGTAGAAGTTGACTGAAATTTCATGGTAGTTTTAAAGATAGGCATAGTCGGGTAAAATGGTAGTTTTTACTACAAGAATTTTTTCTGTGTAGAAGATGGCGGTCCAGTGCTGAGAAAATAAAAAAACAACGAAAAATCCTGTCTTCGGACCTGACCACCACGTTAATCCATCGTGACGTCTTTTCTAGCACAAATTACTTGCATTCTAATTTTACATTGCCTTTTTCTTATATTATTTATTAGTAATACAGTACTGGAAGAAATAAAGTGCTCACCCGGAAATAATTATATCATTGCTTCATAACTTCATCAAATTTGATTATATTATTTAGCTTTCTTCTGCAAAGTTGACTTAATTTGCGTTATCTTTCAGTTTTTGTAGAAAAAAATTGCTATTCTCTTGAAATCAAAAAAAAACTTTTTTTACTTAAATTAAGTTGTTTTTGAACTGGAAGAAAAAAAGTGCTCACTTTTACCTTATAATATTTTACGGTGTTTTGTTCGTTCCCAGTCGCTGATATTGACATATCCTCTTATTGTTGTTTATGCGCGGTATATTCAAGAACAATTTTTCCCCGTTTTACTTGTTCGTTATTCGTGTTTTAAGATGGAAAGTAAGCAAATCCCCCTAAAAATCCGTAAACTCATCGTTCGAGACCACCAGAACCATGAATCGTTCCGGAAGATTGCTGCTAAGTATGCTTTAAGCTACTCTGGTGTAAGGAAGGTATGGAAGAAATTCGAACAATGTGGAAGTGTGGCAGACAAATCAGGTCGTGGGAGAAAGCGGCTTACGTCACCACGCGAAGATTCGAGAATCGTACGAGAAGCAAGAAGATGCTCATCAATAACCAGCCGTGCTATACGTGAGAACTTGAATCTGAAGGTATCCGAAAGAATTATTCGCTACAGGCTGCAAGAAGCTGGATTGAAGAGCAAGTATGCAAGTCGAGGCCCTCTAATCAGAAAAGTGAATAGAATCAAACGATTGAAATTTGCTCAAAAGTATGCGGAACAGCCCGTAGAATTCTGGAAACGAGTGGTATGGTCTGATGAGAGCAAATTTGAACTGTTTGGCAAGAAACAGCGCCCTCGTGTTTGGATAAAGTCGGGAGAACGCTTATTGGATCAGAACGTGCAGAAAACTGTAAAACATGGTGGCGGAAGTATTATGGTTTGGGGGTGCTTCTCGTGGTCCAGCGTTGGAAATCTCGTAGAAATCGAAGGTATCATGACTGTTGATCGTTACATTGATATAATCAATGAAAATCTGGAGGAATCGCTTCTTAAAATGGGGCTTGAGGAAAGCTTCATTTTCCAGCAGGACAATGACCCAAAGCACACAGCACGAAAGTCAACTGCATTCTTCAAAGCAAATCGCATTAAACTGTTGGAATGGCCACCACAATCACCTGACCTCAACCCGATTGAAAATTTGTGGTCGATTTTGGATAGACAGGTGGATAAAGGCGAAGTGACGAACAAAACCAAGCTTTTCAAAGCTTTAAATGAAGCGTGGCAGAACATCGATGAAACATATCTGCACAACCTCGTCGAAAGCATGCCACGACGTCTACAAGCAGTGATCCAGGCAAAAGGTGGACATACTAAGTACTAAAAGCTTTATATACTGTGTTTTCTTTACAATTTCTCTTGTGAGCACTTTATTTTTTCCAGTCGATAACAGAAAAGGTTCAATAAAAATTAAGATATAAATTTCCAGTCCTAGATTTTTATTATTTTCTTTGCACGAAACGATAAAACGGAAGAATAAGATGAATTATGTCGAATACAGCTCAAGGTTTTCTCTGAATGTGTAAAGGGTGTCACTCTTCAAGATTATTCGTTTTGGTGAGCACTTTATTTTTTCCAGTACTGTATTTTAACCTTATTGTAATACTGAGCAATCGAAACATTTCAGCAAACAGTAAACATGCTCCTTTGGCTCAGATTTTGACAGTTCTCGATGCTCGATTGGCTCAAGATGGCCGCTTCCGCATATCTCTATACTCTGAGGATTACTAGTATTTATCAGTTTAATAGCACATCTAAAAGTCCACCGGCTTCGGTAATATCTCAGGAACGCATTCCGGTGAATTGATTTGCGTTAATAAAAAACGTAAACAAAGATTTCAAGTAAAATTAAGTGCCCCGAAACAGATATACCGTCAGGGTCACTATTCACTGTGGATTTGAGCCGATATGGTGAGACTTATGGGTCTTTCTTTTCACCAAATTCAATCACAGCCATGAGTGCATCGCTAACTACAAATAAATATTAAAAATAAACTACTGTTATTTGAACTTAGGAAATTGTTGTGAATCATTTTATAAGGTACATTAGGGTCTCCTTTCAACGTGGTAAGGCCAAAGATGCATAGCTAAGATGGAACAGTTGGTACAAATATTTTTTCATTTCAGTGTCTTCTTCAACAATTAAAATCGGTCCTTTTCGAACGAGCACTCCCCAGTAAACGGGTTGACAGATCTTGTCATGCTTATGCCGTTCCCTCGTACTGCAAACAAAAGACCAAAGTACCTTGAGAACAAGGTAAAGCATATTGCCAGCTGTCATATTATTCTCACATACACGCTGAATCGAGCTTACTCAATGTTGAGTAACTTTTACTCAATTTTATAAATATATCTAGAAGGTCAAACGCTGATTAGTTATATTTTATGAATTTGATTTATTGTTATTCAAAACGCAAGAAATTGCGCCAAACTCAATTTTGAGATAGCTATATATATTTTTTTTCAATAATATAAAATGGGTCGGAAAACGTCTTTGTCAATTTGCGCTTCGGAAGTTAATTTAAAATCTAATTCGTATTCGAAAATTAATAACCAGTCACGACATGGAGCAGATGGCAGCCACTGTAGCTGCGGAAACATATCTTAAAAAGGCTAAGCTGTTTTATCTTGACTGGGATTCGTTGATTTTTATTAGTATATTCCATTACAGATAAACCAAACATTTTCGAAACTCTTTCTGGCGTATGAATCGAAACCAGACTAATTGTAAAAATGGCTTTTATACAACGTGGTTAAATTTCTTGGTGTTGAAAATGGTAAGCAAGCATTTCATCACTCTTGCCTTGTTGTTTGATTTTACAAACGTAATGATCGATCCACCAACTCTTTACTATTAAAACATATTATACATATTATACTTACAGAGCATACTCGGGCATAACTGAGGATCAACGGCGAAATAAAAAAAAACTCATTTTCATAAATTTTTGTTTTGATGTTTAAGAGTAAGTTCAACTCGAAACTAAATAAATTTCAGGATTAGGGGATTTTTTTACTATCGTACAGGTTTGGTCCGAAAAACGCAAATTGAAGTTTTCCGATTTTCAAGAACCTCACTAAATTCAAATATTCATAACTCAAGAACGCTTGATTATAGAACATTTTTTTTCCAAACTTCAATGAAATTTACTCAATAATCCGGAAGATATAATCATAAAACAAAATCCTGCAAATTTATTTACAATAGAGGAAAATTTCTTGGATAAGACCAGTATTCAGCTCAAAAGTAATGGGCATTTGCATAGGACAAGTAATGGTCAAGAAATGCTTTAGCAACAATCAATATGCAACTAGCGATTTGAAATTGGTTCACTGTTGTAGAACCCCTTGGTCCGAAGTACACCTTGAAGCCAGCACCTAACTATACATATTTGCGCCTTTGTTTTGTTTTGCTGTGTTATTTTGACAGAACATTTGAGAGTGTGTTCGTGTGAGTTCATTATTAGGGGCGTATTATTAGGCTTGGGACCGACCTTGGGACCGATGTGCTAGTACCGACTGAGCCAAGACCTACTGGTCTTAGAGTTAGTCTATGATAATATTCCGTTCGATTATTTTGCAAGAAAGATTGACATTTCACCCATACTGGAGCAGTTGTCAAAATTACTTTCGGTGAAAATGGCAAGAATTACTTCTGGTCTTCACTTGCTAGCTGCATACTGGTAAATAAGCCGGAAAAGAAAACATTTTATGAATTATGGAAAATTTTGAAAAAAATATTCACACTTAGATTTTTTTACAGAAATCTGTAAAACTTTACCGAATTCTCAACAGCTGAACGTTCGGGAATGAGTTCGGTGATTTTTTCTATTACCGAAAAAATCTTTAATCCTCCAATGCGAATTCCGGTAATTATTTTACAAATAAATCTGTAATTTTTCCAAGGATCTGGTTTGCAGTTTTACCGAAGTTTTCTGTATTCTTTTACAAATAATCTGTAAAACAAAATGCTAATTATATTAGTCTAGGTAAATCGAAACGTTTTGAGATATATTTCGGAATATATTTTTGTCAAAATTCAGATTTAAGATATTTTCTTTTTGGTACTTTTGCGCATATATTTCACTAACAAATTCAATTTAAAAAAACAACACCAAACAAATTATTGCACGCTGTGCATAAACTTGGTGCCAGTCGTGCTTAACTGTTCCACCCCCCATTACAGCACCAGTAATAAACAAAAAAAACCGCTTGTCGCAGAGGGTAGCAGCCGTGTTGAAGACGTAGAACGACTGCACGAACACACCAAAAGAATATTTCCTTTTGTATAGGAACTAAGATATTGTTCCACACAACAGCACAATCATTCGAATCCTCAAATTTCGCACCACGAACGAATAATGTAGGCGTTCTTCTATTATCAGTCGGAAAATCATCATCAAACTGTAAATAAAAAAAATATATATTTTTATATATATATATATATATATATATATATATATATATATATATATATATATAAAAAAAAAAAAAATATATATATAGACGGAATCCTGGATTTAAAATATTTAGTACTTATACGTTGATCCATTCAATGATGCCATGCAACGGATTTTTGCTAGTTGATACGTTGTCGTTTCGTTTGAGCCACGAGATGGATTTTTGAACCGAACAATGGCAAGCGCTCGCACAAAATCTAGTAGTCATAGAAGGAAAATTAAGATATTGAATGACAAGAGAAAAAAAACGACAGACGTGGAAAGAAAAATATACCCAAAATATGCATTTAAAATACCTAAAATTAAGTAAAGCGCATATTTTTATCTAAAAAAATAGATATTCTTCTTTCGGATGACTGTTGATTAAAACAGACTCGCATCCACCAAACGACCCAATAACAATAACCAAACCCGGACCAATAACTCAAAATTAGGTGAACTTCATTATTGTTAAAGTTGAGCAGAAAGAACTCCACTTTGGGTGGGTCATACTACTCGGTGAGTATTTACATTTCTTTCATGAAACTGTATAGCAAACTCTCCAGCGTAACAATTTTCACTTTACCCAACAATAGGTTATTGGCCCAAAGTACCGACTTACGTTGAACGAAGTTAATTTTGGGTAGATTTCTTTTTCCGTAAACATATGTACCATTTTTCATGTTTTTGAAAAGGTTGTCATAACGAGTAAGTATTTTTGGTTCCAAATCGTCCCATTTTTCCAAAAAACGGTGCTGCTTCCTGATGGATAATCTTAAAAATCAATAGTCACCTGTGTAAGAAAATCCATTGATGAATATAAATAACTATCACTAAGTATAATATTTACCAATTCTCCATTGTAGGCTGTCATAACCGGAAAGTCAACCGCATACTCGATAAACTGGTTATCGACTCGGAACTGGTGTCGCTTCTTGAAGGTCCATTCCACAAATCGATAATTTTGAATTTCATCTGGCTGTTTGGAATAACGAACTTCAACTCGATTTCCTTAAATTCAAATTAAAGACATTAACATATCTCAATTTTTAACACGTACTTGAATTCAACTAACAGCTTTTCCGATGTCGTTATGTTCTAATGGTGAGATGTCCTGGAAAGAAGCGTCTTCTCCCTGGTCGTCAAGTCGTCGTCGTTTGGTTACACGATCTTTAGATTTTCGAGCGAGGTACTCCATTCTGCAATGAATGCGTCCGGCGTGCCGATTGATTCCCCTAGCATGTGGATGGAACCACAAAGCCTAAACATAATCAATGAAGTTAAAATGAAACGATCATACACTATCAGATTTCAAATCCTCACCTGGGGCGTGTCTGTTGATTCAGCTGCTGTAATGGGATACGATTTCACAAGTGAAAGAGCAATTTGGTTTTTATAGAAGTTGCATGGACGGCTGAAAGAAAAAAAAAAAATAGATATAAGACAGCAGCATATATATCCGATCGTATTTGAGTCAAAATCCTAAGAAGTGGGGATATTCTGTGAGTGAGTAGGTGCAGTTTTCGTCAAAAGTAGGTTTGCAGATGAAAAAATAGAGGAAAACTCGCGTAACCCATGATAAGGGCTTAAAAGCCAAATATAAACAATGACTTTGTGTGCCACACAATACGCAAAATGTCCTGGCATGTCCAACTACCAACTTTTCTTCTGTTCTTTTGGTCGGCCGGAAACGATTCAGCAACCCGGACAAGCAAGGAAACAAAACAAAAACAAACGATAGCAAGAAAAAACAACAACAACGTATATACTTATATAGCAAGCAGTCCGTTCGCGAGTATTTACCGCTGTCCCTATTCGCCAAGAAAGAGAATGTTCGTGGAGGATGTCCAGGATTTCCCTCCTGTAGGATCACTACCCGAACGAGAAGACTTACTTATATCGAATTCGTTTTTGAACCTGGGTTGGAACTAGTTGCAACCTGCGATACCCGAATTTATTGTCAGTACAACCCTCAATCCGATAAGAGTTACAGAAAAACTCAAAGACACTGATGTTTGACACACAACAAGCCAACCCAATTCTGATACCCGATCCAGTTTGGAAGTGGATCAAAAACTAATTCGCTGTTAGTAAATAATGTCCGATGCGGTTCAACAAGCGAATGGATGACGTTTATTCCAAGCATAACTTTTCAAAAAGATGTATCTAACATTCGATAGGAATTGAGAAAAATGAGGTAGAAGTTCCAGATGCTGTAATTAAATCCTATTTAATTTTATTTCATGTTTTGTTCGACTCTGTTGATAATGTCACGTTTGAATAATATGAAAAGTAGTTAAAATCCTGGTTTTCATTCACTTTCACTCTAGTTTTGAGAAAATACACCGGTTTGCCTCCATACCATACACAAACCATGTTAGATACGTCGGTGTGACATCTTGATTGTA
Organism: Aedes koreicus; assembly: GCA_024533555.2. Classification (NCBI taxonomy): domain Eukaryota; kingdom Metazoa; phylum Arthropoda; class Insecta; order Diptera; family Culicidae; genus Aedes; species Aedes koreicus. The sequence continues at coordinate 19,141 of JAHHFK020003023.1, forward strand.
ACATACAATCGGTTGGATACGTCGGTATTTCAAGAAGTTTAGCACTTGCGTCATGTTAGATACACCGGTTTTAATTTCATAAGATAGTGGGGAACAAAAAAAAAAGAAAAGGAAATGAACATGGAATAATGTATAATTTGATAATAGTATTGGAGTGCACACAACGTGTAAAGAAGGAAGATGAAACCGATTAACATGGAAACGATAGTTTTGAAAGTATGCGATAACTGGAAAACCAAAAGTAAAAGGAAATGAAGGAAGAAAAAAGGGTGGCATTTGAGTAGATCCACTTTTTACGAAAATTGAGTAACATTTCCGTGAGAGTAAAAGAATAGTATACAATTGTACTCAAAAATTGAGTGAAATGAAACGGGAGTGTATGTGCTCCTTTGGGACAGGTAAAGGTTGTGGTCCTGTGTTTCTTCTGTTGTTAAAAAAAAAACTATAGTTTAATGTTAGTTAGAATGTATAAATCGTTTACTCCACAAACTGTTCAATCCTACGGAGATATTAAACCACCGGCAGCATCATGATTGGAGTACGGCCGCAATTCAGTATATCTATGCGCTGTTGTAAGAATTTCAAACTCCCCAGTTGAAAATATTTTCAACCAGACTGCGTTCAATTTGGAGCTGCTTAATGACAGAGGAATGGGACAACGACAAGTCAACCACAATTTACCCGCAAAGGTACAGGTTAAGGAGGATGCAGCATGGAAATTGTTGACGACGAGGAGAAAGTACCAGCAGCTGCAATCACACCACGCAATCCACCATGTGAAGTAACCCTCCGTGTAAATCAAATGGAAACTCACTTCACTCTGGGTGAATTTTCTCACATCGCAATGCGAGACCGAAAAATCTCAATTCACTCCATTCGTCAAATAAAGGCAAAGTTTGCTTACCAGCCGTATAGTGAATCCAGGCAATCACATAAAATGGCAACAATTTTTCTAAGCATTGTCTCATTTGGTTTTGTGTTCTCTTTCAGAGCTTCCATAACTGAAATGCCTTCGTCAGTTTTTTCAAACACTCGGTCAATATCGATGATCTAAAACGAGAAATTTTGAAGTTTATAATTAGTCGTCCAATTGAATTGAACTTTGGCTAGGATTACCTTGTCGAAGTTCATTCCTTGGTATGGACCGTTTACAGCGTCATTCGGATCAGTTGCAGAGGATAGTATCTGATTGCTTTCATGCTGAATTGTTTGGTTGTGTAAAATTGATTCGACTCCAGTACCGGAGTAATAATCGTCCTCAACTCGCCTATCCGGTTGATCATACTCTCGTTGAACTCGCTGAATTGTTTTAATCATTTTCGTTGTAAGCTTCAGTCTTATAAAATCATTGTCATCCAGTTGTAAAAAGGTATTCAAGTCGTCAATTTCTTCTCTTTCTGTAAAGCGATGTGATATTAGAATTTAGATATATGTATATTAAAAGATGCAACAGAAATATCCTACTTCTAATAATCTTGACTGTAAAATCGTCTTGAAATATACTGCTTTGAACAATTGTATGGTGTCCAAAAGGCAAATGTGGCGTGAGTAAAGCATTCTTCTGACGAAAACAGATTCTCTACATCCATGACCACTACTTCATAGGCTTCGTAAAATTCGTTGTAACAATTGGTTTTACACAACCGCAATAGAAATTTAAGTTTTCTGTCGATCATTAAAATTTCCCGAATGATACCATAAGTCGGGTAGTAGTCATCTGAATGCGTTTTTACACCTACTACTAGGTTCATCCTGAATTCTACACCATTTAAATGTGCGGTTCTTGGTACAAAAATAACAGTTATATCCGGATCCAACAAAGCATCACTCAGACATTCTTCACGGTTCAGAAGGTTCCCAGATGAAAAAGTGAGCTTGTCGCAGAAAGGGTTATCCAATTTGTTGATGATCATTCTAATACATTGTCTTTTGGCTAGACTGTGACAAATATTTTTGAAATTCTTGCACGTTGCGGCCTGAACTTTTGCAACTTTATTAGTTTGCTCGAACTGTAAACAATTATACTGCTTCATGGACCCACTTTTCTTGATGCAAAGAGCGTAGTGTTTAAGATGGTGAAGTTTATTTATGCGGCTATTAAAGGTGGTATAAAAGGTTTCTTCGAAAAAGGTCAAATGAGTCTGCAATTGAAGCATCAGGTGTTCTGAAACAACAGTAGACATAACTATTCTCACAATGTTGATTAAGTGGCCGATCATTTTCATTAATTGGCATTTAGATGGTACTTTATGACCGAAGAGGAATGGAAAACTTCTCAGAAGTAATAACATTTGTGCTGATGTTTGCCTTAATCTGTGTGAATTTGGATGTAACAACATGTCTTCCGTAAAATTCGCCGATGGTTTGTTATGACGATCGGTGTAGCCATAGGCAAAAGTGTTTATACGATTATTTATAAAGGCTGCATTAATTTTCAAATCCTTTTGCTTTGAGTAATTGGACAGTACCAACTGAATGACCAATGGGACTACACCTTCTGCCAAATCGTGCATTCCGTCAAGGTTATAGTTGTCAGATATGTGAAAGTGTTTAAGTTCGTTGAGGATACAACCAGATGGTTTCAAACCGCAATCTTTCGATGAAATCTCTCCACTTTGAACTGCTTTAAGTTGACCCTCATACCACTGCCTGCTTCGAACCGGATATTCATTTGAAGGATTGTCGCGAAACTCGGCCCTCGATATCTGACAAAGACGGCAAAAATGTGTTGCACTTGGACCTAACAATCCAAACACGTCATGCACCGCTAATGTGTCCCCGCAAAACATAGTGACCACTGCTTTTATCACAAATTTTTGAGTTCCGTAGAATACCGAAACACCTTCCTCCAGGCTTTTCAAATCATCGATCAAGGGTTGAAGTATCTTCTTATATCCATGTTTTTTAGCATCAATGGAGGTGCAGAAAAGTAATGGAAACACTGTTCTGGGTGAGCTATTCCACTTTTCTGGTATATTCTGAATTTTGAAGCTGAAGTTACAAATTTTATTGATTCCAGCTCTTGAGCTTAGAGCGTTACCCAGCTCAACATCGTCCTGATATAAGCTCAAACGGATGCAGTTAGGATTCTCTTGAAAGTACTCGTTAGATTTGAACAATTCTCCAGTTTTAAATGAGCTAAATTCTTTAACACAAGGAGTGTCTACAAATTCAGGTTCTTCCAAAAGATTTCTTGTACTGGGGTCTCTAAATAATAGTTTTAGCGTATCTATAATGCTTATGTATGACGCTGTATCATTGACCAAAACCTTTTTAGGGAGTGAATTTACATGGCGCACATCTTGTCGACGACTTAATAAAATGTCTCGAGGAACTGGGGACCGCACGGCCATTTTATCTAAAAATTTGTTTTGCTTCGGAAACGAATCAATCTGGGAAAATATATCGTTCAGATGGAATGTGTTTCTCAGCCTTACGAACTCGTTCGTAGGAAGCAGAATGTTATGATGTTCCAAAAACTCAAGCATTTTTCCCTCTAAGTACTCGGTAACATGTTGAATAGTTGAATCACAAAACTTGACAATTTCTCTGACTTTGGATTGCGGCAGACTAACGTCGCTTGTCAATCGGCAGACATTCAGATTAATTATCTGTCGAATCTCTTCCAGTTGAATGAATTGTGGCCCGGAACTAAAATTCTGCTCATTTTCCTGTAATTCATCAGTGTTTAATACACGGTCAACTGTCGTGTTCTCAATATTTTGCACGGGATGTTTTTCAATAATGTGCCTTTTAAGAGTATAAAACTTGCCAAAGCGCGAGTTACATTGCGGAAATGTGCAATCGTAAAACGTAACAGACGAGCGGAAGTTTTTATTTTTTAAATGCCTATTTACGTGGCGGTGTAAGCCGGCAACGTAACCGGGCACTTTGGCATGGCAAAAAAAGCAGATTATTTCAGGCTGCAACGAAAATTCATGATTATAATGTGATTTATTATACTTACGGAAGATACTGACGATCCTTTCATCGTGTTCACTTAATTTACTTACGAAACTGTCCATTTTAGCACAATTGGTTTTTCCACTTCCTTCCTGCGCGTTAACAACTGTCGAACTATTTTGTTTCTGATTTGACAAGATGGCTGCTCAAGGTGTTTACAGAAGTTCGGTGAAATATCACCGATTTATGGTAAATTCACTTCTTTTACAGATTTTTCAGTACTTTTTTTTACAAATTTTCGGTAATTTTTCCCATTTACAGTTTTTCGGTAGTTCTACTATGCGTCAACAACAAAAAAGTACTCTTTTACCGAAAGTTCTGTAATTTTCATTTTACAGATCGACTACGGTGATTTTTTTTACAGAATTCTGTAAACAAATCTAAGTGTGTATGTTCGATTTAATCGACGGCAGTAAATCGGATCTCTCTTTTATCTTGGTAGTACCTAGTACGTCATGAAAATTACTATGTAGAAGAGGGAAAAAAGGTGTATTTGGTGAAATGTGTGTGGCGTTTCCCCTTTCCCCATTTGGGAAAATGGGGAAAAAAATTTTTTAAAATATATTGTTTGGATAGTTTGTGGTTATATGTTTCGTCGTACCCAGCGGATTTTTTAATTTGTTTGTTTTTTGTTTATTAAAAAAAAAAAAAAAAAAAAACAAGGGGGGAAAAACTATTTTTTGTCTCGTTTAAACTACGCACATATATTTCAACATTATACTACGCCCCTTATGTTTCGTGTTTATACTAAGCAAGTATAGTTGCCGTTTAAACGGAGCTATGCGTCAACCAGGCGAATATCGATTTAGTGTGAACTTTAAACTAGTTAGTTTAGATTTTGTTCGAAGTGTACAAGAGTTACTTAATACCTACATGCAGAAATTCAAGCAAGAAACTTGCGTTTGGCTGGCTTTTGAATCGAAACTGCTTAAATTTCATGCATTTCTGAAGACATTTCATAACTTTTTTTTGCTTTTGTCTTTTTTGTACCACTACATAAACATTGCAGCGACTATAATACCTTGTACCTTATATACGTTGGAAACAGACATCACACTGACGTTTCTCTTTGTCAATCTTGACAATTCAAGATGTGTTCAAAAATTACGATACATGAAATGAAAGGGACCGAGGGTCAATCACAAATTACGTTTGCGATTTCTGAAAAGCACACGAGTATGTAATCGTTTATCGTTGGTAGGGCACCATTCACCGTGGGGGTAGGGACCCATTTACCTTGCATCTAGTATTTTCATTCAATTTCGGCAAAATAGCATCTTAATCATCAAACAACGTGTGTAACTCATGGTTTTATTCAGTTCAAACATCAAATATGCAATCTTTGAACGATTTCCTTATCAAATCAAATCCAATTCATGTCGATACAAAAAAAACGTAAATTCTCAGTTATAAAACGGTTTTGAAACTTAGTTCCGCTTCTTCTTTGCCTTTGAGGCCTTCGTCAGAGAATCAGCAATTTTTCTTTTCTTATCCTTTTCCTGCCTCTTCACCATTGCTTCAGTTTGCTTGACGGCGCGTTTCTGCTCACGTTCCTTCCGCTTTAGCTCCTTTGCTTCCTGAACTGCTTTCTTCTCTAGTTCTTTTGCTTCCATAAACTCAACGAATGCTTTGCTTGTGGCGACCGATGAAGGATAAATGATTTTTCGTTTTTCTTTTGCTGGACCAGGGATTTCAGAGGTTGTAACGGAGAAGGATTTATGAAACGCATCATCTTCTGAATCTGGTAACGGATCTCCATGTTCGATTAGCAGCAAGCCTGATGTACTACCTTCGTTCTCGATTGTGGAATCAGCAACTGTTTAAGAAGATCAGTAGAATTATATTAAAGAAAATCAATTTTTAATTTAACACAACAATCGTTCACCATTTGCAGCAGAGCTAACAGCATCTCCGTATTCAATTGTGGCAGGGACCTTAGGATGAGGAGCAGGTACTGTAGTAGCTGTACAATCTTTCTTCTTTGCTTGCCATAAATAGAACAAGTTGGTATCTGCAACGTTTCCCTTCCAAATCAAATCTTTCTCCGCCTTCTTAAACTCATTGAACTGCCTAACCGTCAAGCGCCCTTCAAGTGCTTCCAACAACTTGATCTCCTCAGGTTCCAGAGGTTCAGATCCAGCGATTTCCGCATTTGAAGCCGCAGATTCATGGCCAGCACTAGATGGCAGAGACTTATAGTCTACTAATTCTAATTCCATGGATAAATCCCACACTTCCTGAACCCATTTCTGATCGCTGTTTCCTTATCAGTGAATGCATCCAAAGCCCGTTTCATAAATGGGCAGATCTCCGCTTTAAGGATTGTCTGGACACCACAACTACTACGTTCATCAAGGATTGTTTCTTCCCAAAACTTTTTGAGTGGCCCAAAAAAGCTCACGTCAAGCGGCTGAGTGATTTGCGTGGAATTCGGATACCAAGCAATCAGTACAATTTGATTGCGGATGCAAAAATCAATGCTCATCAGCGTTACGTGGCTCTTATGACTATCAAGGAAGAGCATAACAGGGAACGGAATTCCCTCCTTTTTCAGCCAAGGCAAGAAAATATTCTTCAGATACTCATAAAAAGCATCTCCTGTCATCCAGCCGCTTTCAGTAATACCGACGCCATAATCAGGAGGAGCACTCCGAGCAATTTCTCCTGGAAGGCGACGTTTGTATGAGAATAAAATCAAAGGTGGGAGCAGGTTTCCAGCGCCACTTCCTGCGAAAAGCGCTGTGTAGTTCTCCCTATCACTGTTGCTGAAAACTGATTGAACATGTTTGATATCCTTTGCTTGGCTTTTTGTTTCTCACAACCAATTGGAAAGCAGATTCTTCTAAATAAAAAAAATGATGTGGAAACGGCAGCAGGTGGTCATGTCCCTCATCTTTGAGCGTCTTCAGCAAGTCTTGGAACCAATTTCTTACCTGATTCTCCGTCACTCTGGCTCTGTGTTTTCCGAAAACGTTGGATTTCCTGGGAGACACCTGAGGGTGTCTTTTGACGAACAGCTTCATCCACTTTTTGCCAGGGATTCCATTTTTGAATGGAGTTTTCAGTTTGCTGAGCTTGATGAACTGTCCCACGCTGATGCCGTTTCAGTGTGATTGAGAACCCTGAACGTGCAGAGAGCTCAATCCATTCCACTATCTTCCGTTCATTTTCCATTGAAGAATGTAAACAAATTTAAGCGTCAATGCAGTGTTGGAAGCCGATTTGTTTTTCAAATTTCTCTTTGTTATGTGTTTTTTACCCTTTTTGTTGTTGTGTCAGATAATATATATTTAATTTTTTTCGTTAACAAAAAAAAATAAAAATTTTATTAAAAAACCACCGGGGGATCAAGCAGCAGGGGGGGCGGCGGGCCGGGTGGCGGTAGAAGAAAATAGATAAAAGTACACTAAGGTCTTTTTTTACACGGTTTGTTTTCGGCGATAACTCCAGAATTGAACAACTTATCGACCTAATTCGAATCACATTTTTCGTTTTGGGCAAAAAGTAATCATATGGCAGTTTTTCAAAAAAATCACAATTTTTGGTGTAAACACTCAAAATTTTCAAAATTGTATTTTGACCATTGCACGAAAAGGTAACACATGCAAATAAATCAACGTAATTTAAAATGTTCGTGCATGTGAATTGATAAATCCTATTTAGTCTTTTTTTGCGCGGTTTCATAGTAAAAGTGGAACGTATCCCCCGTGTAAAAAACAAACCTTAGTGTATTTGGTTGAATAGATTTTCTCGTCTCATTAGACTGATTCTTATACCTAGAGGCCGCTCGCATGTGTTGGTCTCAGGACACCGGAATTTACATTTACATTACTGTTTGGTAGTGTATATAATTGGCCTTTGTAACGTTGAACCCATCATGCGGCACCAGAAATCCTATGAGAATGCAATTGAAAATGAATAGTAGGCACATTAACTGTCCAGGACCAAATTGGCCATATCCTGTCTTGTTCCGGATATCCCACGGGGAGAGAACACACACTACCAAAAAGCCATGTGAATTTTGAGGTCCTGAGACCCACTCATGCGAGCGGCAAGAGGTGAACAAGAAGGACTGTCGTCACTAAATCAGCAGTAGAATTGACATATTATTGTTTATTGTCTAGAATAAATCAGCCTGGTTTGCACATCGAGACAGTTTGTGTCGTCTTTTCATTTTTTATAAGGAATTCCGTGATAAATAACGCCGGAAAAACAACCGTTAATTTTTTAGGTTCGATAACTGTTGCTTTTTCTTTGGGCGTAGATCATTGCTATTGTTGTTGTTTTGACAGTAGAAAGAGGAAAACTGGCGCGACGTGCATTAGCATGTACACACTTATCGTTAGAGTGGTTGTCTCGAGTTTTGAGACAAAATGAGTTTTTAACGATCGATAAAGTGACATCAAAAATCGCGTATGAATACCACCGGCGGCTGAATCGCGAAAGTGTTCCCGTGAAACCGGAAAAGGCGATTCGTTCCACCGAGTATATGTCGGGAAGTAATGAGACCCGGGTTCGCCATCACTGTCATAAACCGGGACATCTCCAAAGAAATTTCCAGTTGATGAAGAGAGAAGAAGGTAGTTCCTCCCGGAAGAAGATAAAAAATGTATCGAAAATAAACTATCCACGTACATTTGAGTTGTACACGGGTATTTGATATGGTTTTAATGTGTTTATCATAGCATGCTGTGCGTTTACTGTCATTTTTTGTTTGTTTACTTGTTTGCACGGTTTACATTCTTCGTTTTCAAAATGTCGCGCATTAAAAAAGACGTGAAAATTAAGGCTTTGGACACATGGCTACGTGAAAAGGGTGAAACTATGCGACACTAGGCGAAGCGTTTTGGAATTCATCACGCGAATGTAAGATCCATAAGACAGAAAACCCGGATCTTCCAACCCTAAACTGTATCACTAAGTGGTAGCTCTAATTCGGAAGAACAAATCAATGTCGATACGTGATTTGGCCAATAAAGCGGGAACCAGCGTCGGAATGTTTCAACGGGTCAAGAAACGGAACAATCTGAAGAGCTACAAGAAGCAGAAAATCGCCAAACAAAGTGAAGAACAGAAGCAACGCGCAGCAACAAAGGCCCGGAAATTGTATTCACGACTTTGTAGCGACTGGATGGATGTATTTTGATGGACGACGATACCTACATCAAAAACCCTTCCAGGTCTACAATATTACACTGCCGTTGGCCGGATTTAGCGTCGGCGCATTACACCAAAACAACTCTCAATTGCCTCACGGAAAAGGGTATAGATTTCGTTGAGAAAGACATCAATCTGCCAAATTGCCCTCAGCTTTGGCCCATCGAACGCTGTTGGGCGATTGTGACAGCAGCAACATGTACGCGCTGACCGTCGGAGGTGGTGAAACGGCGAACGACTGGATTATCGATTCCGGAGCAAGTTCACACATGACGTCCAACAGGGATTTATTCGAGGACCTCGAACCGGCTACAGGAGAATCAGAGCTGGCTGACGGGCGTGTAGTTGCGATCGCTGGTTCTGTAACTGGCGTGATCGAATGTGTGGACGGTTCTGGAAGCACGAACAAAATCCGTCTCCACAACGTGATGTACGTCCTGAACCTGTCAGCGAGCCTTTTGTCAGTGCTTGCTATGACCAATCGGAAGGCGAAAATCGAGTTTGTTAACGGAAAGTGCAAAAATTGTCGTTAATGGCAACGAGATCGCCATAGCAACGAAGTCCAAAGGGTTATATCGCCTAAACAAGCCCAAACATGGAATCGTATCGAAGGTAACTGCATCTCACAAGCGAGATTGCCAACATACATGGCATCGACGGTTTGGACATCGTGCAGCGGACGCTCTGCAAGTGCTCCTGAGGAAGAAGCTGGTCACTGGAATGACGGTGGCTGATTGCGGAATACGTGAAGGCTGCGAATGCTGTGTGAAAGGCAAGCAGGCACGAACTCCCTTCCCCAAGACCGACGAAAAGAAGACCAGCGCATCGTTAGACCTCATCCACTCGGACGTGTATGGACCACTGGAGACGCCCTCGGTGAGTGGATTTCGTTATTTTGTCACTTTTGTGGTTGATCACAGTCGCTACTGTACTGTTTTCTTCTTAAAGAAAAAATCTGAGGTTGCAGAACGGATCGTGGAATTCTGCAATTACGTCCACACACATTTCGGAAAGTATCCCAAGCGCATCAGCGTCGATCGGGGAGGGGAGTACTCGAGTGAAACACTGATGGAGTTCTACCGCAAGCATGGAATCCACCCCGAATTCACCGCCGGATATTCGCCGCAGCAAAATGGAGTGGCGGAGCGACGCAACCGGTACGTCATTGAAATGTGTCGGTGCATGCTGATGGATGCCGGAATGCCCACAAAATTCTGGGCTGAAGCAACCGCTACGGCCGTGTATCTTCAGGACCACCCACCTTCGCGTGCTGTGGAGATCACACCATACGAGCTATGGTGGGGCAGCAAGCCGAACGTTTCTCATCTGAAGGTATTTGGATGCAAAGCATTTGTCCATGTGCCAAAGGAAAAGCGAAGTAAACTACAGGACAAGTCGAAGGAAATGACGTTCGTCGGGTATTTCAGTAACCACAAGGCCTACAGGTTCATCGATTTGGCCACTAACAAGCTGGTCATCAGCCGAGAAGTTCGTTTCTTTGAGGAGGAGTTGGTCCAACCAGGTACCGACGTTCCCAAGCTGGAGGAGAAGTCACGCGAAGACCTACTGCAGCCATTACCTCCTATGCAAGCGGTGAGCCGTGAAGTCGAAGCCTCACATGAAGCAGACGAAGGCGACAGCGAAGCAGACGTTGCCGACAACGACGACGAGAATTTCGATTCCTGTGATGAGTCTCCTGAGGAAGAAACTGTCGTACGAAGATCGGAACGGTCCAACAAAGGGGTTATGCCACAACGATACCATGAAATCGGAAATGTGGTCGTAGCAGCTGAACCAAGAACCTACGATGAAGCGCTGAAGGAACCAGAAAGTGCATTCTGGAAAGCAGCCATGAAGGAGGAGATCCAATCGCTTCAAGAGAACTCAACATGGACCATTGGAGCACACCCGGAGGGACGAAAGGCCGTCGGATGCAAGTGACTTTACAGACTTAAATTGGACGAAAAAGGACAAGTCACACATTATAAAGCGAGGCTGGTCGCACAAGGGTTCAGTCAGAAGTTTGGCACTGACTACTACCAGGTGTTCGCTCCGGTGCAAAACAGGTAACTTTTCGCACTTTGTTAACCATTGCCACTCGTCGTCAACTTCTAGTCAAATACGTGGACATCAAGACGGCGTACTTGTATGGGACCCTAACGGAAGATGTTTACATGCGCCAACCGAGAGGGTTCGAGACTGGAGCATCCGGACAGGTATGTCATCTGAAGAAGAGCCTCTACGGACTGAAGCAGTCTGGAACCAGACGATTGACGGACCTTTCAAAAAGCTGGAATTTATCAAATCGACCGCCGACGCATGCTTGTACGTACGTACCACGGGAAACAAGCAGGTGTTCATCGTGTTGTATGTGGACGACATGCTCATTGTATGCGAAACTGAGGCTGAATACGACGCTATCCTGGGTGCATTATCGAAGCAGTTCAAGACGACATCCCTCGGCGACGTGCGGCAGTACTCGGGCACACAGGTCGAACGAGCAAATGATGGACGTTTCCTGCTCAACCAGCAGTGCTACATCCAGCAACTGGCGTCGCGATTCGGGCTCAAAATGGCAAAACCATCACTGATCCCGATGGACCCCGGCTATCTCCAAGCAAAGGAGGAGGAGGAATGCAAGCTACCAAACAATACTTCGTACTCCAGTTTGGTTGGTGGTTTGCTCTACGTAGCGATCAACACGAGGCCAGATGTAGCAATCAGCGTCTCGTTGCTTGGACGGAAGGTGAGTGCCCCGAGTGCCGCAGACTGGACGGAAGCGAAGCGGACTATGCAGTACCTCCTGGCTACGAAGCATCTCCGACTGAATTTGGGGAACAACAATGCAGATTTGAAGGCTTTCGTGGATGCGGATTTGGCAGGCGATCATCGTGACATCGCGCAAATCCAATAGCGGTTTCATCATCTCGTTCGGCGGTGGTCCGATCAGTTGGGCAGCGAGGAAGCAAACCTGCGTTGCCTTATCATCGACCGAGGCCGAGTTCATTGCTGCAGCCGAAGCGTGCCAAGAGTTACTCTGGATTCAGAAGCTGGTAAATGATGTGCACGACCCGGAAAAAACAATCCTGCTCTATGAGGACAACCAAAGTACCATCCGCCAACTGGAAACGGAGCAGCCACAGCGACGATCCAAACATGTGGACACCAAGTTCCAGTTCACCAAGGACCTCGTTCAACAAGGTGTGCTGACCGCAATCTACTGTCCATCGGAGCATATGGTTGCGGACATGCTCACTAAACCGTTAAACAAACTGAAGCTCTCGAAGCACCGAACCACGGCTGGCGTGCTACCCGACAAGTTTGAGGAGGAGTGTTGAGGAATCAAACATATCGCAGCAACCAGCTGAAATATTCAAATATATCCTTATCCTAATCCTAATCCTAATCACAGCAACCTGTAAAGCCATGCAATAAAGATTTTTTCATTCCATTGTTACCCACCATCAAGATCGGTTCACTTTTAATTACGCTCTGCTAATATTTACAAGACATGTTGGTAGTGTGTACTATAATTCCATATTATTGTCCCGTGAATTCAAGTTTATTTTCATGGCTTATTAGTCTTTCAACTTGGTAGTTTCAATATTTTATTTGTGGAACGGTTATATCTGCTCAATTTAGTTCTGCTTTGATTAAAATTGATTAAAATTGAATTACTGTAAGTATTACTTGCCAATATCGGGCCGGAGTTGAAAAATTAAGTTCATCTTCTCATGTATTTATAAATTCTCTCAACATACATATATAGCCAGCAAAAGCTCTCCTCCAGCAGTTGATCCTCAACAGCACTCATCACGGTGTCCAGAACCTGGTGGTGGTACGCATCCCTCACGCATTCCGGGAATTTCTTGGCCATCAGTCCTTTCAGCTCGAACAGGCTCTGCTGGAAGCGGTTGGTTAGCTTTCGCTGATCGCTCATCAGCTGCGACATGTCGAAGTTTTCATGCAAGCACTTATAATGACCCTGGATGACGGCCGTGGTCAGTACACACTGCGCCTGGGTCACCCCCCTTTGTTAAAACTGTTTCATGCAAGTGGCTGATTCGTGTGGAATGAAAAAAAAAAAATTCCACATGCAATTCCAAATTGAAAATCCAGATTTTGGTTCAGTGTAGTGATAAAGGGCGAACACGAAATTATTGCGACACCGAAAATGTCATGCCAATTTTCTTATAATGTTTAGAATCAAACCAAAATTTTAGGGTAGTTTTATACATATATTTACTTCAAAAATCAAAAGAAAAGTTAATCGATGGAGCCTTGAGTGTAAAATTGAACGCATTTTCGCTTGATGCCCTCCATCAAAGTCTTTACAGTGTCATCCGGTACCAGTTTCTCAGTTTTTTTTTTCCATTTTCATAACATGTCCTTCTCGTCTTTGACTGTCTTCTTGCTCTTCCGAAGTTCCCGCTTCATCATTGCCCAGTACTGCTCCACCGGGCGCAGCTCCGGACAGTTTGGCGGATTCATGTCCTTTGGAACAAAACGAACAGAATTGGCCTCATACCACTCCAGGACACTTTTAGAATAGTGGCATGATGCCAAATCTGGCCAAAATAGCGGAGCTTCGTCGTGCTGCTGCAAGAACGGCAAAAGGCGCTTCTCGAGGCACTCCGATTTGTAGATCTCGCCATTTACTGTGCCCTTTGTCACGAAAGGCTCACTCCTCAGTCCGCAAGAGCAGATGGCCTGCCAAATGAGATATTTGGAGGCGAACTTCGACATTTTCTGCTTCTTAAATTTGTCGTCCACATAGAACTTGCTCTTGCCGGTGAAAAACTCCAACCCCGGAATTTGCTTAAAATCGGCTTTTATATACGTTTTTGTCGTCCATCACACAGCAGCCATATTTTGTCAGCATCTTCTCGTAGAGCTTCCGTGCCCGAGTTTTAGCCGGAAATTGTTGCCGCTCATCGCGGTTTGGAAAGTTCTGTACCTTGTATGTATGTAGTCCAGCTCTCTTCTTTGCATTCTGGACGTAGCTCTGCGACATGCCGATCTTTTTAGCCAAATCACGGCTTGAGACGTTGGGATTTGCTTTAATCATCCGCTTCACCTTTCCCTCCGTCTTTTTGTTCTCTGGTCTCGGTTTTCTTCCAGCTCCTTTGCCGTGGTCCAACGTCAACCGCTCCTGGAACCGCTTCAACACTCTGGAGACGGTTGAATGGTGAATGTTCAACATTTTTCCCAACTGCCGATGCGACAGATCAGGAAATTCCAGGTGTTTAGAAAGAATTTGTTCTCTCGACTCACGTTGGTTCACCTCCATTTTCGTTGAATCGAAAAACACGACTTCGAGTTTGACAGCATGTAAACAATACACATCAATGAGAAAGTGTGCAAAATTTGGTTGATTTTTACCCAATGGTAAAAAAGTTATGCCCTGTTGAATGTGTCGTAATAATTTCGTGTTCGCCCTTTAGTTTGAAAAAGTATTTCCGTTTATTTAATTTTTTATTTTTGAAAGTGAAGAAGTAAAGTGTTAATTTAAATTTTCCTATTTTTCAATTACAATCGTTCTACTAATGTTCGATCGTAAAAGTAAAAATAAGAGTTTCTTAAATGATTTTTTTTAAAGTGAAGCTATATTGTTGATTATTTTATGTGTTAATTTAATGGGATATGTCATCTATTTTCTGAACTTTCAACATTTACCTGCAGCTACGCATAACGACAATAACAATTGTCCTACTGCTGTGAACATGCCGTGACCTGTTGCTATGAAAACTAACAATCACAGCATGAGACCAGCTGCGAGCTGTCGGTGGAACTGCTTACTAAGATCGCGATCGACAGAACGATCTGTGCAGGAATTCATCTACATGCGAACGGTAGTGGCTCCCCGCGAGAGTTTACCATACTCTCTAGCTACTAGGCTACCTACGACTGATTGGTAGTAGGATAAAAGGCAGAGTACTGAGAGCGCTGAAGCAGATCGAAGAGACGTTCGTCGCTACTATACCAGGCAGCATGATCGATGTGAATGAAGCGTTAAACTCCACCACCATCCGAACCCAACCTTGCCTCCCAACCAAATGTGCCATCGAATCCAAACCGCAACTGAGCCACGCGGGTGCAAAACATATGTTTACAAATCTGCCCACTAGCACATGATTTGGCCACTGCACCCGCGCCGAAATGGGACCATTTTGACCCGATTGGTGTAATTTGACTAAAATGCTCTAATTTGGACTGCATCGGGCGTAACTTCGGACGGTAAACCACCGCTTCTGCCTGGCCCATCGTCGATATCATCATCATCGACATCACCAATCATCACATCATCCGAATACAACCGAATCTCATTGATTGTGTGTTATAGGCATTTCAGTCGAACAAGCGGCTGTGTGTGACCGCGATCGTTGGGCGGGCAACAACAGCGCAATAATAGTATAATCAAATATCAATGAAGGCTGGGGCTGAGGGAGGCGATCTTCACCAAAGGCGGAAAAATCGATCTGATTTTTTTTTTCACATAATGCTGGCAGACCTTGCAACATTTGATTAAATTATACAAATAATAAAATCACTGTGGGGCAAGCTGAAGTTGAGGGGGAGGCGGGCGAAGATGATGTTTTGCATTTCGCGTTTTCACGCAGTCATCATGCACAGTTCAGTGATGGATGTGTGTGGTTTGTTAGTGTCGATTACCGCGTGCAAATGGGGCGAATCAGCTGAAAACCGCAAGCTTCGAACTGCCCACAACGACGACGCGACGACGACGACATCGACGACGGTGGCTGTCAGTCAGAGCGTCGTGAGGCATTGGATAATGCACCCAGAAATGTGGAAAGATTGCATAAGCCGGGCTCCCTTTGTTGAGCCGATTTGATATGCTGAGATGTGAAATGTTGCCTGAATTAAGGTTACTTGAGGAAATTTTACGCGAATGTAGATCATGTCGAATCGAATTCTATATCTCGTAAGCAACCATCATAATGCTTGAGTTTTTATTTCGGCATCCACAGAAAAATAACCTGAATTTGTCCACCTTTGGTGAGATCTGACCGTTCTTACTGAATTGAATGTATGATATAATGTACCGTTACTGGTCACATCACGTAGGGTTCTGATAATTTGTCCTCATATGAGCAGTGTGGTCCTATGGACTTAATTTGGCCATCAATTAAATCGTTATAGGAATCTCATATGATTTAAGATGTCGATTTATAGATTTTGGTCCAAGTCTGAAACTGGCCACTTCAACTGAGCTACCCGTACCACATCAGGTTGTGCTCAATGTGTTCTTGGGAACCTGATACAACCACAACTGTACTTCTTTTCAAATCCAAAATGGTGTCGGGTAACGGTTATTGACATCGTTCTCACCAATTGCGTATATTTTGGGTATATTTAACATCTGAAAGCAGCCCTCTTTCAAAATGATGTAAAACTCCAATTTTCAGCTTCTACGGATTATCCCTGTGTAGCCATTTTGTATAATATTTCACCGACAATTTAGAACCAATTGCCGCCATTTTGTCACAAATTGACACATCATACTTATTTGCCAATCAGACCAAGGCTGGGGTGGCCTCTGCTGTACACAGAATTTGTCCCCATTCTATTCGGTCCATGTCTACATTTCACCACCCTCGCTGTCTACAAAGGGTCCGCAGGACACCCTCTACTTGATCGATCCATCTTGCTCGTTGCGCGCCTCTTCTTCTTGTGCCTGTCGGTTCGTGTTTGAGAATCATTTTTAGAGAGATGTCATCCTAAAGTCTTACGACATGCCCAGCCCACCGTAGTCGACCAATTTTATCGGTGTATACGATGGGAGGTAATCCCAGCAACTGATGCAATTCGTGGTTCATTCACCTTCTCCGTCTTCCATCTGCACTCCACCGTAGATCGTACGCAATAATGTCTTGTAGACGGTCAACTTTGTAGTTCGGCGAACTTTGTTCGATCTTAGCGTTCTTCGGAGTCCAAAGTGGGCACGATTGCCAGCCATAATGCGCCTTTGTGAGCCCAGATACACGAACTCGTCGTAGGAGGCTGACATTGTCGTCTCGAGAGCCTCTTCCTTTCACATATTTTGTTTTCAACACATTAATCATAAGCCTACTCCTAAAGACTGTATTCGATGAAATTCGGACACACGCAATTGTTCGTAACTTTTTAGCGTGTGGGTAAAAATTATTGAAATTTTAACTGAATGTATTTCATTGTGTTGTGTCAATTGTGTAATGAGTTTTGTGAAAATCGGTCGAGTGATTTCAGTGATGGCTTCGAATGAAGAAATAGTGCGCCAACAAATTTTGGGCACTCACTTCGAAAACCCAAACGCTTCTCATCGATGGATCGGAAAACAATGAAACGTTCTGGATTACATGTGTACAAGGTCCAGAAGGCACCAAACCGGAGCGATAAACAGAACTCGTTGGCCAAAACTCGTGCAAGAACACTGTACAGGGAGTGGCTCACAAAACCGTTCTGCATTGTGATGGACGATGAGACCTACATTAAAGCCGACACCAAACAAATGCCAGGACAGGAACACTACGTCGCCACCTCTAAGTTGGCCGTTCCGGAGAGTGTACGGAAGAAGAAACTGTCGAAATTCGCCAACAAAATTCCTTGTCTGGCAAGCGATCTGCGGATGTGGCAAAATGAGTCAGCCCTTCATCACCTCTGGGACCGTCAACGGACAAATCTACAGGGACGAATGCCTCCAAAAACGATTTCTGCCCTTCTTGAGATCTCACGATGGCCCGACACTGTTTTGGCCGCATTTGGCATCTTGCCACTAAGCCCGGCCCGTCTTAGACTGGTACAAAGATAATAATGTAGTTTTTGTACCAAAAGACGTCAACCCTCCAAACACTCCGGAACTTCGCCCAATTGAAAAATTTTGGGCAATCATGAAGGCAAAGCTCGTTAAAACTCCAAAACTGATAGAAAATGAACTTGAACTAAAGAAAGTGTGGTTAAAAGTAAGTAAGCAAGTCGGTCCTATCATTGCCCAAAATTTGATGAAAGGGTCAAGGCAAAGGTGCGGGCATTTGGGTTGGGAGAAGAGGTTCAATAAACCAATGATGTCAAAACTTAACCATTTAGTAGTACTTTATTTCCAGAAAGTTTGAAAAGAATCGGGCTCAAGGAAAATTTTTGGTGACCTATTTTGTGTGTCCAAATTTCATCGAATACAGTCTTTACTAATCCTAATCCTACTTTCTTCAGCCTTAAGTCTGAGGAACCTTAGAACACGGCCGGATATGTCCAAGGTGGTACTTGATATAACAGTCATTCTACTTCTTTCCAAAATCTCGTGTAATGTGCTGTGTCGCATGGTGGGTTTTGGTCCAAGTCTGAAACAAGCCAAAACACAATCTATGTAGACTAGAAAAATACGGGAGGCCATGTCTTAAAGAAGAGTGTTTGAAATTTACATAACAAGTTGTGTCACTTGGACTGTACGTCCTCAGCGTGATTAGCGCCTTCAAAAAGTTGCTGAAGTCGGAGTTCTCGATGCAGGACATGAGATCAAACGCGACGTGTAGCTGGGACGAATAATGTTAAGGCAATTATACGAAATCTATCTTGCAGCGTTTTGGAGTGGAGCGCGTATCAACATCCATGGAAGCCGGCCTGGAACATTGGAAGACCGACAAGAACATTGGTCAGTGAACAAGCGAACGGTGCAGTTCGTTCGGTCCGCTTTCTGTTGCTTTGGAAGCTTTTCACGAGTTGTTTCAATTCTTCAGTATTGTTATTTTTCGCGATCGCGAGTGAAATCGAGTCTTGGTTTTGAAGAAGAAAAAGTTGTGTGTTAAGCAGTGCAACAACGTCAATAATTGCAATTATCAATATTGCCACGATCTAAAAGCCATACTGCTCCGCATCTATACGGCACGCACACCAGCAGTCCATCGTGTGTGGCGTGCATTCGGCCATCCACCAACTACCACCGACCAGCAACACCATCATTATCGTCATCATTATCATCATCGTTCAGCTCCACGTCTAGCCGGTACACGCAGCCACACATTCGTCGCCCGGCTGCAGCAGATCAGTGATACATTTAAGATAAGTTAAGTTAAGTTTTTTTTTGTGTGAGTGTGTGAGAGTGAGTGAGAGTGTGTGAGAGTGTGTGAGAGAGTGTGCTTAGCTTTAGTTTGTTTATCTGTGATTGATTGTATATAATTGCGTTATTGGTTGAGCGTTAAAGCTCCCACAAGCGAGCCATGGATGATTTGTCGGATGACGAATCATCTATGGCGCGAAATGATGAGGTAGCTCATAGAGTTACCAGATCACGTGCATATCCAGATAGTTCAGCTGGTCCATGGGTTGTTTACTTCCAGCCCAAAACGAAACCTCTAAACGTTTATCAGATCAGTAATGATCTGACGAAACGATTCTCGGCCGTGACCGAGATAATTAAAGTCAGGCCAAATAAACTTCGGGTCGTTGTGTCCAACCTCAAGCAAGCTAATGAGATTGCTGTCTCCCAGCTCTTTACACTAGAATATAGAGTGTATATCCCAGCTCGGGGTATTGAAATTGAAGGTGTGGTCACCGAAACAAGTCTGACCCCTGAGATCCTGCTAAAGCAGGGGGTTGGTCGATTCAAGAACCCTCTGCTATCTCCAGTTAAGATACTGGATGTGAGCCAACTAGGCACAGTATCGACCAATAAGGGTGAAAAAAGTTTACACCGTCAGACTCGTTTCGTGTGACCTTCTCTGGCTCAGCCCTCCCTCAATACGTCGAGTTGGGAAAACTTCGACTACCTGTGCGGTTGTTTGTACCTCGGGTCATGATCTGCCAAAAATGCAAGCAGATGGGACATACGACCTCCCATTGCGGCAATAAGGCACGCTGCTCCAACTGCGGAGAGAAACATGAGGATGGCGCCTGTGCAGACAGCACACCAAAATGCGCTTTCTGTAAGGGAACTCCTCCTCATGCTCTCTCATCGTGCCCGGCGTACAAACAACACGGGGAAAAATTGGAACGCTCGCTAAAACAGCGTTCCAGGCAATCTTTCGCCGAAATGGTGAAAAAAGCCTCCCCATCACCCAATGCCAATACAAATCCCTTTGCTCCTCTGTCAGATGACGAGTCTGACTTTGATTCGGCTGAAGAGGGAACATCGTTCACTTTTCCGGAAGGTGCTTCAAGGAAGCGAAGACGCGTCCGCCCACGGAAAGTTGCTGAAAAGAAGCCCGAGACCAGCATGCCCATTTCAAAAAAAGGTGGGAAAAAGGAAAATCCAATTCCTCCTGGTTTTCGTAGTACTAACTACACCCAGGACTTTCCATCTCTTCCGGGGACATCCAAAACCCCTGATGCCCCGATTTTAAGAACAGAAGCCCCTTCCTCGACTGGGCTGTTCTCATTTGATAACATTGTCGAAGGTATCTTCAAGTACCTCGAAATTTCTGACCCTCTCAAAAGCATTGTTTTGGCAATGCTTCCAACAGTGAAGACTTTTTTGAAGCAATTGACAATTAAGTGGCCCCTCCTTGCAGCTATCATCTCCTTCGATGGATAATTTTCCAAATGAGGTCGGGGATTTGATCACTGTTCTACAGTGGAATTGTCGAAGTTTGATTCCTAAATTGGAATCATTCAAATTTTTAACTCACAATACCGGTTGTGATGCTTTCGCTCTTTGTGAAACATGGCTCTCTTCCGAAATCGATCTTCCGTTTCATGATTTCAATATTATTCGTCTTGATCGTGAGGATTCACGTGGAGGAGGAGTACTTCTGGGGATCAAAAAGTGCTACTCCTTCTATAGAGTGAATTTTCCTCCTATTCCAGGTATTGAAGTTGTCGCATGTCAGGCTGTTATTAAAAATAAAAGCCTTTGCATTGCTTCCGTTTATATTCCTCCTAGAGCCTCAATAAACCGAAAACAACTTTCAGATATTTGTTCGGTTCTTCCTGCTCCGCGGTTGATCATGGGAGATTTTAACTCTCACGGTACAGGCTGGGGAGAACTGTACGACGACAACCGGTCTTCCTTGTTATATGACCTCTGTGACAACTTCAATATGACAGTTCTTAACAATGGAGAAGTAACACGTTTGGCTGGTCCATCCTCAGTTGGCAGTAGATTAGACCTCACGCTTTGTTCGAATTCATTATCGTTGGATTGCACATGGAATGTGATTCAAGATCCCCACGGTAGTGATCACTTGCCCATACAAATTTCGATTGCCACCGGGTTCAATCCGTCGGAATCCATCAACGTCGCGTATGATCTAACCCGTTACATCGATTGGACAAAGTTCAGGACAGCAGTAGATGAAGCCGTAACGACGGTAGAAGAGCTTCCACCGCTGGAGGAATATAACTTCCTCTCCAACCTGATCTTAGACAGCGCGCTTCAAGCTCAAACTCGACCAGTTCCAGGAACGTCATTTCGCAGGAAACCTCCTTCTCCATGGTGGGATCAGCAATGCACCGAGGTTTACCGTAAAAAGTCCGACGCGTTTAAAGTTTTCCGTAGACGTGGAACACCTGAGCACTTCGAAGTATACACGGCTCTCGAACGCGAACTTAAGAGCCTCATCAAGGCCAAGAAACGCGGATACTGGCGAAGATTCGTGGACGGGCTATCGCGCGAGACGTCGATGAGTACTCTTTGGAACACGGCGCGAAGATTGCGTAACCGAACTACGAACAACGAGAGCGAGGAGTACTCGGACCAATGGATCCTCAAGTTCGCGCGAAAAGTTTGTCCAGATTCTGTGCCGGCACGGATCATTCCTCGCGAAACCGAGAATTCGATAGATGAGAACAGCCAACCTTTCTCAATGGTAGAACTCTCTCTCGCGCTCCTTTCGTGTGGCAATACGGCTCCAGGAGCTGATAGAATCAAGTTCAACTTGCTTAAGAACCTTCCAGACGTCGCGAAGAGGCGCATGTTGAACTTGTTTAATCAGTTTTTGGAGCTCAACATTGTACCGGATGATTGGAGGCGGGTGAGAGTTATCGCCATTCAAAAACCTGGCAAACCCGCGTCCGACCACAACTCCTATCGACCCATCGCGATGTTATCCTGCATTCGAAAGTTGTTGGAGAAAATGATCCTCTTCCGTCTGGACAAATGGGTTGAGACGAATAACCTGCTTTCAGATACTCAATATGGTTTCCGTAGGGGTAAGGGAACGAACGACTGTCTCGCGTTGCTTTCCACAGATATTCAGCTAGCTTTTGCTAAAAAAGAGCAAATGGCTTCTGTATTCTTGGATATCAAGGGGGCTTTTGATTCAGTATCTGTTGAAGTTCTTTCAGATAAACTCCACGCTTGTGGCTTTTCTCCATTAATGAATAACTTTTTGTACAATTTGCTGTCAGAGAAACATATGAGCTTTTCTCATGGAACCTCTACAGCTTCTCGATTTAGCTACATGGGTCTCCCCCAGGGATCATGTTTAAGCCCCCTTTTGTATAATTTTTATGTCAAAGACATTGACGGTTGTCTAAGTGACAACTGTACGTTGAGACAACTTGCAGATGACGGCGTAGTGTCGGTCACTGGACCCAATGGGGTCGATCTGCAAGGACCCTTACAGGATACCTTAGACAATTTGTCTACTTGGGCTCTAGAGCTAGGTATCGAATTCTCTACGGAGAAAACTGAGTTGGTAGTTTTTTCAAGGAAGCATAACCCAGCACAACCGAAGCTTCAAATTTGGGGTACACCGATAACTCATTCCATGTCCTTTAAATATCTTGGGGTCTGGTTCGATTCTAAGTGCACCTGGAGATCCCACATTGAGTATCTGAAGCGAAAATGCCAGCAAAGGATCAACTTTTTCTGCACAATAACTGGAACCTGGTGGGGAGCAGATCCGCAAGATCTTCTAACGTTGTACCGGACAACGATTTTGTCGGTTATGGAATACGGTAGTTTTTGTTTTCAGTCGGCGGCTCGGTCGCATATCATTAAACTGGAACGTATTCAGTATCGGTGTCTTCGTATCGCGTTAGGTTGTATGCACTCGACTCATACGATGAGTCTGGAAGTGCTGGCTGGCATGTTGCCACTCTCGGATCGATTTTCAGAATTGTCTCTCCGGCTCCTCACCAGGTGTGAAGTTATGAACCCCCAGGTAATCGAAAACTTTGAGAAGCTTCTCGAGTTGAATCCTCAAACTCGCTTCATGACATTGTACCATTGGTACATAACACAGGATGTCAGCCCTTCGCCAAATATTCCCAATCGTGTTTGCTTCTCCGACTTCGGCAGTTCGGTTCATTTTGATTTATCCATGAAGCAAGAGCTTCGTGGAATTCCAGAGCATCATCGTCCTATGATTGCTCCTGTGATATTTTCTGCAAAGTTTGGCCAAGTTAATTCCACTAAATCGTTCTTCACTGACGGATCATTGATAGAGGAGTCTGCAGGCTTTGGTATATACAATGAAATTTATAGCGCCAATCGTAAACTTCAAGCTCCTTGTTCCGTATATGTCGCCGAATTAGCGGCAATACACTTTACGCTAGAAATCGTTGCCTCACTAACACCGGATCAGTACTTCATTTTCACGGATAGTCTCAGTTCTATAGAGGCTATTCGCTCTTTGAGGCCGGTAAAGCACTCCTCGTATTTTCTCATGAAAATACAGGAGCTTCTAAGTGCTTTATCTTCGCGTTATTTTATCATCACCTTTGTATGGGTCCCTTCTCATTGTTCAATTCTGGGCAATGAGAAAGCGGACTCGCTTGCAAAGGTGGGCGCTATAGAAGGCGATATTTATGATCGACAAATCGCCTTCAATGAATTTTTTACTATTTTTCGTCAACAGTCACTCGTCAGCTGGCAGTATAAATGGAGTAAAGGAGATTTGGGGCGATGGCAACATTCTATCATCCCTAAGGTGTCGAAGAAATCTTGGTTTAGGGGGATGGATGTGGGACGAGACTTCATTCGTGTCATGTCTCGCCTCATGTCCAATCATTATTCTTTGAACGCTCATTTATACCGGGTTGGGATGAGCGACAGCAATCTCTGTGAGTGTGGACAAGGCTATCAGGACGCAGATCACGTTATTTGGTCTTGTGTTGAGCATCGTGGAGTCAGATCGGAGCTTAATGATTCCCTTCGGGCTCGAGGTAGACAACCCAATGTGCCAATTCGAGATATTTTGGCTTTGCGTGATTTGGAGTATATGCAATTAATTTATGTGTTTTTGACTAACATTAGCATTAGATTGTAGTTAGTTTAACCTGTATGTTTACTTTAAGTTTTTTTTTTTTTTTTTTTATCTGTGTTTGTGTGTTTTTTTTTCTTTTTCAAAAAAATGTTCAAGTTAAAAGAAATCCATACATTGTATAGTTTTAAGTTTTTTGACAATTTAGAATTTAAAATTAATGTGTTATGTATACCATACTTTAAATTCCCACCCATCTTCCCATCCGTAATTTGTTATTCCTATTAACCTCGAGACGGCCGCGAGTAATCGGTTCTATCCCCCTAACTTTAGTTATAAGATAAATAATGTAAAAAAATATGAAAACTTGGCTCTGTAAAGTTGATTCGATTGAGCCTGTACAAATAAATGATTAATAAAAAAAAAATTTACATATTTATTATTAAGCTTTAACTTGATAGCAGTTTAACTGCTGAATCAATATTGTTGTTATGCTTGATGTTTTCAGGAATCCAACAAGAAAGTGTGCATTGTACTTCTTATTTTTTTTTCGATTACGTTGAAACCCGTAACGTTTTTCGAGTGTATCACAGACTCCTTCTCTTTTAACTGATCAACGTTTTCATCAACATGTTGTCAACATTTTTAACATTTTAAGATAAAAAGTGAGCCTGAGGGCCGTGGCTTTTTTCTCAACACTTGTAATGAAGCGTAAATTCTCCAATTCTCATTTAATTATACTCTATGTATTATTGCAAACCCAATAACTTATTTAACTTCCAGGAGTAACGGAGAGCAACAGGAAACACTTTCGCACAAAATATTTTGGTAGCGGGCGGCGGCAATCGCCAACGGACAAACTAATCACCAACTTAATTTATTAAATATACTAATATGAAAATTGCAAACATCGCTTGCTGAGCGTCTCCTATGTTTTCCTCCCTACTAACACAATTCCTCGTTTCCCGTGACACTCATGAGGGGTCGTGGAGTTCTCCACATCCCTCTTAAGTAGGGAAGGATGGTACAAAACGCACCGTTTAAGCAACATCGTGAATTACTAGGGAATGGATGCTGAAATTTAAGAAGAAGTTATTGTGTATGAAGCATTACGATGTTTTCGTTGTAGATCAAATGTGATTCAAATTCAAAACGATGATTTTTCATGATTTTTCAAACCTTTTCCAATTTGATCCCAAGACGACACCGGGGTAAAACGCCTGGTTTCATTGCTCAATATGCACCCCAAAATTGGGGTAAGACGCACCACAACACGGGGATATGATGCACTACAATATTGGGATAGCATGCACCGGTTGTAAAAGGTAAAAACACGGTTTTAAAAAGTTACTCATTAGAGTTGTAAAGTGAGTAAGTTGCAACATATCGCCACATCCTTTTAGCTCTGTTTAGTAGTGAAGCAGCCAAGTATAGAACTTGAAGCAGTCATGTATAGAATAAAGATAGCAAAATGCTGCGATATGTTGCCAACTCCTCATTATGTACACGCTTAGAAAAAAGTACCTAACGGAGCAGTTAAGTGTGGGAAGCCAACGTTGGGTATAGTTATGTTTACCTTCCCCATTGGGTACAAATTACTAACTTTTGGGTTGAATTTAACCAGAAGTAAGTTATTTATACCTAACGGTAGGTTAACATGATTATACCCAACGTTGGCTTCTCACATTTAACTGCTCCACTGGGTACTTTTTTACTAAGCGTGTAGACGTATACAACGCCACGGTGCGTTCTGTCCTAGTTTTAGTTTTGCATTGTTTTGTCTAAATATTCTGTAAATACAAGGACTTGTAGTGAAGTTTTGATACTATCTTGAAGTTTTGTTGTGTGCAATACATGTGAAGTGAATTTATTATACACCGTGTCCAATTTATTCTCATGCACTTTTTCCTTGCATTGGTGTCGTGCAACTACTCAACATGCTTCACGTATGTGTTGGTGTAGTTTTGCACTAGGTTTATAAAAACGCTTTTAGGTTATGTCCGATTGTTTTCATTTGGTGTTTATCTTTTACCCGCGATGAAGGAGTTTCATGCTGTGGTGATAAAACAGTTTTTGAAAGGTTAGTGCCCGGGCGTTATTTTCAGAAATTTGAAAAACCTCGGAGTAAAGCGGGATTTTGTGTACCGAACCATTCGAAGGTACCGTGACACCTGCTCGTTGGATGACCGGAAGAGATCCGGCCGTACTCGTACGGTGCGGACTGCACGAGTTGTCAAAGTGGTCAGGGAACGGATTAGACGGGAAAAAACAGCGCTCTGTACGTAAAATGGCCGCAGATCTGAATGTTTCGAGATCGTCAATGCAATGATTTGGATTCAAGGTCCTAGAAAAAAAACCGGAATCATAAACTATGCCCACCTACTATCATGAGTCAAGGTCATGAATTTCAGAATTCAAATCATGATTTGGGGAGCATTGACTCAAGATATCATGATTCCCTCTCAGCAGAATAATTCGTAACGCTTCGGGTGCGTGAATCATTATATCATGAGCTCAAATCATGGTGTCAGGGTGTCTCACAATAGGTGTCACTCAAACAAAATGGGATTACTGCAAAACAAATCAACCAAATCATAGCATTTATTTTTCATTTGAAAGAAACATGTCATAGAAATAAACCATATTAATTCAATTCGAATATCTCGCCCTTTTCCTTGATAACTTTGCGCGAACGCTTTGTAAACCCATCGCAGCTAGCACGCGAGATTTCCTGAGGAATTTGGTCTCAAATATCAACCAAATGTTTCTTGAATCGATCTAAAGTAAGTCCTTTCGTAAGGCCTATATGTTGAAGCATATAACCCCAAACAAAGTAGTCAAGCGGGTTGAGATCCGGTGAAGATGCAGGCCATTCTTCGTTTGTGATGAAATCGGGCAAATTTTCCGCGCACCACGCTTGTGTCTTCTTTGCCTTGTGAGCTGGAGCTGAGTCCTGTTGGAAACAATATGGTGTATTCTCATACAGCGTTGAAGCATGAGGAAGCAGATGGTTCTTCAAAACCTGCTCGATGTAATATTCAGTGTTGATTTTTACGTTAGGTTCTATGAAAAGAAGAGTAAGTTTTCCTTTTCGTGAAACGGCGCCCCATGCCATGATTTTCGATACATTCTGATAGCGTTCTACAGCTAGTTTATCCCTTGGAATATTGGCAAGACTTTTGCCATACACACGATCATTTTGTTGATTATGACTGTCCTGAAGGAGGAAGAGCTTTTCATCCGAAAATAAAATCTCACTGTCACCGAGTGGAACCAAAAGATTTCTGCTTCTTTGGACCCTGGCTTGCTTTTGACGCTCCGTCAACCCGTGAACCCGTTGTTTCTTGTACGGCTTGCATTCCAGATCATGTTTGAGGAGCCTGTTCATTGAATCAGGGGACATTTGAAATTGTTTGCTCAATTTACGGCCAGATATGGCCGGATTACGTGGAGAATTTATTCGCTCCCTCACACATTTGATCTTTTTCTTCGAACTGTCTGGTACCTCCTTTGTGTTGAATATGGACATTTCCAGTTTCCTTGAACCGTTTCAAGGTACGAAAAACAAAACGCTTACTCACTCCGAACTGTTTAAGGCTATTGAATATCTGACACGGTTTAACCTTTGGAAAAGGAAATTTTAAAACTTGCTCCCGTATGGCTTCCATGGTAGCTGATTAATATAAACAAACGGAAACGCTTATTTATCTTCAGCGATAAGCTGTCAAAAGAATACACTCAAAATGGGTATAATCAATTCCGCTTTTAAAATTACCCAGCTGAAATAAACCAAGACTGAAAAAAGGTGACACCTATTGTGAGACACACTGTATTTTCAGTAATGAAGTAAAAAGACACTAGGCTCATGATATCATGAGTCGTTTTTACCATTTTTTGGGAGCGGGTTTGTTTTCATGTGTAACTGACACCAAGGCACCTTGGTGTAAAATGTCATTAATAAAAGCAAAACAAAAAAGTATTGCTAACTGCTCTGCTGCTGTTAGTTTGAACTTTTGTTTTCTTATATGCTTGTTTTCTGAAATTCGAATGAAGCAATGCTACTAGAATGTGCCTATTCATATATACTGAAATACAAAATTTTAAAAGGAAACATAATGTTAAACACTTACGTCCCCAACCCCTCTGAAACAGAAAAATTCAAATTTAAAATTGATGAAACTCCATCGTTTGCCATCGTATTTTGATGCAGTTTTTTGCAATAGATCAAAAAATTATCCTTATATATGGATCGGTACTGGTTATTCTGAAAATTTTCATAATTTTGGATCCCAAGGTGGGAGTACTGGGGTAAGTACCTGTCCAGGGATGGTGGACAACATATTTTTAGATGCGAAACATGGCATGCGGCATATCAAACTTCATGATTTTGCAAAACTAGGTCTTTGGAGGACATTTTGAGGTTGTCTGACCATACTGTCCACTTAGGGAGGCACTGCGGAATCCGAGTTCCTCCGGGAAAGTGGCCATATTCAAATCTTTTCCAAAACCTGGCTTGCGAAATATCAAACTTTATGATTTTGTAAAAATAGGTCTTAGGAGGACATTCTGAGGGTATCTGACCATACTGGCCACTTAAGAAGTTCTTTCGGGATCGGACTTTCTCTGGGAAAGAGTTTTGCACAATCATGAAGTTTGATATGTCGCAAGCCAGGTTTTGGAAAATATTTGAATATGACCACCTCTCTGGAGGCACTCGGATCCCGCAGTGCTTCTTTTAGTGGCCAATATGGCCAGAAATCCTCAAAATGTCTTTTGATGACCTAGTTTTGCAAAATCATGAAGTTTGATATGCCGCATGCCATGTTTCGCATCTAAAAATATGTTGTCCACCATCCCTGGACAGGTACTTACCCCAGTACTCCCACCTTGGAATCCGAAACTAAGGAAATTTTTGAAATTACCAGTGCAGATCTATAAATGAGGATAATTTTGTGATCTATTGCAAAAAACCGCATCAAAATCCGATGGCTAACGATGGAGTTTCATCAATTTTAAATTTGAATTTTTCTGTTTCAAAGGGGTTGGGGACGTACGTGTTAATCATCTCGATTTGTTTTTAAAAGTTAGGTGACGGATCCGTTCCTGCCTTGACCTACCCCGCATGGGGATGTGTGGCAAAAGTGTGTGCGTTTGCTTCGAAATACTGTCTAACAAAAGCCCTACGCTCAATTTCAAACTACTTCTATTCAATTTCATACCCTGCCGAGCTCTATCGGACCTATCGATACTTCCTCTTCACATCTTTGATTCTAGCCGAAATTGCTGTTTACAACTGGGATCCCATGATGTTGCGAAGATATTTCCAATTTCAAAACATTATAATTTAAATTTGGCGCAACGGAACGCAATAAAAACATAATTAGTAATGTTTTTAAAGTTGCAAATTTTTTGAAAGTTCTATTAAGTGTCTGCACAAAAAAAAACAACCAAGTAGAGGGATGCAAAAGAAACCACATTCCAAACCAACGACGTGTGGACAATTTCATCCACTAACAGTGTTGAAAAAAAATAGCCTAAGGGGGTTACTCGTTCGTCGAATTGAAAATTTGCTCTTGATTTCAACCACCACCGAGCACGTAAATTGTGTTCGAGAATCATTCCACACCATCAGAATCTCAGATTGACACGTACTAAGCATAGCCGAAGAGTCATTTGTATGAGAGTGGAAGACAGCCTACGATAATCAGATATTGCTGAATGGTGGCACGGCAAGGCGCTCCCAAATACTGAGAAAACTAGGAACAAGAGAGGAGCAACACCGAAAGAGAACCGATAGGAACTTGTTGACTCAATGGGCGTTGTTGTGTGGGTAGTTAGTCAACGTTCTTGAACTGAGGCTAAATCTCTCGGGCAACTATGCGCGAACCGTTTCTGGCTTCTGGTACACAGGTGGGTGAAGGTGTAAATTGAGATTCAAATTGACGCGCGGTGACGATCAGGTCGACGATCAGATCGACGACGACGACGCAAAATGGTTTATGCGGGAGAAGAGAGTTCTTCTCAAGCTTCAATACAGAGAATTGCTTTTTTTTCGTAGCAGAATGAAATATGGCACTTTTTGCGGTTTGAGGTTTTTGTTTTCTTCAGTGCACCTGAAGGTACCACGCTTGAGTAGATCCGGCTGCCTGCAGTTTAGATCGTTTAGGCACGAAATCATAGTTAAACGGTTTAAAACGAAGGCGTGACCTTTACCGGGGGAATGTTGGAATTTGTTTAGCAAATTAGCGCGTTAGGCTTCTTATATATAGATGCCATCGGGGCTATGCTGTCACACATTTTCGACGCTTGTTTATTGGAAGTATGTTTTCCATATTTAGAAGTGAAATTTCTGTATGCATATTTGTATGGTTGAGTTATTTATAATCATTTGTCGAAATAAGTTTCCTCACAAATTAAGACGTAAGCCTCGTCCCAAAGAGGTCAACGGGATTTGCGTGCCGTGAAGCAGCTCAGAGAATCGCATTTTTCCTTAACGATGACGACGACGACGACGCTTCCCGAAAGAGGTCGTAAATCAAATTAACGCGCAAATTTCGTCGGTCTGATCGCAATGGACACCGAAAGTTGTGTCGGAAAGAGTTACCAGGCGCCATCAGTCATCGCGAACCACCTTGATCCATCCAGTCTGATCACCCTACAAACAACAAACGATAACAACCGTGCGCAATGCTCTTGAAGGGACGACCGGCACTCCCTGCTTCGTTCAGCTTTGTCAAACTCTGTGCGCTTCTGGCAATAATAATTTTGAAATTTATCCTCCCTGCCATTAACGATGATGATCGTTCGTTGCACCCATCGTCGGCTGCTGCTGCGCCTACTCCGATGACCCAAGAGTCGCAACCCTTATTAGAGCGGTACACTAAGAGCTGGGATCAGCCGCTGCAAATAAATTAAATTAGGATTAAAATGTACAACGAAATATACTCGGTCATATTTTACATCCCATGTCGGATTATGCTCCACGGCCATGGAAAGGACAACCGAAAAAAAAGAACCAAATGTTACAAACGAGCATTGCATCTCTTGCGCTAATGAAGTCCTCGTTTCGACCAAAACACGCGTGCGGTTCATCGCTTCCGCTCCCGTCCAGGTCCTTCCCACGTCGACTGACGATCGGCGATCTTCGCCCGAGGGAAAAGTTTTGATTAACTCACAGCATGTTCCCTTTTTATTTCGGAATCCCCTCGAGAGCCATTAGCCCTTCGTTCGGGAGCATAATTTTATTCAGAGTTTAAATTTTTTTTGAATAACAATTTTCAGCAATAACCATAAATAACAAGTCGGAATCCGCAAGTCGAATGCATCTGAAAAAAGTGGCCGGCTTTTGTTTTGGTTTAGAACGCATGGTCGAGTTCACAGACAATCGGACAAGCAAAGTTGTCCCGGCATCGGCAATCTTCAATCCACTCAACGTCATTCACATAATCACCTTTGACTGAAGATGGACTGCTTTTTCGCAACAACCTGTAACTTTGGGATATTTTTTTTTCGTCGTTTTGATGGTGCTTAATGATGATGGAGTAGCGCTCGGCAAATTTACCTTGGCACGGCTGCATGCCATCTCAGTGCTGATCGTTTTTTTTGGGGGGTTTGTTTTGTTTTGCACAGCAGGACCGTTGAACCGATTCATTTTGAGTTCTTCTCATCGCCACTACACCGATTTGGTGTTTTATGCTCGGTGCTGACGCTTGGCTGCGTGATCATCGCTTTTCCCAAGGCTCGAGATCGTTTGTATGGTTGAATATGAGGAACAACTAAAATGTGGGATAATAAGAAAAGTGGAACTATTTAGGAACACGAATTAACCAAATTTGCAACATCAGATTCGTTAGCGATGGGCAGTTGTGATGTAACGGAAACATCAATATTTTGGAGGAAAATTAGTAACGGTGGCATAGTTTGCTTCAGAACAACGGCTCCAAAGCGGACATGGTTAGTACCTTAAAACTAAACAGTGCATAATTGATGGTTTGATGAAACGTAACGAAATTTTCCGAAAACTGTGAGTATTCTCATTTAGTTTTTCATTAGTTTTACGTATGTAAAATTTATTGAGTTAAGTTAACACAGACATCATTGTAGACGCCATGTCGCCAAACAACATGATTGACAATATTGATGTCTAAAATTGATTATAGATTAATCTGACAAAGTAAACTCACGAGTGACACACAATAGTTATTTTGATTTTAACTGCTGATTGCGATTTGATTATAAGTTATTGATCGATCAGATTAATTTGCATTAGTAGATACACCCAACCCAAGTAACACACAAAACATCTTTTTAGAATGATATATAATTGTATGTTTTATAAATGTATTATAAACGTATTGCAAAACATGTCAAGTTCGGAGCGGTTGGGATCTCTCGTATTCTGACTAACGATCCACCTAAAAATACTTTTTTCACTGCTGCAAGTGATTAATAGTTTATTATTGTTCTTGAAAACATGGTTCCATACATTTATAAAACATGAACAGGACAAGATGTTATGGGTAGTTCTAAATACTGTTGAAATTACATAACACCAAACATGTTTTGCAAAACGTGTTTTTTATTTCATAAAGATGAATTTGTCGAACAACATGCCGATAGGAAGCACATCATAGATACTCAGAATTGACTTTTCAACAATCGGAGTTGGCTTAGCAAAGAAGCTTCAAACCTTTCACGCCAAGGACTAGTTTTCAAATCCCATGCTTGACGATGTTATATTTTTGCATGAGGATATTGTTTTTCCATTTTCTGTTTTATAAGGGTTCACTTTTTGCGCTTTGTACGTCATAATAAAGTATGAAATAAAGTATTATACACTTATATTGATAACCTGTTTTTGTCATTTGAGAGTATTTTCAACTTGTTTAATAAGCTGTGTTGCTTCGGAAGTAATACAACTTGTTCCTTCGTTAATGTTTCATTTGAAACAAATAAAGGGATAGCTTTGTTCGGCTATGTCCCTCAAAATTATAAACAACCTAAGTAACATTGCCAAACTATCCAGCTTTCCCGAGTAACACATCTTCATGCTTTTATGTCGAGTAACCTTTTATACAATCAAATTTAGTCATATAAAAGTATTTTCAACCGTTATAAAACTTGTGTGTTGCTTGGGTTATTATGTTTTATTCAAGTTTTATTAAAGCCACTAGAAATCAATTTGGTTTTATTTTGGCACCAAGAGGTATTTTAGTCAGGTTCATGTGAACCTTCGCAGCTTGTTTGCAATAATCTTTAAACCTTGTTTTCTCAAATTCCTTTTACTCCTATCAAAGGTTTTATTTCGACTTTATGAACTTGTAAAATACTGTTTTGAAAAGCCGTTTTAGGACTCATTAACATTATCTTATTATGGTAAAATGAAAAAAACATTTTAAAACCATTTTACTTCCAGTAAATGCATTCTTTAGGTGTCGGGGTCAATATGACCCGGAATGGATTTAAAAAGTGCAATAACTTTCTAGAATAAGCATCTAGACGTTTGAATTTTTTTTGAATTTTCCTAAATCATAGGAAATTACGTTTCTGCATCGAACCTAATTTTTTTTTACATTTCTGAAGGGCTGCTAAATAAAACTTTACGAATAAGGTGTTTCGGGTCATATTGACCCGGATTTCAAAGTAACATTGTGGAAACTATATATGCTAAATTTTTAAGTTTTTGAAGTCAAAATGCTTATTAGAGTCTCAATTTCAGGTTTTTGGTGAGTACTGCCCTTTTTGCCCCTTTTGGCCACAAGGATTCTGTGCCGGAAGACGGCATGTTTTGCCACGATCCGTGAGGCGGTGACAAATACAAATTTTAATTGGAACATGCCTTTCGATGGCTCAAATTTCATGATTCTTCATGAATAGTCTGCTTCTAACCTTGCAATAGACCAATAACCATATTGGCCATTCCGAGACAATTCGGATGCCCCGGGGAAACCGTTTAGGAGCGGACAATTACAGGTTTTCGCCGAAACATGCCTTTCGACGGCTCAAACTTCATGTTTTTTATAAATAGTCTACTTCTACCCTAGAAATGGTTTTCTAGGTTTAATTTTGTTACCAATTTAGCAAATAATAAAAACAGCATATGTTGGACATTGACAAGAAAGTAAATGTGAAATTGACATGGTTTCTTTTGACAATGACTCTAAGCTTGACTGAATGACCATAGCTGCTTTGTCAATATCTTCATGCATGGTGGAAATTTAGTAGTATCGGTAAGGTCCGACAAAAAACCGTAATTGTCTCCTCCTGAAGGGTTCCCTCGGAGTATCTGGGTTGTCCAGGAATGGTCAATATGGTCATTCGACCATTTAATTACTAGAATTGTAGATTGTTTACAAAAAATCATGAAGTTTGAGCCGTTGAAAGGCATAAAAGGTTCCCCCGGGCCATCAGGATTGTCCCAGAATCACTTAAATGGTCATTGGCCCATTTCGAGGCTAGAGGTAGACTACTTATAAGAAATCATGAAGTTTGAGTCATCAAAAAGCATGTTTCATTGTCCAGTGAACAAGCGAACGGTGCGGTTCGTTGTGTGCGCTCTCCGTTGCTTTGGAAGTTTGTCACGCGTTGTTTCCAAGTGCAGTTTTTTTTTTCATCGCAGTTGATATCGAGTTTTGCTTTTTCTGAAGAAGAAAACGTGTGTTAATCAGTGCAACGACGCTATTAATTGCAATTAGCAATCGAATAGCCATATTGCTCCGCATCTATTCACGGCACGCACACCAGCAGTCCATCGTGTGTAGCGTGCAATCGTTCATCTGCCAACCACCACCGACCAGCGTCTTCATCATCGTCATCATTTTCATCATCGCTGAGCTCCACATCTAGCCCGTACAAGCGGCCACACATCGTCGCTCGGCAGCAGTAGCACATTCGTTGACCGGCTGCAGCAGATCAGTGATACATATAAGATAAGTTTTTGTTTCTCCTGAATACATTATAATTTAATTTTGAGTGAGTGCGTGTGTGTGTGAGAGAGTGTTTTTAGCTTTAGTTTGTTTTTCTGTGTTCGATTATTTTTAATTGCGTGAGGGTTTGAGCGTCATAAACTCCCACGTGAGAGCCATGGATGATTTGTCGGAAGACGAATCATCTATGGCGCGAAATGATGGGGTAGCTCATAAGGTTACTCGATCACGTGCTTATCCAGATGGTTCAGCTGGTCCATGGGTTGTCTTCTTTCAGCCCAAAACGAAACCTCTTAATGTATATCAGATCTCCAACGATCTGACGAAGCGATTCTCGGCCGTGACCGAGATAATAAAAGTGAGACCGAATAAACTTCGGGTCGTTGTGTCCAACCTTAAGCAAGCTAACGAGATTGCTGTCTCTCAGCTTTTTACACTCGAGTATCGGGTGTATATCCCAGCTCGGGGTATTGAAATTGAAGGTGTGGTCACCGAAACGAGTGTGAACCCTGAGATCCTGCTGAAACAGGGGGTTGGTCGATTTAAGAACCACCTGCTTTCTCCAGTGAAGATACTGGATGTGATAAGACTTGGCACAGTATCGATCACTAAGGGTGAAAAGAAGTTTACACCGTCAGACTCGTTTCGTGTGACCTTCTCTGGCTCAGCCCTCCCTCAATACGTCGAGTTGGGAAAACTTCGACTACCTGTGCGGTTGTTTGTACCTCGGGTCATGACCTGCCAAAAATGCCAGCAGATGGGACATACGACCTCCCATTGCGGCAATAAGGCACGTTGCTCCAACTGCGGGGAGAAACACGAGGATGGCGCCTGCGCAGACAGCACACCAAAATGCGCTTTCTGTAAGGGAACTCCTCCTCATGCTCTCTCGTCGTGCCCGGCGTACAAACAACGCGGGAAACAATTGGAACGCTCGCTAAAACAGCGTTCCAGGCAATCTTTCGCCGAAATGGTGAAAAATGCCACACCATCACCCGATGCCAATACAAATCCCTTTGCTCCTCTGTCAGATGACGAGTCTGACTTTGATTTGGCTGAAGAGGGAACATCGTGCAGTTTTCCGGAAGGTGCCCCACGGAAGCGAAGACGCGTCCGCCCACGGAAAGCTGCTGAAAAGAAGCCCGAGACCAGCATGCCTACTTCAAAAAAAGGTGGGAAAAAGGAAAATCCAATTCCTCCTGGTTTTCGTAGTACTAACTACACCCAGGACTTTCCATCTCTCCCGGGGACATCCAAAAGCCCTGATGCCCCGCTTTTAAGAACAGAAGCCCCCTCCTCAAGCGGGCTGTTCTCATTTGATAACATAGTCGAAGGTATCTTCAAGTACCTTGAAATTTCCGACCCTCTCAAAAGCATTGTATTGGCAATGCTTCCCACAGTGAAGACTTTCTTGAAGCAATTGACAATTAAGTGGCCCCTCCTTGCAGCTATCATTTCCTTCGATGGATAATTTTCCAAATGAGGTCGGGGATTTGATCACTGTTCTGCAGTGGAATTGTAGAAGTTTTGTTCCTAAATTGGAATCTTTCAAATTTTTGGCTCACAATACCGGTTGTGATGCATTTGCTATTTGTGAAACATGGCTCTCTCCCGAAATCGATCTTCCGTTTCATGATTTCAACATTATTCGTCTGGATCGTGAGGATTCACGTGGAGGAGGAGTACTTTTGGGGATCAAAAAGTGCTACTACTTCTATAGAGTGAATTTTCCTCCTATTCCAGGTATTGAAGTTGTCGCATGTCAGGCTGTTATTAAAAATAAAAGCCTTTGCATTGCTTCCGTTTATATTCCTCCTAGAGCCTAAATAAACCAAAAACAACTTTCAGATATTTGTTCGGTCCTTCCAGCTCCACGGTTGATCATGGGAGATTTTAACTCTCACGGTACAGGCTGGGGAGAACTGTACGATGACAACCGGTCTTCCTTGATATATGACCTCTGTGACAACTTCAATATGACAGTTCTTAACAATGGAGAAGTAACACGTTTGGCTGGTCCATCCACAATTGGCAGTAGATTAGACCTCACACTTTGTTCGAATTCATTATCGTTGGATTGCACATGGGATGTGATTCAAGATCCCCACGGTAGTGATCACTTGCCCATAAAAATTTCGATTGCCACCGGGTTCAATCCGTCGGAATCCATCAACGTCGCGTATGATCTTACCCGTTACATCGATTGGACAAAGTTCAGGACAGCAGTAGAGGAAGCCGTAACGACGGTAGAAGAGCTTCCACCGCTGGAGGAATATAACTTCCTCTCCAACCTGATCTTAGACAGCGCGCTTCAAGCTCAAACTCGACCAGTTCCAGGAACGTCATTTCGTAGGAAACCTCCTTCTCCATGGTGGGATCAACAATGCACCGAGGTTTACCGTAAAAAGTCCGACGCGTTTAAAGTTTTCCGTAGACGTGGAATACCTGAGCACTTCGAAGTATACACGGCTCTCGAACGCGAACTTAAGAGTCTCATCAAGGCCAAGAAACGCGGTTACTGGCGAAGATTCGTGGACGGGCTATCGCGTGTGACGTCGATGAGTACTCTTTGGAACACGGCGCGAAGATTGCGTAACCGAACTACGAACAACGAGAGCGAAGAGTACTCGGACCAATGGATCCTCAAGTTCGCGCGAAAAGTTTGTCCAGATTCTGTGCCGGCACGGATGATTCCTCGCGAAACCACGAATTCGATAGATGAGAACAGCCAACCTTTTTCAATGGTAGAGTTCTCTCTCGCACTCCTTTCGTGTGGCAATACGGCTCCAGGGGCTGATAGGATCAAGTTCAACTTGCTTAAGAACCTCCCAGACGTCGCTAAGAGGCGCATGTTGTACTTGTTTAATCAGTTTCTGGAACTCAACATTGTACCGGATGATTGGAGACGGGTGAGAGTTATAGCCATTCAAAAACCTGGTAAACCCGCGTCTGACCACAACTCCTATCGACCCATCGCGATGTTATCTTGTATTCGAAAGTTGTTGGAGAAAATGATCCTCTTCCGTCTGGACAAATGGGTTGAGACGAATAACCTGCTTTCAGATACTCAATATGGTTTCCGTAGGGGTAAGGGAACGAACGACTGTCTCGCGTTGCTTTCCACAGATATTCAGTTAGCTTTTGCTAAAAAAGAGCAAATGGCTTCTGTATTCTTGGACATAAAGGGGGCTTTTGATTCAGTATCTGTTGAAGTTCTATCAGATAAACTCCACGCTTGTGGCTTTTCACCATTAATGAATAATTTTTTGTATAATTTGCTGTCAGAGAAACATATGAGCTTCTCTCATGGAACCTCTACAGCTTCCCGATTTAGCTACATGGGTCTTCCCCAGGGATCATGTTTAAGCCCTCTTTTGTATAATGTTTATGTCAAAGACATTGACAGTTGTCTAAATGACAACTGTACGTTGAGACAACTTGCGGATGACGGCGTAGTGTCTGTCACGGGACCCAATGGGGTCGATCTGCAAGGACCTTTACAGGATACCTTAGACAATTTGTCTACTTGGGCTCTCGAGCTAGGTATCGAATTCTCTACGGAGAAAACAGAGTTGGTAGTTTTTTCAAGGAAGCATAACCCAGCACAACCGAAGCTTCAAATTTGAGGTTTAACCGATAACTCATTCAATGTCCTTTAAATATCTTGGGGTCTGGTTCGATTCAAAGTGCACCTGGAGATCCCACATTGAGTATCTGAAGCGAAAGTGCCAGCAAAGGATCAACTTTCTTCGAACAATTACCGGGACCTGGTGGGGAGCGCATCCGCAAGATCTTCTAACGTTGTACCGGACAACGATTTTGTCGGTTATCGAATACGGTAGTTTTTGTTTTCAGTCAGCGGCTCGGTCGCACATCATAAAACTGGAACGTATTCAATATCGGTGTCTTCGTATCGCGTTAGGTTGCATGCACTCGACTCACACCATGAGTCTTGAAGTGCTGGCCGGCATGTTGCCACTCTCGGATCGGTTTACAGAGTTATCTCTCCGGCTCCTCACCAGGTGTGAAGTAATGAACCCCCAGGTAATCGAAAATTTTGAGAAGCTTCTCGAGTTGAATCCTCAAACTCGCTTCATGACTTTGTACCATTTGTACATAACACAGGATGTCAGCCCTTCGCCGAACATTTCCAATCGTGTTT
Organism: Aedes koreicus; assembly: GCA_024533555.2. Classification (NCBI taxonomy): domain Eukaryota; kingdom Metazoa; phylum Arthropoda; class Insecta; order Diptera; family Culicidae; genus Aedes; species Aedes koreicus. The sequence goes on from JAHHFK020003023.1 coordinate 58,485, forward strand.
GCTTCTCCGATTTCGATAATTCGGTTCATTTTGATTTATCCATGAAGCAGGAGCTTCATGGAATCCCAGAGCATCATCGTCCTATGATTGCTCCTGTGATATTTGCTGCAAAGTTTGGCCAAGTTGATTCCACTAAATCGTTCTTCACTGACGGATCATTGATAGAGGAGTCAGCAGGCTTTGGTATATTTAATGAAATTTATAGCGCCAATCGTAAACTTCAAGCTCCTTGTTCCGTATATGTCGCTGAATTAGCGGCAATACACTTTACGCTAGAAATTGTTGCCTCACTAACACCGGATCAGTATTACATTTTCACGGATAGTCTCAGTTCTATAGAGTCTATTCGCTCCTTGAGGCCGGTAAAGCACTCCTCGTATTTTCTCATGAAAATACAGGAGCTTCTAAGTGCTTTATCTTCGCGTTATTTTATCATCACCTTTGTATGGGTCCCATCTCATTGTTCAATTCTGGGCAATGAGAGAGCGGACTCGCTGGCAAAGGTGGGCGCTATAGAAGGCGATATTTATGATCGACAAATCGCCTTTAATGAATTTTTTACTATTTTTCGTCAACAGTCACTCGTCAGCTGGCAGTATAAATGGAGTAAAGGAGATTTGGGGCGATGGCAACATTCTATCATCCCAAAGGTGTCGAAGAAATCTTGGTTTGGGGGGATGGATGTGGGTCGAGACTTCATTCGTGTCAAGTCCAATCATTATTCTTTGAACGCTCATTTATACCGTGTTGGGCTGAGCGAAAGCAATCTCTGTGAATGTGGACAAGGTTACCAGGACGCAGATCACATTATTTGGTCATGTGCTGAGCATCGTGGAGTCAGATCTGAGCTTTATGATTCCCTTCGGGCTCGAGGTAGACAACCCAATGTACCGGTTCGAGATATTTTGGCTATACGTGATCTGGAGTTTATGAAACTCATTTATGTGTTTTTGACTAACATTAGCCTTAGATTGTAGTTAGTTTAACCTGTATGTTTACTTTAAGTTTTTTTTCTCTGTGTTTGTGTGTGTGTTTTTTTTTCTCATTCTCAAAAATGTGAAAGTCAAAAGAAAACCTAAAGTTGTATAGTTATAAGTTTTTATCCAATTCCGAATTTAAAATAAACGTGCTTTGTAAACCACACTTCAAATTCCCGCCTATCTTCCCATCCATACAATTGTTATTCCTATTAACCTCGAGACGGCCGCGAGTAATCGGTTCTATCCCCTTAACATTAGTTTTAAGATAATAGATGTATATAAATATGAAAACTTGGCTCTGTAAAGTTGATTCGATTGAGCCTGTACAAATAAATGATTTAATAATAAAAAAAAAGGCATGTTTCGGTGAAAGTCCGAATTTGTCCGTTCCTAAATGGTTTGGGGGAACCATTTAGGAACGGACAAATCTGAGGGGGGGGGGGGGGGGGTGGGGGTTGGGGGGGTTGGTTGCATCCGGATTGTCCCGGAATAGCTTATATGATCACTGGTCCATTTTATGGCTAGAAGTAGAAGTAGGTTCCCCCGGGGCATCCGGATTGTTCCGAAATGGCCAATATAGTCATTGGTCCATTTCTAGAGTAGAAGTAGACTTCTTATAAAAAAAATGAAGTTTGAGCCGTCGAAAGTCATGTTTCGGCGAAAATTTGTATTTGTCCCCTCCTAAACGGTTCCCCCGAAGGTATCGTTAATGTTTTGATATCGAATTGTTTGTCAAGCTCCTGCGCATCAAATTTGTGCATTGGTTTGAAAATTAGAACGATAAAAGTCTTATCCTCCAACTTTTTATGCACACCATTAGATGCATTTTGAACAAAATCTGAAGAAACCTTATTTTGTGAATATCTTGAGAAAATCTTAGTGTATCAATGATGTTTTGACGTCAACATGTTCATTTAGCTCCCACATACCAAACCTGTACATTGGTTTGAGAATTTAACTGAGAAAAGTCGTATCCTTCAACTTAATATGCACATCATTAGATGCATTTTGAAGAAAATCCGAAGAAACCTCATTTTGTGAATAACTTTAGATAAACTTAGTATATTGATGATGTTTTGGTATCAAATTGTCTATCAAGCTCCTTTCCATCAAATCTGTACATTAGTTTAAAAATTAGGATGAGAAAAGTCTAATCCTTCGACTTTCTAACATTTCTGTAGCTATCCCCCAAACGCTTGTATGCAATTTGAAATAAAATCTGATGAATTCATATTTTGTGAATAACTTAAGAATTAATGAGGATATCGATGATGTTTTGACATCAAATTGTTCGTTAAGCTACCGCACATCAAATCCGTGCATTGGTTTGTAAATTAGAACGATAAAAGTCTTATCCTCCACATTTCTGTAGTTATCCCCCGAACGCTTGCGTGCAAGCCAATACAGGAAAAAAAATAATTTGTTCTATCATATGAACTTTTGTGAATATTTGAAATTTTATGATGTACTTTCATGGTAAATTGGACGATCTTTTATTTGAAACCATCAGATTTGATCTAGGCAGTGTAAAACCCTTGGAGGATAAGGATCTGTAGTTATCCCCCAGGGAACCTTACAACAGCTGGAGGATATCTGGTGGTTGACTACAATTCACTCTTTGTCTGCCACACTTCCGAGATCCTCGTACTTCTTGCATATTTTTCGCACTCCTGCCTCACCTAATTTCTATTTCCGATCGATTTCTCTGTTTGATAGACCCTCTTGACGGTGTTTAACGATGAGTCTGCGGATATCTAGAGAAATTCGTTTTTCTTCTCATCTTATTGGATTGAAACGCACTTGACATTAACAACAAACAAGTTTTTTTTTTGACGTTTCTATGCGGTTCGAGAGGTAGAAAAGCATTTGCCAACCCCCAATGACAGACTAACTTAGTTTCGTGTAACCACTTGCAAATCGTAGATGTCGCCCCGCAACGTAAACATTGGGATCGACCCTGGCAGATGCACCGATTTTTTTATTCGGTGCAGCATGTTTTTGTTGCGTCATGAATGGTTGCAAAACAACAAGCAAGCGTACCATATCAAAAGAGTCAATTATTATATTCACGGTACAACTTCAGTTTTATGCAATTTAAATCTTGAAATTTCCTTTGAGCAAAGGTACAACCGCGGCGTTTCCTGAACCACGGTTGTTCATTTCGAAAGTGTTACACCACGTTGTCTTTTGTGAACACTACGACAGTCGACAGTATCCAATGAATCTGAGAATAATTGAAGGTTATTGATTGGCCATAGAAACCGTTTTAACAATGATTTTTTTTTGCTTTTATTTACTGAGGTACTTCATGTAAAAGATTTACCCTTACGCTAGGAGGAAGCGGATGTCAAAATTCATATATGAATGTACTACCTTGTTACCTCTCTCTCCCTCACGAGAGGAAGTTAAAAATGGCCGAAAATTGCGTTACGTTATATTAGAACGAATGTTTGCCACCTCGGATGAATTGTCACTGTACTCGTATCAATTTGATCGAGTAACTGCTTGCTTCGAGAAGCAAGATTCGTTTGCAGAGTTTTTTCAAGTCAAATTTCGAGTGAGAAGCGAAACATTGAAGTGGTTGAGGGATTTTCGGCGATATTTGGAACAAGTGAATTTATATTTGATGTTTTGTTGTACATTATTGAACTTAAGTTGCTAGTATACAAGTAGTGTAGAACTTTAAATTACTGGTTTGGCAAACAAACAAATCGATTCTGCCTCCCATACGCTATTTTGCTATCGGAAATATTCAAACGGCTTACAAACAAATATTCAAAAATAATGGACTTCATGTTTGAACGATTCCTTGAAACTCTTGCGCAATTTATGATTGACCACATTGACCACTTAGGAAACGCTAATCGACTCCCTCATCCCCTTTGAAATACGTTGTATATGAAGCAATTAAAAATTTTGTACCGATTGTCACACTTAATACCTCTTCAATGCTTGATGTAATTTATGTACGACACACTGTTATGTTTCCACTGGTTTCGTGTACATTGCAAGCGTAAAATGTAACAAATTTTACATTAACATTTTTTATCGCATTCCGACCTTTTATGAAGATACGCTAGTTTTTTTTCCGGTTTGACACGTTTGACAGTACAATAAATTTCTGAGTTTCAGTGGCAATGTACTAGAAGTGTCAAATTGTTCCCGGGTTGGCATTCGCACGCTGTACGCCAAGATGCACAGTTGTGGTTTTAGTAGTGCGTACTTTATTTTGTCCAGCTGAAAAGCGAATCATGCAGGCATTTTATCAAACTATTAAAAATATATGCAATGTAAAGATGTAATGATGTGGTATAAATTTTATGAATTAAAAATACTACATTTTATCCATATGAACTGTATTGAAATATCTAATGCCGAAAAAGTTATAGCGATTTGAATTTGATTACACCAGGTGCGTACTTTATTTTGTTCAGTACTGTAGGAGCTGTGATTTGGGAAAAAGGCTGGATTCAAGCGACATATTGAAAAGCCAAAACAATGGAGTTGTAAATTTTAACTCTAAGTTTTTTTTAAAATACGGCTGGAATACCGTCAGGTCCACAGCCTTTCGTACGATTTTCATACGATCGGAACTATGAATCACAAAGCAAGGACCCAAGACTCATTCCATACGAAATCGTATGAAATGAATACTGTTTAGAGGTTCCATTTCCCGACCAATTTGCTTGTCCCGGGATTCGGGATAAAATTTGTTACTTGTTCCGGGAAATCCGGGATCCCGGGAAATTTTTTAATGTGCTTAAAAACGCAACTTTGTGGTTAGGAATATGTTTTATTCACCAATAAAAAAATCAATGGTTCAAATCAAGTAACTGGTCTTATTAATTTGAATTCGTTCTCTGAAAATACGACTTCAAGAAGCAAATGTTATTAATGCTTTCATCGGACAGTGAGGTTCGCTTTTTAGAACAGATATTTTCGGAGTTCGAAAAGATGCGCTCGCTATCGGTTGACGTCAGTTTGATTGATTTTAAGCCGCCGAAAATGATTTCAAGATTCGGGCTCAACTTACCATGTAGCTCAAAAAGTGACAGCTCTTTCGCAATTACTTTTGAAAAATCAATCATTGCCGAATCAGTCTGGGACGGGTTGGCATATTCCTTTATAGCCGATTCCAGTTCTTCACGCATTCTCGATGGTGTCGATCCTGAATCGTCATGCATACAGGACAATCCAGTATTCAACTCGGCAGCATCATCATCGGTCTGTCTTTGGCAGTCTTGCCACAATCGAACTCCCAGTTCCTTGATGAACTTAATCATTTGCGTTTTCGATGAGCTTTCCAGTTCTGCTGGCACTTGCGTTGCCAACGGAAGACCTTGAAGGAACTTCAGCGCTGTTTATTTCCTTTTGGCGCCGTTCGTTGATTCTCTTCGTGACTGCATCGAAGAGGTCGTTTCTCACTTTGGAGTTACTTTTCTCAAGCTTCGAATACAAGAAACTCAAGCTGCCTTCCGCAGACAGCAATGTAGCATCTCGTCTTCCCAATGCTTCCGAAGCGAGTCTGATTGGCTGAAGAGCTTCCTGAAGGTTTTTTGCAACCTCGAAATCACTGTCCAACATAAGACCTGAAAGGCCTATTTCGGAAAGTGTCTCCTTGATGCAATCAAAACCGCGAATGAAGTGCTCCAGCATCGTTTCAGTCAAATTTCAACGAGTTTTTACGTCCACACACAGTTGAAGTGGTTTATGTAACATTTTCGTGATTTTTTCTTGAAGCAGTGCATTCTTAACAGGAGATTTTCGAAAAAATGTTCACGATTCTTCGAATACGTTTCAGAGACTCTCCAAATCGCGTGGTGTACAAGTCTATAATTGAAATAAATTAGCTGTTTTCTTTAATAGGAACATGAACATTCCAATATATTTACCCGAAGAACCAACTTCATCATCGTAGTTATCACTATCCGAATCGTCGCTATCTGAATCCTCATTTTCAATTGGTACCGGTAGCTGATCCTTGTACAGGACATCGCAAAACCCCAAGTGAATCGCATGGTGGTAACACTGCTGATGAAGGTAATCCGACAATCTTCCAAACTTCGTCATCACTCGAGCTCCGTCAGTAGTTGATGCTACAATGTTTCCATCCTTAATACCGAATTTCCGGACCATATCCTTGACCATTTCCAAAACCTTTTCAGCAGGTAGTGATCCACGAATTTTGCCGAGACCCAGGTTGTAGAATGATCCGTCAGCGAAATGGGCATTCACGTTTAAGTAGCGCTTGTTACTTAGACTTGTCCACTCGTCCAAAGTGAGACTGACCAGTTCACCGCTTCACTATTTCATCCCGCGTTTGCTGCTGAGCGTATCCATAGTATTCGGCGACCAGCTTCATGATGGATGTATTCGATGTTGGCAGAGAATATCCACGATCTGCGATCGATTGTCTGATGAACTTGCTGTTGGTGATTGCATTGATCGAAAATCCGTCCTCTACTGCCAGCCGAGCTTCAATTTTCTCCAGTGACTGACGTTTAACGAACTTGAGCATCTATACTTGTTTCGCTGGGACATTCGGTGTGGATGATTTAACTTTCGCAGCAGACTCACTAGGATTTGTGGGGGGTTTGGAATCCATGTCGTGTTTGTTCTTCATGTGCCGGAGCAAGCCACTGGTCGAAGGGCCCTTGCACGACAAAATTAGCTCGCACTTCCGACATCGTGCTTTTTCTTTGTCATCCGCAATTCTATGAAAGTGTTTCCAAATTTCAGCCATGCCTTTAAAATAATTGGATGGAGGGCTACATTAGCACACATTTTGTAATACTACTTACTTTGATGTAACGGCAATCCGAAATTATTCAATGAACACAGAAGCAGTAATCAGTGAATGAAAACAATGTTTTGAATGGAAATGACAGCTTGCGTCGTATTGGCGCGCGCGCGCGTGTGTGTTAACTGTGTAGTCAAAAATGCGAATGCCTACTGAACCAACACAAAAGGAATGATGCATTTTCATGAATGATGTATAACATCGATGTAGGTACAGTAAATATGTATGTTGGCGTTGTATGGGTTATATTGAATGCGCGTAAACGGTACACTGAAATTTATTGGGAAGTATCAAAGCGAAAAAATATGTAAGAAATGTGTGTCCCGGGAATCCCGGGATTTTCGGGACGGTGAAAAATCTTATCCCGGGATTCGGAAAATCCCGAATTTTTCAAGATCCCGGGATTTTTTGTCACGGGATATCCCGGGTTGGAACCTCTAATACTCTAATAATAAGTCGAGAAAAACATGCCTCATATATACTTTCAATCGACATCACTTATCAAGCGTGTGTAGGCCGGTGGGATTGTGGCTCGCCTCTGGATCCCGAGGTTCATGGTTCGCATCCTGATTTCAACTTTTTTTTTCTGTGAGGAAAATTTTCATACGATCGTCCCATGAACTTCTTTCCATTAGATAATCGTATGAAATTTGCAATAATATCTTGTGGCAAATTTCCATTCGATATTCCAATGGATTCCTCTCGATTTGTTCGCTTAGTGCAGTACATTCACGATGTTGACACTAACATAACTAGCAAACTCTGGGAAGAAATCAAAATATTCGCAATCACGATCTTCACGAATGTGGTATAGATTTCTTGATCGAAATTTAGTTGATCGCAAATGTTCAAATAATTGACCAAGATATCGTAACTTCTATACTTTTTTGTAAATTTGGTGAGCTTTTTGTTTGCGGTTTTGCAAATTTTGTTTTGTCTGGTTATACAAACCCGGATGCTTTGAATTGTTTTGTCGCCTTGTTTTTTTTCACAGGCACGTGTTCATGTACAATTTCAAATATTTATTTATAAAGATATCTACTGACGTTTTGATATTTTCCTCCTTTCTAAGGAACGTTTGCTAATCTATTATGTTTAGCCTATGCTTTATGTTTTCATAATTTGCCGAGTGGTATTGGAAGATTTCTTCGTACGGGTCATTTGTTTTGAAGTACAAATATAGATAACTCAATTGATGTTTGAAACGCTTCATTTAGACCGGTAGTCTTCTACGGTCACATTGCTCGTGGAGGACCAACGCGCTCTTGGTGTCTTTGAACGAAAAGTGTTGCGTAAGATTGACAGTGGAATGCAGATGGAAGACGGAACGTAAAGGAAGCGAATGAACCACGAATTGCATCAGTTGTTGGCAGAACCTCGCATCGTTCACACCGCTAAAATCGGTTGACAACGGTGGGCTGGGCATGTCGTAAGAATGTCGGACAGCAGCCCAGTTAAATGATTCTCGATTACGATCCGAGAGGCACAAGAAGAAGAGGCGTGCAAGGAGCAAGGTGGATCGATCAAGTAGAACCTTGCGGATCTAGTAGTAGGCGACCTGCGGATCCTTAGCAGACAGCGAGGCTGGCTGAAGTGCAGCAATGAACCAAATAGAATAGAGACAGCTTCTGTCACATCGGCCTTGGCCTGATGGTTTGGTAAGTGTCCTTGTGAGGTGAAAAATATTATATGAAAAATAGACCCCTACAATAATTTATCAGAAAGTAAACAAGATAAACTTATACTCCAAAAAATCTTCGTTTTTGTTAAATGTACTAAGGTGTGGCCCAGTTAGAATTGGAACATAGAATATTGCGCATATTTCGGATGTACATTAACAAAATAGTATTCTTTTTCAACTAAAATGTTCGACTTTATGTGGAAAATACAAAAAAAAAAAATTAATCATCTCGATTTCGAAGAAATTTGCGGACTTTTTTCGGAAAACGTTTCATCAACCGGCACACATTATTCTCATCCATCGTTTTGGCAACCTTATTCCACTTTGTTCTCAATTCATTGATGCTTTTGACGACACTGCCTTCACCTTCAGTTTCCTCTTCATAATAGCCCAAAATCTCTCTATCGGTCTCAACTGGGGACAGTTTGGTGGGTTGAGTTCTTTCGGTATAAACTGAATCCCGTTGGTTTCATACCACTGTTGCACTGTTTTACTGCAATGACAGATAGTTAGATCTGGCCAAAACATGACAGATTCATAGTGGGATCTGATGAATGGCAATATTCGCTTTTGAAGACATTCCGTTCTGTACAGCTCTGAATTAAATGTCTTATCAGTGATGAAAACCTTGGTCTTCCTACCACCGCTACAAATGCCTTGCCAAATCATGTATGTAGGTGCAAATTTATCTGCAAATACAAACTTGAATTTGGCAGGAACATCTCCCCGAGCCGTAGCCAAGTAATAGTTTTGTCCCGGTAGCTGTTTGAAATCGGCCTTCAGGTCTCAGGCCTTCAGGCTTAGGTTTCATCATCCATGAGGAGGCAGCCATTGAGTTTTGTCAACACATGATCATACAGTTTTTTGGATTCTGGCCACATTGTTCTGCTTTTGATCCCTATTTGGTTGTCTACAAGCACGGTGTGACTTGAAGCCTCCCCAGAGACGAATCCGTTGCACGGTACTGCGTGCACTGAAGCTTTTTGGCCAAATCGCGGTCTGAGATTTTGGGGTTTGCCTTAATGTTCTGGATGTCTTTGTTCCGCAGTTGACGGTTGACAGTACCCGCCCGACGCGTGCTTTGAGGCTTGCGATCCGTCGACTAAGTTTCTCTGTACTTTTTCAAAACACGCCACACGGTATTTTGGGGAAAACCCAACACTTTAGCATCTTTTGGTCCAGACCACGAAGGGTTTTCCAAATGATTGCGCACAATTTTTTCCTTCTTCCATTTTTTTCTTCTTCTCTGAAACACGTTTGAACTACACCGCGAAAAAAACTTCTGATGTTGTTATTGTTATAGGGAACACATAAGGTATCATAGTTTACAAATCCGACCACTAGGGACGCTGTAAGAATCAAAAATGTTTGTTCCAATACTAAATGGGCCACACCTTAGCACAAAAAAAAAAAACAAAAGATGCATTCAGCTTTAGTTCTAATTTGAATTTTTTTTATTTATACAGTTTTAGGTAAAATATTCGATATTTGAAAAACCTGAAATCCCAATTGTGAAATTTTAGCACTGTAAATATATTTCCTGTAGACCTTCAAAACCTCCATAAAACTTTCTGTATTGATTTGAGGTATTTTCTCTAGGCATTCTATCCATAATTTTTAGTAAATCTTTAACGTGCACCACTCACCAGTCTCACCATCGATTATAAAGGTGTCCTTCCTTAGATGGTGTAAAATATCGCATTGAAAATAGTTTCCTGAAAGTTAATCACGATAAAATTGTACTCCAAGAAATCTTCATTTCTACATTCCCTCATGTCAAACAAATTTGAAGTTTCCTATATACATAGCCTTATGTAAGATTTTCGTAATTTGACCAACCTTATCCAAGTATTAAGTATTAGCTCTGTATATATCTTTTTTGTAGACCTTAAGAATTCTTTAAAACCTCTTCAAAACTTGCTATGTGGATTCGAGGCGTTTTCCCTAGCCATTCTATCTAAAATTTATAGTAAATCTTTATTGAACAGCTCTGTCAGCTGCGCTGGCAAAACATTGCATTTCATTCTCACCACATACATTCAAATAGTCCGGTTAATACTAAGACCGCAATTCAACCTGATCCTCGACCGCTTGCATACACGAAAAGAATCATTTAGACATTTAGAAATTTTCCCAGTTTCGCTAAAAACTACGGTTTATCATACAAATCTTAGCCCCACTTTTTAATGCTACCGGGTAAAAATACTAAAGAAAGTACTCATCGTTGGATGAAAGATTCTTTCCGTGTACTCAAGTAGTGAAAAAAATCGACATACTAAAGCTCTACACAGGCAAAACCCAATACTCAACCAATCGTCGTCGGCGCTTTGCATGAATGAACCCGAAAGGCTAGTGCTAGCTACCTTTTTTGGTATCTGATACTCACCTTGCTCCTCGGTTGCGCGCTGCTGCGATCGTGTGTTGTTGACTCTGCTGCGGCGGTGCGGTGACAAACAGCTCCGGAGAGAGACCGAGCAAAGATCGCGCGCGGTTCGTTCTCCCGCATTCATAAGCAATATTCTCGCCGTTCCAAAGCCGCTCGATTCGAGCGTAGGGTAAGTAGGCGCGCGGTTGCCTGGCTGCGTTGCCCGCGAATCGGTTTTGATTTGTAAATTTTTGCAGTCTCAGTTCGATCGCGGTGTCGCGCGCACTTGTTTGCTTCTACTGTCTCTGGTCCGGTCAGGTTGGATTTCGACGACTCTGCTCTCCGCTTGCTCCGCGTTGTGAGTGCACTGTGTTTTACGCAACGAGAGTGGTGTGTTCTTGGAGGCGACGATCATTCGGTGATCGACGACGACGACGACGCTAATTGATTTTTTTCCCCACAGGATTTCTGCGGTTTTATTTTTCGAATGCTGAAACGACTTTCGATTTTTCGGTTTCTCGGTGGTGTACAGCGTGTTTAATCGAAAAGAAAACGAATTGTTAAGCGTAATTTTAGTCTCTTTCGGTGACTGAGTGATTTCAAAGATTCTACTGATTCCAGTATGTGCGAGTGACAGCGAGAGGATAAGCAATAAGTGACGAACCACGAAACGAAAACACAGGTGTTTGAGAGCGGTGAATAAATTAGCGACCTTTCTGAAGTACGTGCGATTGAAGCAAATTACATAGCAACGTAGCTCCTCTCGGTTCGATCACGAACATCCCGAGTGCCATTCAAATGAAGCGATAAACACTTTTTTTTGTGAGTGATTTCTGTGCTTCTGAAGATTTGAAAGATTTCAAAAGTGCTAGACCACGAGGTGCCGACTGTCAACTTGAAGTGGAAAATTGAATAAATCCTAGAATTTGACGACCTGTCTGGATTATCATTGGAAATCATCCGATCAGATTGGTGAAGTGCTTAATAGTGGATTTCCGGGGCTGTATTTAACAAACGTTGATCTGCAAAGCAATACAAAAACATTCTGGAAATACCCGCTGTCGACCAGAGTCATACCGGATTCGATATTGACTGAAATTTTTAATTTGACGGTAAGTAAGCAATAGTTGGTTGTAGTTGGTTACAGAATATATAGGTTCTGTGTAAAATAGAATGTTTTTTTTAATAGTATCAGGACTGTATTACTTAAACATTTTGCGCTTTCTTCTTTAGAAGTCAATAATTTCTTGTCTTTTATGTATTTCATTATTTCAAATGTCGGGCTGTAGTTGTTGCTTAAGTTAGACTGGCACTTTCTGTTTAGCATATCTTCGGGGTTGTTAAAAAAAGTCAGTGCTTATTGAAGAGCAAGTCTTTAACCTAGCGATCGAGTTTATTATTTAATCTTTTGAGCTGAAGAAATATTAGATATTAGAAAAGATTCAATGTTTTTAAAAGCCTACTGTCATTAGCAAAAAAAAAAGTGCCCACTTTGCTATTTTTTCCAATGTTTTCAAAAATATGGTCAAATAGCAATAGAACCATTATAAAAAAGTTTGAAATCTTATATAATAATATGTTATTATTATGATTTTTTAACGGTTGGTCGTAAGATACTGAAACAAAACAGAAACTTATTTTCAATCAAAACATTTTTTAAATAAATGATTTATTTTTAATCAAAACATTTTGACATTTTTGAGGTATAAAATTTGACAATAAAATGTGCCTACTTCTATTATTTTCGAATTTCAGAACAAATTTATGTATCGTCAAAGCGGTTAGTAGCTGACGTTTTGGCAAACTCTCATCAAGATTTTTCAGATGCTGCGCATCGAGTTCTGCCAAGGATATCTTAGAGCCTCAAAATAAATTTGCTAGCCTGCCACTCCGGTTGTACCGGCGTGGCCATCGAAAATAGCCCAAAAATTTGTGTTGGGATTTCAATCTTGGCTCTGTGGAGGCCATTTTAAAAGCTCCGTGTGACATGAATGAAAGAACGGCTTGATTTTCTGTGCAGTATGTTTCGGGTCATTGTCTTGCTGGTTTTTTTTCTCGTTGTAATTTTTGTATGTTAAAATTAATTAGATAGATTTAATTAATGGCGATTTCGTGTATAAACAAATGTGTTAAATTTAGCTAAGCTAAGCTAAGTTATCATTTCCAGTATTATAATTCGCTTAAGTTGCAAACAGCCGAGATTTTCAAAGAAGCGTCGTTATCAACATCATAAATCGAAAGCAGTTTTTAACGTAGACTACGTTTTACGGCGAGGGTAGGGTGCCAATTGAAAATCTAAAAACTAACGACCGCCACGAAATGTCGTTACAAATTAAACGCTTATAACTCAATAAATGGTCAATAGATTTTCAAGATATTTACATCAATCGTTTGGAAATTTTCTTGCGTATCAATTATATAATCAAACATTATCCGTTAAACATTTTTAACTACTGAAAATAATGAAAATAAAAGGTGATGTCTTGTAATTATGTTTTGCAGGCTAAATTTAGACCGTGGCTAACTAGACCGAGATGGTTTTAATTCAAATGCAGACCATTTCAAATCCGTTCTTTTCAGGAGAGAGTTTATTTGATATGAATTTGTCTAAGATTACTTCCCAACTTCTTACCAATTGGCAGCCAGCGGTGGCTAAAACAATTTTAATTTTACCTTTGTTGCATACCTAAACCATTGTGTTCAATTTACAAATGGCTACCGTCACGAAAATTTGAAACACTGGGCTCTGATAACTCGATCATTTTATTGATTTATTTTTTTGAGATTTTTGCTCTTATCAACTAGAGGTTTTTACGACTGCCATTTTATTTACACAAGTATTGAATACTTGTTACAAATAAGAGATGAATATATTTAGCGTACATATTCATCAATTGGCGTAAGAAAATTTTAAAAATGTTGAGGTCCAGCAAGTGTTAAGAAATTCCCTATTACGGACAATGTTTTGATTCTCGAACATGATGTTCCGAGGTAACATTCTCTGCATATTTCAATACGCAAGGCCTGTACTCGAAAAAAATACACCAGGCAATTTTCTTGAAACTTTCAGGGAATGAACTTATACATATGAATTATGTTTGGGCATAATTACTTTATTCAATTTCCTTTTCATCGCTGAAAGCCCACACCTTTCCCTTAAGACCCCTCATTACACTTTGTGCAATGGTGGAGCCAAACCTTTTTCTTCATTTTCTTCCATTCTTTCTTCAACTCCAGCTAGTTCTTAATTACCTTAGCAAATTTTTTGAACTTTGGCCTTCATTATGGCCAAAAATCTTTCCACCGGACGAATCTTGGGGTGAATTTGGGGGATTGGCGCTTTCTTTAGTACAAAAACAACGTTATTGTCTCTGTACCAATCCATCGTCGATCGCGCGTAATGGCATAATGCCAGGTCCGGCCAAAATAATGTCTCGCCTCCTTGGGACCGCAGGAAGGGCAAAAGACGCTTCTGGAGGCACTCGGTGTCGTAAATTTCGCTGTTGATGGTACCCATTGTGTTGTACGGTTTACTCAGTTTACCGCATTGGCATATGGCCTGCCAGAGCAAGTATTTTTTGGCGAATTTTTTTTTTTTCTTCTTCCTTATGTCTTCCGGAACATCAACCCGTTACTTGGTAACTAAGAACTCCAGCCCCGGTATCTGCTTTGCGTCTGCCTTGATGTAGGTTTCGTCATCCATAACCACACACATCGGTTTCGTTAACCACTCTCAATACAGCTTCCTTGCGCGGGATTTGGCCGCCGTGTTTTGTTGATCACGCCGGTTCGGTGCCTTGCGGACCTTGAATACACGAAGCCCAGCTCGTTTCATGGTTTGCTGAACGAACCAGGCGGAACACTTTGCCCTCAGAGCCGCGTCATGAATCGAAAGGTTTGGATTACACTTGAAAGGAGGGTCAGCTGTCGTCGGTTTTCTTCCACTTCCAGCCCGCCGCTCGGTCGTCTGGGACTCCTTAAACGATTTTACCATCCGAGACACAGTTGTATGGGTGATTCCCAGTTGTCTTCCGATCCATCTCAAGGTCGCAGTCGGATTTTCCATGACGGCGCGCAAAAATTCTCCGGCGATTTTCTTCTTGTTTCGATGACATCTCAATAACGACTGAACCGATTGTTATTTTGCACATGTAAACAATTCACTCCAAACTAGTTATATCCATATTTTCATCAATTTTTACCCACGGACAAAAAAAGTTACACACGGATAAAAATGGTGCATTTTTTTCGAGTACAGACCTTACTGCTATGAACAGTTGTTCTGTTGTGTTAACTATTTGCGTTGGATAGAGTTTTACTTCTAGGAAGAAATAAGTTTTGAGAAACAGCGTGAAAGAGAGAATAAGTGTAATGCCTAATCGTTTTGATGCCAACCGGAGACCGCAAAACCCGGAGAACCGTGAGAACCGAAAACCGGAAAATCCTCCTGAGAAAACAACATACAACGACGAAGAGAGCGCCCGGTTTCAGCGGGAGAAACTGAAATCATCTGGGGGTACGTGGTGGAACGCTTGGGTGGGAGCCTGGAGAAGAACGACCAGCAGGAGGCGATTCCATCATTAAATTAAACAGACGGCCTTCAGGGCTACCAAAACGTTTGGGAAAGAGCGCAAAATAGATTTTTTAAATACTTTCTCTCTTAAACGGGGCTTAAAGGTCTATTAGGATCACACCCACGCTATTTTGATCAGACTATGCCCTACGGCAAGGGTACCCAGGTAATCAATAAGCAGTTCCAAAGCGTCTTAACGGCAGCCTATCAAGCAATTAAGTCGCCTTAAATGCAACATAAATGCCGCTTTTGGCCCAATATACGGCTGCTTTACTGCAATGCCTTGATAATGCTTCATTAATGCTATTTTGCATTCGAAATGCTTATTACAGGCTACAAGCATTTAAATAGCATTTGAAGTTCAACTTTAAAACAGAAAGCATTCATGATGCTAATATAATCACAGAGAACAGACGTTCATCTTCGGTCTGCTACTTGTTTAAAACTTTTAAACCGACATTTCAAATGTATGTCGTTATGCTCCTGGTAGGCGGCGCTGCAGTTGTGCGAAAACTGTCATGTCAATGTTTATCAATCAAAATCCTAGCACGTAACCTGAAAAGTTTTGTTTGTTTTTCTCTGCACTTGCTTATTATACCGGCTGACCCCCCTATACTTTTACACACGTTTTTCAAGAAAAGGTATATGGACATCAATGTCTGTTCTCTGTGATATAATGCTTGTAGCATCTGAAATGCAGATTTAGATTTGATTTACGGCATATGCTAATGCTTACTGGTTACCTGGGTAGGCGTCAAATGAAAATTTTAAAATAACTGAAACAGTTTGAACGCTAATAGCTTTATGGTTTCTTGATAGGTTTTCGAGATTTTAGCTTCAATAAATTGAGTTTTTCGCGACTGTCAACTATCAAAAATATAATTAATTATTGACTTTGAATTCTCAAACATACTCTGAATAATCTATAATGCGATAAGGATAATGGTCTCCAGCTGGTCGATCATATCAACACAATCACTACAGCCAGCACAACCGTTGCCCTTTCAGCATACCAACATTCAAACCAAAATTCCCTTTTCAGAGCCAGAATTTCTAAGAAGCGAATCATATGATGTTCTAACATGCTTACTCACTTACTAGTACTAGCCCAACGTTCCATTAGAAGAGTACCTGCGTTGCAATGTTCCGCTACGAAACTAAAAAAACTAATCGAACAGTTTAAAGTAGTCTACGTCAGCCGGTCGTGTGTTATACATAACCCCACTGATTTTTTTTAAAATAATATTACTTTAAAAAAAATTTGCTTACAATGTTCTAGTTGGCAAGTAGAAAACTAGAAATATTTTGACTAATATGATGATGACGGCATTTTGCACCTTAAAAGCAACCTGTAGTGGGTAGTGAAAAGTACCTGTACTAGAAAGAATAATACATACACTCAATTTTGCTTGAGACATTTGTTTTAACAGATAAGTTCGCAATGGTTATGAGTGAAATTAGGCATTATTATCATGCTATCAGGTAGCATCATTTTGAAATTAACTCGCAGAAAATGTTGTCATTATTTGCATTTGTATTTGTATTTGCATTCTCAGAAGTGGCAAAAAAGTACACAGCAGAAAAATTGTATCCCTCAACTCCAGTGCGGCGTTTTACTTGCTTAATTGTTGAGCATAAGGAGTGTATCGAAAATAAGCTATCCACAAACTTTCTTTCAAATTATGTTGAAAACCGATATTTTATTCATACAAAAAATTGATCCTTTATTGTACGAGGTTAAACTTGAACATAATGAAGACCGGATGAAATTTAAGTTATTCCTTCACGAATTTTCGAACTTTGGATCGAATGCTCTTCATCATGTTCCAGACAAGTGTAACATCGCATTTTTTGGACGCTTGAGCCCAAATTTTTTTGAACTCCTGCATGTTAACAGCTGCCTTACCAGTCTTCTTGAAGACCCTCTTCACGATTGCCCAGTAACGTTCGATGGGTCGAAGCTGAGGGCAATTTGGTGGATTGATATTTTTCTCAACGAAATCTATACCCTTTTCCGCAAGCCAATTGAGAGTGGTTTTGGCATAGTGAGCCGACACTAAATCCGGCCAAAACAGTGGAGGTGTACTATGCTTCTTATCTAAAGGCAACAATCTCTTCTGGAGACACTCAGATCGATAGATTTCCGCATTTATAGTTCCGGTAGTGTAAAAAATGGTTGACTTCAAACCACAGGAACATGTTGCTTACCATACCAGTAACTTTCGACCGAATTTCTCCACTTGAATCGACCTGTCCGCATCGCTCACATCCTCCCCAACGACGGCAGTAAAGTATTGTGGACCTGGAAGGGTTTTTGAGTCCTCCTTTACTCATCGTCCATCAAAACGCATGCATCCGGACGCTGCAAAAGACGCGAATACAATTTCCGGGCCCTTGTTGCTGCTCGCTTCTTCTGTTCTGCACTTTGTTTCGAGATTTTCTGCTTCTTGTAGGTCTTCAGGTGGTTTCGCCTCTTGATACGCCGGATCATTCCGACACTCGTTCCTGCTTTTTTGGCCAAATCACGTATTGACATTGATTTGTTCTTCATGATTAGAGATACCACTTTCTGCTCCAGTTTCGGCCTCTTCCTGGTAGCTCATTCAAATAATAGTGTTCCCCAAACTTATTAATGATGGTTTTAACTACTCGCATGATGAATTCCAAACCGCTTCGCCAATTTTCGCATAGTAATACCCTTCTCACTTAGCCATGTGTCCAGAACCTTAATTTTCACTTCCTTTTCAATACGCGACATTTTGAGAACGCAGAATTTGAACCGCACAAACAAGTAAACAAAAGAAAGCTGACAGTCGAACGCACAGCATGCAGTGTTCAGAGCATAAAAAACCATCACAAATACATGCGTACAACGCAAATGTATGTGGATAGCCTATATTCGATACACTCATTACAAGAAAAAGCTATACCTCTGATGTGTTTTGTGCCATGCTTCAGTGAATGGAGAAAGTTTTGAGCTTTCTTTGGAAAAAGCTCTAGGCTGACATGAAAATTCTTCGGCAAGTGCGTAACTGCGTGATCGTCCAAGATCGCCTAAAAGATATGCCTTATCGCAAAGTAGCAGTAAAGTTCAGCGTTAGCTTCTCCACAGTGCAACAAATCTGGAAATGTCGGGTTTGTTGTTGAAAGAGCTGGTCGAGAACGAAAGCGGTTGACAACGACCCGGCAGGATGCACGAATCTTGAGTGAAGTTGGAAGCCGAGAAATTACTGGGTTGGATTAGCAGCAGGACTCGTTTGAATATACGAAACGCTGTATTCTTGTTTACTTATATTTCCTTTCATATCATTTTCAAATTAGATGGTTTTAAAGAGTTGCAGAAATATATGTTTAAATATTTACTAGTGTTAGCTACGTTAATAGCCACATTGATCCAATTTAAACGAACGGTGAGGATACCATTGAGGTCAGTCACAAAATGTAATGGCGATTTTCAGTGTTGAAAAAAGGTTTTAATACCTCTTGAAAGCCGATTTAAACCAACAGTAAGAATGCTGTTGATGCCTCTCAAGAGTATGATGGTGGTTTCGGATTGGAAAGACAAGTTTATTTAAAACATTTGAGGGCCAATATGGATCGATAAACCAACAGTAAGGATGCTGATAGGGCCACTCACAAATGATGCTTGGAATAGTGCGATGGTGTTTTTTTTATTGGAAAGCCACGTTGACTTTTAATAATGCTTATGAGTCGATTTGGACCGGTTTATAAATAAAATAAAAATGCTGTTGGGGCCTCTCACAAAAAGTGATGGTGAATATTTATTGGTTAAGCAAGAAAATTTTTGGGTCAACAGAGATCTTCAAACGCCAAGGCAGGAGTCAGCCAGAACACGACATTGTTCTTCGGATAGTGTTTTTCAATTAAGGGCGCAACTTTCGGTAAGCGCTTCGTGGTGTACACGTCCCTGTTGACCGCAAATCTCGAAGAAACGAAGAGTGACTTTGACGTTCTCTTCTCACTGATTGTTAGATACAAGATGGTTTTCTTCGAGAGCTTCGTGTGGGAGACTGGGGGACGTGAAGTTGCTGCAATAACAATTTTAGTTTTATTCCAGCCGTATAGCACTCCTCCCGGCTTTGTTGATAAAACTACATTCAAAACTGTTTTGTCTACCAACACCTCCTCTATGCTTCTTTAAAGCTAAAATTTGTACAAAATGGCCCACTCTATAACGGTTGTGAAAACAAGTTAATAAAACCTTTATAAGACCATAAAGATTTTGAAAATGTTCTAGTGAAAGATGTTATGACCATTTGAGAACCTTCATAAAACCTATTGGCTGCCATGAAAACCAGAATGTGGCCAAATGGCCACAGCTGTCAAACTTCACTGTGAAATCGAGGTTGTTTTTTGTTGTTCTGCTTTGTTCGATTCTTTGCTCTTCTGATTAATTTAGCAGTAAAAAAAAGGTATAGTGTTGCGGGAAATTTTGTTTGATAGCAAAATATCCAAAACAAATTGTGTTTTTAGCAGCGTATTATGCTCTAAATTATATGCGCATCTATTTTTATGGTAAATTTTGGCACGATAAGAGCCGAAAATTAATGCGCCTCGGAAATTATGCGAATTCACAACAACATAAATCAAATTAAAACAAATATGTTCGATAAATTTATCATGAATTTCCTAAAAAGTGCTTGGAATTGGATGAGATTATCTAAAAGAATGCCGAAATTAGTCTCCGATCTACAGTTTATTTGCATACCATTGAAAATTTGATGCATTTATTTTTACCCATTTCAATTATTTCTTATGTTTCAATATGGCGATTGAAAAACAATCACAGTTCTGCCATAAAGCCAATTTATCTTCGCAATGACTATTATAAAACTAGTTGGTCTTATGGTGACTTCCTGCAATGCCAATTTGCCGTTTAATGCATTTACTGAAAGCGAAATGGTTTTAAAATGCTTTTTCAATTGACCATAATAAGATAATATCAATGAGACCGAAAACGGCATTTAAATACAGCATTTTACGAGTTCATAAAGTCGAAATAAAACCTTTGATAGGAGTAAGAGGAATTTGAGAAACAAGGTTTTAAGATCGTTGTAAACAAGCTGTGTAGGTTCTCATAAACCTGACTAAAATTTGAAACCTATTGACACCTCTTGGTGCCATAATAAAACCAAATGGATTTCAAGTGGCTTTCATAAAACTTTAATAAAACTTAATAAAGCAGGATGGTGTTGGCAATGTAACTTGGGATCTGCTCCCTTATTTTTGAAAGAAAGTAAGATGAAAACCTCACTATTTTTATCGACCGGAGAGCCTCAATAGAACTGAGACTATCCGAGAAGATGAAATAATGGTCTATGGGCATGTCGGAAATGATCCCCAATGCGAAATTGATTGCTGCCAGCTCAGCAACATATACGGAACAAGGTTCCGGAAGTTTTCGGAAGGCAGATGAGTATTCATAGTAGACACCGAATCCAGTGGATCCATCAATGCACGACCCATCAGTGAATATTCTTCTATTGCAATTGACATGTTGGTAATTTTTAATAAAAATATTAAGAATTAAAATAGGTAGATGTTGATCTGGAACTTCTTAAATAGCCTATTTCATGGAGAGATCATAATCAATGGAGGAACTGTGATAAGTGAAGCGTACACTAGGAGAATAATAGCAAGAAAGACTAATACGGGTTGACATATAGTTAAAATAGATTCGCAAGAATCTAGACTGGGTACTCAATTCGAGCATTTCTTCGAAGTTTTCAATCACAAGGTTGTTACTGATTCCACGCTTGATCAGTATTCTAGATGAGAGCTCCTAGAAGCGGTTCTGTAAGGGTTTTACTCCTGCCTGAACCTCCAGGCTCATATTGTGCGATGAATGCATACAGCCAAGGGCAATACGTAGACAACGATATTGAATGCGTTCCAATTTGATGAGGTGGCTGTTTCTCGCCGAGAGGAAGCAAAAAGAGCCATATTCGAGAACTGAAAGAATAGTTGTTTTATAGATGAGGTCTTCCGGGTAGGCACCCCACCATGCCCCGGAAATTGATCTTAGAAAATTGATCCTTTGTTGACATTTCTGTTTCAAATACGCAATGTGAGTACTCCAAGTGCATTTCGAATCAAACATGACTCCAAGGTATTTGAAGGTCAAAGATTGGGTAATGTCTCTTCCCAACAGCTTGAGACGCAGTTGGGCAGACCTCTAAAGGAGATCACAGCATCGTCTGCAAGTTGTCTTAGCGTGCATCTATTTTCCAAGCAGTTATCAATATCTTTAACATAATAATTATAAAGCAAGGGACTGTTGGTTCGTTTTCGAGAATCATTTAAACTGGGCTGTCATCCAACATTCTTACGACATGTCCAGCCTATGGTAGTCGTCCGATTTTAGCGATGTGTACGATGGGAGGTTCTCCCAGCAACTGGTGAAATTCGTGGTTCATTCGCTTCCTCCACGTTCCGTCTTCCATGTGCACTACACCGTAGATCGTACGCAACACCTTCCGTTCAAAGGCATCAAGGGAGCGTTGTTCCTCTACTAGCAATGTCCATGTTTCGTGGCCGTAGAGAACCTGCGGTCTAATGAATGTCTAGTAGGTGGTCAACTTTATAGAGCGACGAACTCTGTTGGATCTTTGCGTCCTTCGGAGTCCAAAGTAGGCACGATTGCCAGCCATAATGCGCCTTTGTATTGCTCTACTGGTGTCGTTATCGGTGGTCACTAATGAGTTTAGAAATACGAACCCGTCTACTTCCTCGATTTCATCACCGTCGATCTGAACTCGTGGTGGGAGGCTAACATTGTCTTCTAGTGAGCCTCTTCCCTTCATGTATTTTGTTTTCAACGCATTAATCACAAGCCCAATCCTACCAGCTTCTGCCTTAAGTCTGATGTACGTTTCCACCATCGTCTCAAAGTTGCGTGCTTCGATATGAACGTCGTCGGCGAAGCCAAACAGTTGGAGAGACTGCCTAAATATCGTGCCACTCGTGTCTATTCCAGCTCTTCGAATCACACCATCCAATGCAATGTTAAATAGCAAATTCTTTAAGTAAAGTTTTCTTATTTTACGGATTCGATATGACATGTCACGGGTTAAAAACAGACAAGTATTTTTCTGCGATATCTAGTGCACACATTTTGAACGCTGGATTTAGCATAAGCTTACGTGTAGTTTCATGCAAATTTAGGAGAAATATCGCCGAAATGAGGTCTGTTGTTTGCAAGTTGGCGAATTATTTCATTATTCACGCTTAAGGTGAACTGCTGCCTCATGTATTTTTTTCTATCTTTTATCTCTCTCTCGCAAACTTACCTCGCTACTTCAAATTGATAAATCTCGATTGTTAGTGAATGAACGTCGAATCGAAACATCAGATTGCCAAAGCAAAAAACATAAAAGTGATGGTGAAATTTTAAATATGAGTAAGTTTATTAAGGGGGGGGAATGCTGGGGCTACGATCAAAATTTGCTCGACTTAAACTTGACCTATTTCTTTTAACCATGCATTGAAAACCGTTTTGTAGATGCGTATTTGTAGTATAATAACATTTTGATAAATCATATATAAGAAAACATTGATCCACTTATTACCACTTAGTAACCAATGAATCTCAATTTTCGTTATTGATTTTACAATGGCATATCAACCTGATAAACACCACAACAGCCGACCATTACAGACCCCAAATGTACAATAACTTTCAATTCACTTACCGTGTTTAGTCAACTTTTTACCTGTCTCGCCAATTCTTTTGATTTACATGCCACTTTTCGCTATAATTGTAAGAAATTCACGCGGTGTCAGATGCTAACTTATCGCCTTCATTGTGTCACTTTTTGCCGATTGAGACCAAACTATCCATCAGCACTCAACTCAATTGTTTGGGGTCACCCGAAAGACGTTTCTAGCAGATTGATCAAGTGACACTTTTCCGAATGCTTAACCCTTCGGTATTGTTTTCGGGTGACATCACCACCGTGATGAGAATCATCCAAAGGGAACGACGAGATGACAAATGGGTAGTTATTGTTGTTGTTTTTTTTTTTGTCAGTCGCGATCGAAGCCGTTGTTTGGAGACAAACAACTGGGGAAATTAATTCGCTATCAAGAGACTTAGGTGAATTTCAAATGAGGGGCCCAATCTACATCGTGCGATTGAGGGGGGAAAACATATGAACAGGGGTCTTTATTTATGCTCACGTTTAAACGGTGATGAGCAGCACCTTTTTTCCGGCACTTTGGGTTGTCCATCACGAATGCTAATGACCTCTGTCTCTGCCTTTCACATGAATATTGATCAACGTACCTCCGACGCACCCATCACCCATCGATGAATTTGCAAAGTACGCGATTTATGACACAGCTTCGGTGGAAGATTTGACCTTCCCCTTGCCGGAGTGGTGACGTTTTGAATTTTTCGTTGATTTGCTACGCCGCTTCTCCGAATCCTAAATCGAACATACAATATTTTGACAGCCAAGTCATTCCTTCTCCACCCCACCAGCATGGCTTATCCGCTCATAAGTCAAACCCCCCATTGATTGCGGGTGGTGGGTCCAGAAAAGCCGAAAAGCTCACTCCAGCAGGCACCATACTTGGCCAAACAAAGGTGTCAATTCTACCGAAGCAGATTTTGATTTCTGCGAATGATTTTGTCCATATCTCAAGGGGTTCGGCGAGCGAGGACGAAGGCGCTGTTAATCAGGAATTAAGAGTCGCATTTAATTTTCGATAATTGCTTCCCCGGAGCGGTTCCCCACTTCGTCGAAAAATTCGGGACCCGGGACAGGTCACTCTGCGTGGGTTCGCACCGTGTCGTCGTGATCGCGATCGGTGTCATTTATCGTCTTTATAAGTATCATCATTCACCAGGGCCAGGAGATTAATATTACCGAGTCACTGTCCTCGCTTCGAATTGAATGCCCAAATCTCGGAGAAGCAATCACGATTCTCACCGGTCGAAGAAAATATCAACTAGCCTCGGACGGATCGTCGTGATCGGTGCTGGTGCGCACTGACAGGACAGGTAAATGCGTTCAATGATAGAGACCCGATCGTCAGCAGCGCTTTGGCAGCTTTTTGGCCTGTAGTGGTCATTAAAACGAGCGCTCTGAAGTTCGACGACAGTACGGCAGCAGCCCGGAGGTTTTTCGGTGTGGGAGGTTCGAGACAGGTTTTTTTTTGTGTTGTTGTTTGTCGTTGCAGTTTTTGCTGTCGGATTCTTGTTTTGTCCCGATTGGGCAGCTTGTCGTCTGGTGTGCGAGAAAATTTTAACTCATTTCAGCTGTGCAAAAAGTGTCGATAATGAATGGTTCGCAATATTTCTTATGTAATTGTTTTTTCGGCCTACACAGCACTCATGGCGGTCGAAATCGGGGGCTGGATTAACTGTTATAATATATCGAGTTTCATTACTGTTCAATTCTACGGAATAATTGCAGATGGGCGGCTATTTAAAAAAAAAAAAAAAAATGAACGGGATTCTTAAATTAATTGTAGAATGTCGAGACCGCACTGGATTTTCAGAAAGTACAGGGGGTAGACAAAATAACTAGGATAGGCAAATATATGGTCAGCTAGGTGACCCGACGGACTTCGTCCCGTCCAATATTTATTCATCGCATGCAATTGCTTAAAAATCGATCCAGACAATACATCTGTTTTCGATATTTACAACGTTTTTTTTTTTTTAAATCGCGTGAATGTTCTTCATTGTTGTCATACTGGAGAATTTGGATATTTTCAATTTTGATTCCGAAAAGTATGACAATAGGCAGTCATTTCAAATTGTTGATAATCTGTGATCATTGGCCATTTTAATTGGAGTATTATGTAGGAATACTGAAGTCATTTTTTGGCAGTTCCAACGCATGAAAACAGGTTGATTTCTGTATGATGTCTTGCCGGACCGACTTGTGTTGATTACGGTGCTGTAAGATATCATAAAGAAACTTTCCAAAACAACAACGTTTTGTGCATTTTCATTGCGACAATTTAACGCTGGCATCTGCATTGAAGATGTCAGTTGACTGATTGTGGGAAATTGGGTTTTTCTTGAAGTTAGCTTACTTGAAAGAAGAGAAATTTGAATTCATTGTGTTGAAAATCATTTATTTGTGATTTTTCTACATTTATTTTGTTTTCAATGTAACGCAACCTGATAAAAAACATTTCGTTTTCTGTTCCGGTGCTTAAATATACAGAGAAGATGGTTTACAACTCGCGAACACGCCTGCCACGTATAGTTGGCCGTGTGAAAAACATGGCATTTCCAGATTGATGCCACACACTTCCAGCGACTGTCCTTGTGACTTGTTGATTGTCATCGCAAATGCAAGTTTCACTGAAAAATGAACACGTTTTAACTGAAATGACAAATCGTTGGAACTCAACGGAATTAAACATTCTGCCCCTTTGTACGCCCCTTTCAAAATTCTTGCTACTATCACATTGTTCGATAGCTGCGTCACAATCAGTCGGGTTCCATTACACAGTTTTGGCGCATGAAGATTGCGAAGCATAATAATGACAGATCCAATTTTGAGACGCAAATGATGTGGCGGCATGCCAGGCAAATTCTAAGAATTTAGAAATTCCACTGGATAATTCACGGCTTCGGCTTCATTTTCCATTCGCTGATCGATTTGTATGGGCGCAAATCTCCCTGAATTTGATTTTGAATCGTCCAGGTTAAGTCTTTAACATCGATATTTTTGGCAGCTAAAATTGCGCGTGCACTCAACCAATCGTAGTTACGATAATTTTGGCCAATGATCGGATAAATATTCGTGATGAGTTCATCATTCGTTGAAGTGATTTGGCAAATGGCTGATATCAAACCACTGGAAGTATCAACCGGAATTTGTCCATTTCCAATTCTTAGCAGTTCTTTAGAGAAAACTTCTGCGGTTCCGTCCTGTTGCAGGAACACTCGC
Organism: Aedes koreicus; assembly: GCA_024533555.2. Taxonomy (NCBI): domain Eukaryota; kingdom Metazoa; phylum Arthropoda; class Insecta; order Diptera; family Culicidae; genus Aedes; species Aedes koreicus. The sequence goes on from JAHHFK020003023.1 coordinate 84,818, forward strand.
ATATTCATAGTCAATTATATGGTTTTCACGTACCGCCACAAATACGATGACTTGAGACAAGCGATCAATTCATCAGCCGCTGTTGATTTCGGAATATCGGGAAGTGTTTGTCTATAATCGCCTGCTAACTGTATCATTACGCTACCAAAGCAACGATTATTATTCTGCAGATCTTTCAATGTTCTGTCAAGTGCTTTAAAAGACCGTTTGTGAGCCATTGTGCACTCACCCCATTAGTTTACAATTTTTTAACACTTTTGCCATAGGTGATTGCTTTGAAATGTTGCAAACAGGTGTTTCATTGATTTGCATGTTTAACGGTAGCTTCAGTGTCGAATGTGTCGTTCTTTCACCTTTCAGTAGCGTTGCAGCAAATACAGTAGATGCGAGAGCCAACGCAATGCCCCTTTGAGATCGTATTGCTGCCAAAATCAATGATATCAGGAACGTTTTCCCAGTACCGCCGGGCGCATCAAGAAAAAAATAGCCCACCGTTTCCATCATCAACAGCCCTCATCAATTCATCATACGCACTTTCTTGCTGCTCATTCAATAATGGGACATTTCTTTGTACTTGTTGTTTCAAAGTTATTCTATGGTATGCACGCTCACGTTCCAATTCACGATTCAGTACATCTCTGGTTTGACGATTTGGTCTGGCATATGAATTTCAGTTAATAGTTTGCCACTAATAAGCAAACACAAATCTTCAATCAACACCAATGCTTCATTGTAGATGTCACCGTTCATTTGCAATTCGAAATTCCCTGTTGTCACTCGAATGCGATGTAAAATGTCTTTGACAGTTTAATGTGCTTGAAAATATCTGCCACCTTTCCCCGGCCGGTTGCCGTTTAAAATTCCTATCCAGGAAGCTGTTTAAAGTCTGCCTTGACGTAAGATTCATCGTCCTGTACCACGCAATCAAACTTCGTCAGCATCGTCGTGTACAACTTCCGCGATCGTGCTTTGGCCGACGTGTTTTGTTTATCGTCGCGATTTGGAGTCATCACTTTCTTGTAAGTCGACAGTCCAGCTCGTTTTTTAGCTCTATCCATGGTTGAAGGCGCCACTGCCAGCTTCTTTGCGACATCTCGGACAGAGAGGTTGAGGTTCCGCTCGAAACTGCGGGCAACTCTTTTTGTCGTCTCTGTGGCCTCCGGCTTTCGACTTCTCCCGATCCAGCTTTCCTGGCTGTCGACAAACGTTCACCGAACACTTTTAATACGTTGGTAACAGTTGAGAGTTTGATGCGTTGCTTCTCTTCCTTAGACGACATTTTGATAACTGAGGTGCTAATCTCAAAATCAAAAAAAAAAGGCTGTTTTGAATGTCTTAGACAATATTGACAAATATGGTACGAATATGTTGTTTTTTTTTTGTATGTAAAAAGGCCGTTTTTACGAATTTTCCAATTTTCTGGCTTTTCCTTGAACATGTTTCAACTTTCCTTATTTTTTAAATCTTTGTTGGGTGAAAAGGAACAAATCATCTGAAGACACCGTCAAGATTGGTCCAGCCGTTCTCGAGTTTTAGCGTCACTAACAAACAAACATTCATTTTTATATACATAGATGTTGGAGTGCTCTAACTTAACGAAATATTAACCGATTTTAATTTTCTTAGAAGCATTTGACGGAAAAATTTATGTATTTTTATAATGCAGTAACGAAAATGATTGGCCATGATTCCAGGATACCGGAGATATTTCGGGTTTCCCAAGGGGACGTTTCACATGTCAATTTTCTGGTGAAATTTTGTACAGGATGTCGTTTAGAAATATTTTTCTCTAGTAAATACGCAATAAGCGATAACATTTTCCAAGCAAATGATATGTCGAACTCAAAAATCGGCCTTAAAATGGCCGAGATATGGCCAATTTTCTGGAACAGGTTCCTCTCAAGGGTTCTGGATGCGGTCAGATCTTTCTTTCATAAAAAAATGCCGAGCTACACCTCTTCCTTCTTCTTTTTTAATCACAAAGCTTTCCTTAAGCTTAAAGTGGACATTTGGACACATTGGTAACTCCCCAGGCCCCCGAAAATTTTTTGGGGGAACCTGTAGCAGGAGCCAATTGCATGTTGACGCCAAAATATGCCGTGTGACACCTCTTTCTTCCTCTGTTTTCATCACAAAGCTTTCTTTAAACTTTAAGTGGACATTTTGACACACTGGCCGTCCCCAGGGGAACCTTTAGTAGACCTATAACATTTTAATACCAGAACGTCCCGGGAAAAACCTGTTTAACACATCAGCAACCCTCAAAACCACCGATACGCCCTAGAAGAACATTTTGTTGAGAAAACTGTGTTTTTGTATTTAAACAAGATGTGTTTTTTATTTTTCGTATTCACGAATAGTCTTTAGAAAAATAGGACCTTTAACAAATGAAAGTTTTCTATATTTCTCTACTGTTTAATAAGAATGCATACCAATACGGCGTTGGACCACCATTTGCTTGGATGATCGCTTGGATTTGTCTTGGAATTTCATGCAGCTTATGAATGGTTTCAATTGGAATTCGGTACCATTCTTGGATTAGAAGATCCTCGAGTGCTTTCAGCGACGATGGAGGAGAAAAAACACTGCAAATTCGAGCTTCCAATGTGGACCAAAGTGGTTCGATGATGTTCAAATCCGGAAATGATGCTGGCCATGGTAGATGCTTGAAGTCCTCATCGTGTTCCTCATACCAAGACTTGATAATTCCGGCAGTATGAATGGGCGCATTGTCCTGATCGCCCAAAACTTCTTCATAATCATTAGCAATGATCTTTCCTTTCATGACGATGATTGGCCCAACTAAGTACCATGATATGGCACCCCATACCATAACAGACCCTCCTCCGTGCTTCACAGTTGGACGCAGACAATCAGTTCTGTATGCCTCTTCCGGTGTCCTCCACACATAAACCCACCCTGTCCAAATGTTCACTTTGAGCTTAAGGAAAGCTTTGTGATGAAAAAAGAATGGTTCTGGCTGCACCGGAAACAGAAGCGGAAGACCGAATGTGGCCTCATTGTTCCGCGCCTTGGGCCGAGAGGTTGGTGGAACCTACCAAATGGTGAAAAAGTAGCTGGACAAGATGGACATTTCTATGCGGAGGCATCTGTCGACCGTGTCTGAGCAGCAATCAATCACCATGAACTACCATCACTTTTTTTTTACCTCTACTTCTCCAACTTCACGAAAGTTTTATTACTCCTACGAATTTCTTCAATTTTTTCGATATCGTCTAACTTCTACAAAGTTCTCATCTTTTACGAAGTTTTAATCTTAGTTCTACGAAGTTTTTATTTGACTACTTCTTAGAAAGTCTATTACTTCTACAATTTTATATCTCTTGGGCAATCTTAAAAACTAACAATGGGTGAAATTTGTTTTTGAATAAGGAACATTTTCTTTTCGAAAACGCTACGTGAAAATTCTCAAACTTCTGCAACGTTTGTCAGCTTCGTCGATGATCTTCCAAGTCCACGATTTTTTTTTCAAATGCTACGAAGTTTTCTTAATCTTTTCCTACGTTTTACAACGTTTACAAAGTTTGCTATCTTATATCAAACATTAAATTTTTTTAAAAGTTCTAAAATTTAAAAATAGTTAATTAAGTTTATTCGAAGCTACAGGTGTATATCATCACTTTTTGTTTGAACTTGTCCTTGAATGTGTATTTAACCTTCAGAGGAGTTGTAGATTTGGCCTTGGTGTAGAAACAGTCGTTTCCGGGCATCTGCGACTTGGGCAGGGGAAAGTAGCTTCGTCCAGAACGAACGACTTTCCACCGTATTGCCGGATCGTCCAGCGTTAGTGGGATTTCACAGTTTTGATTTGATCGTTCAGAGTTTGGCCGATGTACGACTTCGAACAATTGAACTTGCTAGCCGCTGCCCGCTGGCTCACCGAATCTTTATTGTAAAACATAGTGCGTAGCGATCGGAGCGTCTTCTTATCCATTATCTTCGTTGGAGTACTTCCTGTTTCGATGGTATGCTGTAAACAACTGAACATGTGCGTGCGTGCGTGCGTGCGTGCGGGCGCGCGCATGCGTGTGTGTTTGTGTGTGTGTGATGATTTAGTCGTTTTTGGCGATATTTTTCTGAAAGAATTATTGCTCTGTTAGAAAAGTATTGAAGTCATTCCCGTTATTTGGTGGCTACCCGTACCCGTTTTTTTTTAACGTTGCTGCAAATAACTTGCCATATCACAAGCTTAATCGCCAATTTATCAGCAATTTTAAATTTAAACTTGCTAGGGACATCACCTCAACCAGTGGCTTTATAGAATTTTGGCCGGGATGCTACCCACAGTCCATCTTTATGAGGGTGTATCCTTCGTACCTCGTAAATACCTCATTGTACAACTTCTGAACACGTATTTTGGCAGTACTTTGGCAGTACTTTGGCTGGCATTGAATTTCTTGGCGGTATCGTAATCCTATAGCTCTGGATTTGCCCTAATCGTTCTCAACCACCTACAAATGCAACTTCCGATCTTAACGATGCTTGTTATGATCCTTCCGATAAATAATATACCGCTTTCGGAAATTTTTGAGAACGCTGCACATGGTAGATTTATCCATTTTCAACAACTTTACGATTTTTTAACCTGACCGAACCTGACTCATAACGAAGTGAGTGTCCAAAATTCATTTTCAATCCACGGCTTTCATCAAGTATAACTTCTTTGAGAACTTGACAACGTGACTTTTTAGCACTGAAAGAAGAAAAATTTCAATATAAACACATTTCAGATCCGACCACCAAAAACGCTGCAGTGAAATAAAAAATTGTGTCCAGATTTTAAACGACTCAAGCATTAGAACAGTCTTTGATAATGTCGATTTCTATGTTTGCAGCATTATTCCGAAAGATATACCCAGCAACTTATTCATCGTCATCTTCATTACTTTTACATCTTCCTCTTGCTCAACAATCTTCAGTAGATCTGTCACCGTGGTTCATTTTTCACCTCAACCCATACAAAACAAAGTGAAATTGAATACCTTAATTGAATTCTTTTGTACCGTTCAGCTTCCCACATCCTGCCCCTTTCCCTCAATCCATCATCACCGTCCATCGAAATTCCACCCAACCGACTACATAGCTGTTATGTTTAGGTGTTAACTCAGCACAATCTTCCCACAAGGGGCGCACCGCCGCAGAAAGATGCAAATATCCACCGTCGTCGTTTGGATATTTATTTTCGCGCATGACACATCGATGAAACGGTTTAATAAGTTTCTCTTCACTTTCGGTTCGGATCTGTCGCGCCGACCGACGACACCTAATAGAAATTTAGCCATCCCGCCCCGCGCTGCGCCGCGCCGTGCCAAACGCGAGCCACATTCAATCGACGCCTTTTCATCTAACTAGGCGCTCGCTCCTGGCAGGGCCTCAGCCCGACCCGATTGCCGCAGGTGAGCTCAATGACCGCAAGCGACGAACCGCGTGTGCCATGCGAGCTCATGAATCCGAGGTGTCCGGTCACGGTAACGACAACAATTGCAAATTAAGGCTCGTTTCGTTCATCTAGGTGACCCCGGTGGTATTCATGATGGCGGGTGACATGCAATATTACCATTCACTGCTGCTCCACATACGTGTGAAGGACTTGATTTGCATAAACTTGTGTAACTACCTCGTTGGGATGGAACTGTTTTTCCTACAATCGGAGCATTATTTCTGCTAAAAAAAAGAGGTGCTGGATGATGAGGAAAGAACGGCCTTCAGATAAATTCTTCCCTCTACTCGGTGACAACAACGAGCCGACCGGTCCGCCCCAAAGTGGCTCATTCCGCAAGTGGTGGCTTTGCTTTCCATGATGTCATCGTCATAAATAGAGACTTAATCATATGCAATAAATACGATCGACTGGGCGGCTGTGTCCCAGTAGTGAGTGTCTCGGCGCTCAGCTGGTTATTGCCGTTTGGCTCCACGGACGAGAGCAAGCGCCTTGAATTTGGTCCACCTTTTGCATTTTGCGTTTGTTTTGTTTTGCGAGGGTGACAGTCTGCAGATATTGCTTGTTTATTTAAATTTATACAAAGTGCTGTTTGAGTTTTTATTGGCATGAGGGGAAGATTCGTTGCAAGAGTTCTTGGAAGATGACGATCGGTGCGCGGCTGCTGGTGGGTCCAATCGCGGTCCAATGGGAAATCGAACGATTGTTTATGGGTCTTTAGCCGCTACATTCAGCTGGAATAGCACACCACGGCTTATTTACGCTCATTGATGCCAATTGAATGTTGCGTGTTGTTTGAGTGGGACATTTCTGTAATGACGAATGAACTTTCCTGGAGAAGTGGAATATTATTTTTCACGTTCGAATGCACGCAACCAGCGTTGGCGTTGATGGAAAGTATATCAGAGGGTAGTCTATTTGAAGAAAACTAGTAGAGTAAGTAGTAGAGCAACTGCACATAGGTAGTTTGGCAAAGTGAGTTAGTTTGAACCAAAGATTTCAAAAATTTTAACTGTGATCTTGAATTTTGATTAAACTGTGTTCTTCAATTTGAATAATGAAGTAAGGCATTAGTTAAGAAAGTTATAGATATTATTCGGCTTTGACTAACCCTGTTCTGTTTTTTTCGTCTGAATATGCCACACAAATGATGCAAATTTTGACATTTTCGTTCCTCCACTTGTTACCGGTTTCAAGTCCTGTCCTGATCAACCTCATAAAATTTTAAATGATTTGGTAGAAAACTGACATGGCTCTAACTATTTGATGTTTGCTTGGATTATTTGATTACTTTGATAGTGGTGTTTCATTATATCTAGTCAAGTCTACACATAGCGGGGGACTTCAACGATTGGGCGCTCGAGTGGGAGAGCCGCCTTACCAACCCCAGGGGCCAGATTCTTCTGGAGGCCTTGGCTAGGCTCAATGTGGACCTAGCCAACGTGGGTACCTTACCAATTGGAGGGTGGATAATGACTACACCCATAGCGACCCCTTGGCGGTTCGTGATTGTATCGTCCACAATACAAGGCAGCGTGCGGAAGGAGGAGCATCCACTCCATTCGCCCGCAGATGGAGGACGTCCTACTTTGACGTAGAGACTTTTAAAGAGGCGCTTGAGAGGGAACGAATCTTACGCGAAACCCAGGAACCTTGCGGCGAACGATTCGTGATGGCACTTACACGAGCGTGCGATGCGACCATGCCGTGGGAAGTCAAACCGAGGAATGGAAGATCGCCGATGTATTGGTGGACAGAGTCGATCGCCGACCTCCGCGGCGAAAAGAGAAGCCGATAGAATCGAGCGTAGAGGGGCTCTAGTCGCCGCGAAGGCCGCGCTAGAGAGGGAGATAAAGGCCAGCCAGCGAGCCTGCTTTAAGGGCCTGTGTCAGAAGGCCATTACGAATCCGTGGAGTGACGCCTATCGGGTAGTAATGGCCAAAACCAGAGGAACGGCGGCTCCAACCAAGCAATCACCAGAGCTGCAGCAGGTGATCGTTGAGGGACTCTTTCTGAACCATGACTCGAATTCATGGCCCCCCGCCGCCGTAGATTTGTCCTATGACCAGAGTTCCAGTATCCTAGACCTTAACGCTGTCATAGCAACGGAAAGGTGAGCGGTTCAGCTGAACACCCGTGACCACGTGGGCATTGACAACGGCACAACGGGAACCGGCGATGAGGCGACGGTGACGAATGAAGAACTCATTGCGATAGCAAAGTCGCTAAAGGTGAACAAAGCGCCAGGACCGGATGGTATTCCGAACCTGGCCATCAAGACGGCTATCTTGCTGGCTCCCGAAATGTTCAGGGTGTTGATACAAAGGTGTCTGAACGAGGGCGTCTTTCCGGACGCCTGGAAAATTCAGACCCTAGTGTTGCTACCAAAGACAGGGAAGCCATCAGGGGATCCGTCGGCATATAGACCTATATGTCTGTTGGTAAGATGCTTGAGAGGGCCTAGGCGGTCTGTCTAATAAACAGTTTGGCTTCCGTAAAGGGAAGTCGACAGTGGATGCCATTCTGTCCGTCACCAAGACGACCGAAGTGGCAATCCAGCGCAAGAGGCGAGGAGTCCGCTACTGTGCAGTTCAATAGCGCCAGTTGGGTGGCTATCGCCGACTCGCTCCAACACTTTCAGGTTCCTGAGTACCTGTGCAAGATTCTGGGAAGCTATTTCCAGAATCGCGTATTGGCATACAATACTGAGGTAGGCCAGAAACGTGTTCAGATCACCGCAGGCGTCCCACATGGTTCGATCCTGGGTCCGATGCTATGGAACACGATGTACGATGAGGTACTACGGTTGAGTTCCCGAACGGGGTGAAGATTGCCGGGTTTGCGAACGACATAACCCTAGAGATATGTGGTGAATCCATTGAAGAGGTGGAGCTAACGGCCTCGCCCTCCATTGGCATTGTGGAGAGATGGATGAGTTCCAGGAAACTGGAACTAGCTCACCATAATACTGAAGTCACGGTTGTTAACAACCGAACATCGGAGCAAAATGTGACGATCAGTACTCGAATCGAAGAGGTCTTTGAGGTATCTTGGGGTCATGATCGACGATAAGCTGTCCTTTATCAGCCACGTCGATTACGCCTGCAAGAATGCCTCTATGGCTATAAGCCTGGGACAAAAATTAAATTACAATTCCCCTTTGATTTTTGGGAGTCTTTGGGATCCTATAATAACTGTGCAAAATTTCAGCTCAATCGATAAAACTATATTTTAGCGCTCGTGGTTTTAATTTTCCATAGGATTTTATATGAGGAAACTTACTTTTACTCTTTACCTCTAGCGAGGTGACCCGTTGTCCTCTAAAAATAAGTCAATCCAATCAATCTCTGGGAAATCTTTTTTTCTTCGAAGACCGCAAAGCAATTTGACGCTTGTGGAAAAGGTTATTTAGCTAATACTGGTTACTATCCAAACCTTCCATCGGATCCATCCATCGGATGTACCGATAACGATAAGAAATTTTCTTCTGGAACGATTCCAAGAATTTTGACAAAGTTCATTTCATATAATTTTCCGTGACCTCATGGGAATCTGCTCTGGGGTGACTGTTCCTGAATCAAGTCACCGGATTATCATATGGCAATCACACACATTCCTGTGTATTCATTCCACAGTTTTTGTATCATTATTGTTGGTTTTCTAGTGAAACTTGTGTAAGCATACCATTTTCGGAACACGGTTCCGGATATTCGGTTATTGAGGGTTGGGGTGGTTGGAGGTTTGCTTTCTCGCCAAGGATAGCCTCCCGCACAATCCCATCCAACTTCCAACTCCAGATGTCTATGAAGGTAGCATGAGTTCTCAGCATCTTCTTAAGTAGACATCTAATCAACACTTCCCTCCCATCCCTTGCTGATCATAAGGACCTGGCCAGGTGTTGTGCAAAGAAATCGATGGATGAAGAGCCTGTCACACCCAAAGCAGCTCTTCTGGCGCTTCCATCGTTTCTACAACAGCCAACTCAGGATTGTGTCTGGTCGAAAAATGGTATGCTATACTATGCTATGCTAACTCAAGAACTAATCAAGCAAAGGAAACCAAATCTAGCTAGTGAGCGTTTTTGGAAGCAAGAAATGTTTCCATGGTGGTTTGAGACCCTTCCCCTCTCTGGAAAGGAAGACTCTCATGCAAAAGAAACATAAATTTCTGCATAACACAAGAACTTATAAGGCAAATGGAGCTAAATTTGGCATACGGGGGTTTTTGAAGGCGAAAACTGTTTCTACGGTGGTTTCTTCCTACCTTTGAAAAGAGGGGCTCTCATACAAATAAAACACAAATTTCTGCATAACTCGGAAACTAATTAAGCAAATGGAACCAGTTTCGGCATGTGGGGTTTTTTTGGGGCAAGAAATGTTTGAGACCCCTCTTGCTATGAAAGGGCTAACCCACCTGCCCTTCCAATCCACCCCCGGCTTTCATAAAAATTCATAAAAATTAAATAAAAATTTCAACCAAACATGAGATAACACAAGATGTTTTTTTCTCGGGTAAAAAGCATGTTCTGACAGAAGCTTGAACCCATTATTAGTCAAGAAAGGGGCATGCTTAAGCTACTCTCAGTGCTACATTATGCACGACAAGTTAATCCATAACCTTGGAAGAGAAAATTACGTTCAAACTGACAGGATACGGCGTAGTTTGAAGATAATTTTTTTGTCTATGAAATGCTTCTACATAGAAAGAAAAACCATGGTAGAACTACCGATCCAAGGGTTAAATTAAAAAAAATGAAACAAAAATTTAAATAAAAACAAAACAAAAAAATAAAACTCTATAATCAAAGTCACACATTAGCAAACGAAAATTTTTTTTAACCAAAACTCATTCCGAAAAGCAACCACAAGCGTGCCCATTATATTACATTTTCATTCATTTAGTTGCAAGAATAGCAACGCTCGCACCGGGTTCAGCTAGTATCTTATAAAATCCAAGAACGACTAATTTAAAAAAAATGTCACATGGTTTTAGCAGACAGAACATGTTGAAAAAATATCCTCACCAAACCACCATCCTATGAGCCATGATGCTTATTTTCTGCGAGGCAATCCCCCGTTTAATGGAAGCTAACATACTCAAGTACGGTTCACTTGCTTGCAATTCTCGGAAGACTGTGGATTGCGGATCAGTGCATTCTTATATGAGAAATACCTCACGATAAAATCGAATCTTGGGACAGTGCAGTATTCTCTTATTTGATCTGGCTTAAGTAAACTACTGAATATCCGAACGAGCTGATACAGGTTTTGGGAAGGAATGCATGTTGTTCGATTTCGGTAACCGGTTGGACAGGAACACATGCAACCTCTCAAATCAAATCAGATCTCTAGCTGCAATGTTGGCAGCGATGTCCTAATTGAATGCTGGTTTTGCTTGTGCGTCTTTGAATAGCGAGCATTTTGAGCAAACATTCGTACAAATGAAGCTGCTTCGGCCTAACAGTGAACTGTATTTGTATTATTATTGCCATCAACCACATTCAGGACATGGCCAATAATAAGGTCTTTGTCGGCAATGGGACATAGTTATGAATGTAGAATGAACTATGAATGTAAAATTCTAGAATGCGCTTGGTTTTTTTTTTTTTTTTTTTTTTTATTAAAACACACGCATTGTTTTACAAACGGGAGCAGCGAATTCAGTCAACGTTAGTTGCCATTCTACTGTTTGGGATGAATTTTCGCTACGTAAGTGTGTAACAGCATCCTTATTGCTGGCTGAAATCGGATCTTAAGTTCGAATAGGACCTTAAATTCTATGGATCCGATTTGTGAATTTCTAGAATTCGTTATACAATTTCATCAAATACATTTAATAAGTTTCACGGTGGTTTTTTTTCTCTTTTAAAACTACGAAGACGACGGTGACTACGAAGACTACAGTCTCGCGAGCGCTCGCGATAAGGTGCCAGAAAGATTCCGGCGATGGCGGACGAACAAATGCCAATCTTCGGCAAGATGGTGGTGGAACTACCGGCTGGTGTACCGTTGGTTACAGCGCGATGGCGGTCAGACTGGCGCGTCTACCGTTCGTAGGCTGTAGTGCGATGGCGGTTGGTTCGCTCACTTCGACCGAGACGGTGATTTGGTGACGGGCTGGGATAGCGGTTGCGGAGCCGGTTCTGATGCACAGGCGCTTCCTCCTGACGTAGCCGGTCGACGACGGCAAGGCCGCCCTCTGTCGAACCGGGGAGGGTCTCTCTCCTTGATATTTAGGGCCTTTGCCCGAGATGGATATCCTCTTTTACACTTATGGCCCGAAGCCAGAGGAATGTGGGTCCTTTGCTATTAGGTGTTGGTGACTAAAAAGCCTCCTCCACCGTAGCGTGAACTGGCGGTCCTTGACTCGCCAACCAAAAAAGTGATTCCAATAAACGGACAAAAAAGGTCCAAACTCGGCGTAGCTTCAAACGTATAATTCCGCAAAACTGAAAACTTCTGGTCTACACGCTCGCCTGTAACTAAGTGAACGATCCCTGTTCACCGAGCATCCAAGAACCCTTCAGCTCGTCACCCGTGACTTTGTGTCACCATTTTTCCATGGCTTTGCGCGCCTTTTGCAGCCCTCGACCGTTAAGCATGGCCATGATGTCTGCCCAGTGAGTTTCACCGCTACTGTTTGGTATGTTTACTTGAATGCTCGATCACATGGTGGTGCACATTTAAAAAAACATTTCGTCAATGTGCAGACTTCTTCAGTGTCGTGTATTAGTACACGACACTGAAGAAGTCTGCACATTGTAGACGAAATACGCGTATCTGTCAAGGTAAACAATAAAGGTAGTTGGAATTAAATGGAAATTACTAATCATTCTTCTTATTTTCTAGTTCATTTATCTGATAATTTCTTTACATACTAATCAATCTATTTAACTTGTTTTATGAACTAAATCACACAGTTTGCTCAAGAACTTATTTCGTATAAATATTTGAGCTATTCAGTAAGCATGAAAATTCTTGTTGTAAATGATAATTGCTGGATACATTCCATTAAAAAATAATAATCATTTACTTACTCCCAAAATTCAGTTATAAAGATGTCGCATTCCGTTATTAGGGTGACCCACTTCAAGATAGGGTAGTCCAAAAACGAATTTTTTTGAAGACAAATGTTTAAAAAAACTGTTGATGCAGACCAATTTTCGTTATATTTTTCAGTGTATGATAAAAGAAGAACTTTTTGAGAAAAAACGGTAGGTGGTGTTTTGTAAAAAAAATTGAAACATCAATTTTTAATAGTTTCCGTGGAGTTTTTTAATGATTTTGTTTGAAAAACTTAAACATTAAGACGTATTACGATGTGTAATCTCAACGGCATTTTATTTGTATTTTATTCGTTTGTCGTCAATCATTTCGTAGACCTTGTTACATCTTTGCTTAACATCGCAGAGTTTTTAATCAACCATTGTCTAGTTAGCCTAACAAAAAAAAAAAAAAAAAAAAAAAAAGCTTTTTAAGTGTATTTTTATTCATTGTAATATCAATCGTTTCACTATATGTGTTGAAGCAGGACATCATTCTATTTTAAGAAGCATTTTTGGCATAGTTCGTTCTTTAATTATTAATTAAAAATAAATTTCTATTTCTTAGAGAGCGAGTAGGAGCATACAAATTTAAGTTTTCTAATATTTCTGGACTGTTTATTCGATGCTCAATAACATCAGCTATGAAAGCAATCATAGCGAACTCTCTTCGCCTTTGAAGTCCTACTAAATTAATCAACAAACATCGCGACTCATATGATGGTAATGGCAGACCCCAAGTAACACAAAATGTTTCATTGCATGCATTTTTGCTTGAATGTGGCCAATGATTATGTTGCCATTTTGATGATGGAAAACCTTTTCCGGTACTACTGTAGAATAGAAATAGCGCAGAAGGTGGAGTTTACGAAACATAATTTATGTCTGACAATGGTCAAAAACAAAAAATTCTAAAACCTCTGTTGAACAAATTTTTGCTGGCAACAAAAAGCTTTAATGAACCAGGGGTCCATACTATGAACACCAAGCTCACTAGGTCGGGGTTCTTACCGCTCGACCATTTCGACACATGAGATATGTATTAGACGGAATCCTCTTAGACCTCACCATAGGGGACTTAAATATGCATTCACTTTAATATAAGAAAATTCAAGCCAGTGGGAGAAGTTTGAATAAAAAGCATTTGCTCAACCAAATTATTCGTTGATTGCGACTACGTTTTGTTGATACTTCACGTTGTCGTACAAGCAATGGCATCAATCATAATGTTCAACCATACAAGCAAATGGTAACTGAAATTTTCAATATTTCATCATCTATTATTTTTTTTCGTTGATTATCGACATTTTCAGCTGGTTCATCTACCGTCGTAGTCACTAAAAGTACATTTTTGGGTACTTTCGTAACTTGTCCGGGGTGAAATTCGAACTCATGACTTTGGAGTGAGAGGTATGGATGTTAACCACTTAGCCGAGGTCGGCCCCGTTCTCATCACTCTAGCATAATAAAGGCAAAGTTCAAAAACTATCTTTTCCCGTTCAATATGGCTCTAACAAAACATACCTGACTAGTTTTGTTATGACGCTTGACGTTTCTCGCATGTTTGTTTTTTGAAATACGGAAGACTTATGTTGATACATTTATGAAACATGATATGCAAACAAGATATCAGACGTAAACAAACATGTTTTAACTGAAAAAAATAGAGCACATGTACGACAAATCATTAATGAGCTAAAAGAATATATATTTGAATTGAATGAAATGTACTTCTTCATGACAAAACTAGTCACATCATACTGTTATAGATCTACAGCATGACAATTCACAAATAAAACTTGTTTTGGGGGCTACTTGGGACGTGTTCAACCTAATTTTCTTAGAGCAAACGACACAAACTGTCTCTGAACCGATTCTATACGGTTTACCTATGCTCCTTGATATGGAGCCCAAACAACGCTACAGTATTCTAGTATGGGTCTCACATATGTCACATATAGTGTTTTGAATGTATAAGGGTCGCTGACTATATCTTTTAATAAAACGGAACAGACAAAATTCTATTCTTCGAAGGAAAAAGCGGCAGAGGGAAGATCGAGACCGCGAAGAAATGGAAGCACCGTACCGTGCTAACGACACACGCAAATTCTACGAGAAGTTAAACAGCTCGCGCAAAGGCTACGTACCACAAGCTGATATGTGCAGAGACCTGGATGGCAACCTTCTCACAGGAGGGTGTGAGGTGATTGAAAGGTGGAAGCAGCTGAACGGTAATGTTACAGCGAACGAATGTGGCACGGTAATAAATCTAGGAACACGCGCAGAAGATGACAGGATCCCGACTCCAACCCTTCAGGAAGTTGAGAAGAAAATTGGTCGGTTGAAAACAACAAAGCCGCTGGTGTTGACCAACTCCCAAGCGAGCTATTAAAATACGGTGGTGAAGTGGTGAATACTGGCTAGAGCGCTGCACCAAGATTTGGGAGGAGGAATGTTTACCGGAGGATTGGATGGGAGGAATAGTGTGTCCCATCCCATCTATAAAAAGGGCGACAAGCTGGAGTGCTCCAATACGTTACTGAGCGCCGCCTACAAGTTGCTCTCCCAAATGTTATGCCGCCGCCTGTCACCAATTGCAAAGGAGTTCGTGAGGCAATACCAAGCGGCATTCATGTGTGCCCGCGCTACTACGGACCAGATTTTCGCGATACGGCAAGTGCTGCAGGAATGTCGCGAATACAACGAATACAACACATCATCTTTTCATCGATTTCAAATCAGCGTATGAAACAAGCGATCGAGTCCAGCTATGGCAAATCATGCACGAATATGGATTTCCGGAAAAACTGACGCGGTTGATCAAGGCAACGATGGATCGAGTGATGCGATTTGAAGAGCTGGAGAGACACGATCTTCAGGAAGTCTGTCCAACTTTTCGTCTTCGCCGACGACGTTGATATCGTAGCACGTAATTTTGAGACGATGGAGGAAACGTACATCAGACTTAAAGCTGAAGCTGGTAGGATTGGGCCTGTGATTAATGCGTTGAAAACAAAATACATGAAGGGAAGAGGCTAACGAGAAGACAATGTTAGCCTCCTAGCACGAGTTCAGATCGACGGTGATGAAATCGAGGTAGCATAGCATAGCATACACAATCCGACCATACACAATCCTGGGTTGGCTGTTGTAGAGAAAATGGAAGCGCCAGAATAGCTGCCTTGGGTGTGACAGGCTCTTCATCCATCGATTTCTTTACACAACACCTGGCCAGATCCTTACGACCAGCAAGGGATGGGAGGGAAGTGTTGATTAGATGTCTACTTAAGAAGAGGCTGAGAACTCATGCTACCTTCATAGACATCTGGAGTTGGAAGTTGGATGGGATTGTGTGGGAGGCTTTCCTTGGCGAGAAAGCATATGTATATCTATATGTAAATAGGTCGTTGGGAGTGACGAAGCTAAGAAAGTTAATGCACCCTTTGTTGTCCGCTTTCCAGGGCTGGAACACAGGCGTTTTCTAATTGTATCCAGGTTTTTCTTGGGTGAGAGCTTGTCTGTCGGTTGGGACGTGAGCACTCTTGTCCTAGCCTTTTAATGGCTTATGGTTATATCGCCAATACTCGCTTTCTGGAAAGAAAAGAAAGGATGCATTGACACAAAGTATTACGCTTACCCCCCCCCCCTCCCACACACACATACTCGTTTGGCGTACATGGCAGACGCTTCTAGGGCGGTGAGGGTGGTCTTAGGTTTCGTTTTTACAGCAATTTTTTTGTTTCTTTATTATAGAGACTTTCAGCTAAAAGCTGGTTCGTCTCTTTATCGAAAGAAAAATATGAGGAAGAGTCCCGAAGGGGCCCTCCCAAGTTTTGGGGGATGAATCCCCTTATTATAACCAGTTTTCACCCAATACGAGGAGAGTCCAGAAGGGGCCGTCCAAGTGTTGGGGACTTTAAGTCCCTTATTTAATTTAATTTATATTTATATTTTCTAGTCTGTTTACGTTAGTTCTGTTGTTTCCGATTTTCCGATCCATTATTTTCCAATCATTTCCTTCCGTTTCTGAGTTGTTTTCTAGTTGTTCGGCAACTCCTTTTTCTTTCCTCTGTGTGGCTCTAGATCCGGTTGAAAAGGCTGGTATCCTTCAAGAAGAGGAACACCGCCGCGATTGATGATAAATCGTCTCCCAGAGCATTCCTGACACTTTCTGAGATCGCGTATTGTCTTCTTGGGCCTTCGTACTGTGGACAGTGGCAATGGACGTGTTCCACGGACTGATGCACCCGACATACTGAGCACATGATTTTAAACTCCCCGCCACTACCCATGTTGTAGGCAAAGCCCACGTGTCCGGTCCTCAGTCTTGACAGTTTCTGCTGTTCGCGGTGATCCTTGGGGTCCGCCCACTTGATGATATCTCGTTTTATTCTCCGTAAGAAGAATTCCCTGGTGCCTCCTTACCCAGCACATAGCCATTCTTCGGCCCATTTGTTCTCGATGACCTTGGTTACCCACGATTTCATGTCAGGAGCTGGGACCAGATTTGTGTAAAGTGCCTGTCGTCTCCCGGAAGCTGCTAGGTGGTCAGCCTCTTCATTTCTCGGAATTCCGGAATGACCTGGAATCCATATGAACGTTGTATTCGGTGGTGCCTTCCACTGAATCTTTTGGATCCAGGGATGTCTTGCGTTGTCCGACTCTAGTGCGGCCACTACGCTGGCTGAATCCGTAAAGACGGCAATCGGTCGGTCGGCTGGTGTTGTTGCAGCGATGAGAGCCGCTGCTGCCTCTGCAGAGAAAACGTTGCACTGGTCTGGGAGGCGATGACAGGTGACCAGATCAGGCCCTGAGACACCCACACCAACTCTCCCTAGCGCTCGTGATCCATCTGAAAAACGGACAGTGTGATTTGCATAGCGGGTTGATTGCAGCTCAGCTACCTTTCTTCTGATGGCAACCGTGTTGGAACCTGCTTTAAATTGGTTTTTGATTGACGGGTCAGTTCTTGTTTTTAGCATGTTCCAGCCCCTGGCTCCACACCAATGGATCCTGGACACCGGCGGGAGCACTTGACCGGCGGTTTCCGTGAGGAGTCGGTTGGCCTCTGCCAAGAGGCTGCCCTCCCCGTTCGGTCCGGAGGTTTTTTCGAGGAATCCGATGGTCCGGTGGCATATTGCTCTTAAAATGAACTTGTCAAACGGCAGAATTCCTGCTTCCGCGCAAGCCGCCAGTGCCGGCGTTGAAGGTAGAAGACCGGAGGAAATCCGGATCGCTCTTTGGTAAACAGGTGCTAGTTTCGTTTTTAGGGTATCAATCCTCATCGCCGTGACCTCCAGTCCATAGGTTAGCCGCGAATTAATGATAGCTTTACTAATTTGCAGCCTAGTATCTCTGTTATTGTTTATGTGTTTCCCAGCCAACTTCTTAAGCAGGTTTAGTCTGCTTTCACAGCTCTCTCGAACCCTGTCGAAGTGTGGAACGTAGCTGAGAAGACGGTCGAAAGTAACCCCAGGATTTTTATGGACCTTTTTATGGGGATTTGCTCCCCGTCGACTGTTATCGGCGTGTTGATCACTTGGTGTGGCTGGTGACAAGTATGAATATATCCACTTTTTGGTATCGAAACTTCGAAGCCCGCGTTCTTTGCCCAATTGGCAACGTAAGACGCCGCCTGTGCCAGTTTTCGCCTCAAGGCCTTGACTGTGGCTCCAACCACCATCAGAACGATGTCATCTGCATAGACGAATATCCGAATGCCTCCTGGGAGTCGCTGGAACACCCCGTTCATCCTAATAAGGAAGAGAGTGACTGCCAGTACGGACCCCTGTGGAACCTCTGTTTCTTCTTTGTAAATATTTGACCGGGTGTTCCCTAGAACGACTTGGAATGTTCGATTTTGAAGGAAACCTTTGATGAAACTCATGATCCGCCCTTTGAGGCCCCAGTCGATGAGCTGGTGCAGTACACCTGGCATCCAGGCTCGATTGTAGGCCTTCGACAGATCCAGAGTTGCTATCTCGATGTGGTCCCCGTCCATTACTGCATCTTCCAACGCCTGTCGCATGACTCCGAAATAAGTATTTGTTCCACGTCCAGCGCGGAATGCATGTTGTCTCTCATCCAAAAGGCGTTCTTCGTTAAGAAATCCCATCAGCCTCCTGTTGGCCATTCTCTCCATGACTTTTGAGATGCAGCAGGTTAGGGATATTGGCCGGTAATGGGATGCTTCGTGTCCAGGAGTGTCTGGCTTTGATATTGGCACTACGAGACTGTGTCTCCATCCTTTGGGGAACGATTCACTCATCCACTCTTGATTTATTTTCTCTAGGAGCAAGGCCCTTGCCCAAAGTGGTAAATTTGTAAGCAGGGGGTATCCTATTTCATCGGGTCCTGCCGAACCCCCTCTTACCTTGGATAAGGCAAAATGAAGCTCGTCGATGTTGAATGGTTGATTTATTTCCATCCCAACTCCGTCATCTGGGATGGTGACGTTAATGATAGAATCTGCTGTTACTGAGTTCTTTTGAATGAATTCCGGTCTGTAGCCCCCTAACCCACTGAGGTCAGCGAAGTATCTTCCTAGCAGATTAGTTACTACTACCGGGTCCCTTGTGGTGGAATCCCCGTCATTTAAAGCCATTCCTCTGGCTCTCCGCTTACCACTCATGGCGTTGACCTTAGACCATAGGTCGCTTGTGCTCTGTCCGGGATTTATTTCATTAATGAAGCTTTTCCAGCTGTTCTGATTGGCTGCTTTTACAACATCTCTGCATGTATTTCGTTGCTCTCGGTAGATTCTGGCCGCGGTTTCTCGGTCTGGATGACCAACTGGAAGGCGCTTCATTATCCGGAGTGCTTTTCGTCGGGCTTTTACTGTGGCCTTGATATCCGCAGACCACCAATGAAGTGCTTTCTTGCCTGGGTTAGGGCTGGTGCTTGGCATTGCTTCCACAGCGGCGGAGAAAATGAGTTCCATCAATTCTTCGATATTGTTGGGTGGTTTTTCGTCGCATAAAGTGTTTAACACTCGTTGGTAGGACGCCCAGTCTGCTTCCTTATATAGCCACCTTGGTCTACGAGAAAGCTCAATTGGGGCCTCGTCGAGCTGTATTCCGATTGGATGGTGATCACTTTCGAGGGTGTCTTCACTGGCAGTCCAGAGGAGTTTTGGGACTAGGCTCGCGCTAGCAAAAGACACGTCGATGGATGATTCTTGTTCACCGCGGGTGAAAGTCGTCGATCCGTCATTTAGAAGAGTCATATTCCGGTTTTCAGCTATTTCTTTAACGTCTATACCCCGCCGGTTTGAGGGATGTTTCCCCCAGTCGAGGTGGTGTCCATTGACATCTCCCATAAGAAGAATTGGCTCTTCCAGGGACTCGAGATACTTATCTAGACGGTTTCTGAAATCGGGCTCCTTTCTGCATGGGATGTAGATGGAGACGACGGTGACTACAATTGGTGACTTTAAGCGTACGGCCACTACTGGAAGATCTGTATTTGCTCCTACTCGATCGAATGGCAGGTGGGCGAGCACACCAATTCCTACAGAATGGTATATGTTATCTCCTTTTTTGACAGTCCACCTATATGTCCCAGACAGAGTCCGATTCATTCGTGTGGTATCCACTCAGTGGACTTCCTGAAGAGCCAGGATACTTGGATTGTGATCACGTACCAGGATGTCCAGGTCCGGAAGGTCATTCATGTAACCGTTTATTTTCCACTGGATTGCCAACCAGTTGGTGTTGGCTGGTAGTGTTCTGGGGCTATTTGTGGTCTGAGGTCTCGGTGGACTTGTTGTGGTGTGGCTGCTGTAGCTGGAATCATCGGATAAGATGCTGGATGTCTGTGTCGGTCATGGGGTGGACCCCAACAGAGCTCCACCGGTAGAAGCAGTCCGCGAGGACCCCGCTACCGGCAGAGGTGATGGAGCCGCGGAAAAATAGGACGATACCAGTGAAGAGCCAGGGACTGGTATTTGATGGTTGCCAGCCTTTGCCCTCCACAGGTCGTACTTTCTCGCGCATGTTCTGGCATCCATGGGTATGGTTCCTTGTAATGCTATTCTTTCAGATCGTAGGGGTCTCAGAGTTTTTATCACCGGGAATAACCAACAGACGCCGGGGGGCATTCCCTGGTTCCGGTTGGTCCGTAACATCCTCACCAGGGGCGCCCCAGTTTCTTCCGTACTTGGTTTTGGTGTTGTCCTTGTGTTATTGTAGTCATTATCGGCGTATTTGATTTGTGTATTGTCCTCTCTAACTCGCTGAATGTAGCTGTCCACGTTGGCTGTTGTGGAAGCCATTGATGGTGGTTTGGTTGAAATTTGTGTTATGGTGGTTTGACGAGAGAGGACTTCGCTAATCGAAGATTTACAGGAGTTCATCCATCGGATCAGAGCCTGTTAGCTCATCCGATGAAATATTTAGGTAAGCGTTTTCAGGGTTGCGTGCCTTTTTATCGGCGATGACGTATGTTGCTGTTTCCTGAGCCTGATTGTTTTGTTTTCCCTTTTTCTTTTTTTGAAGGATTTCTCCGCTGTCTTTTTTTATCAATGTTTTTTTCTCTCCCGCGGAATGCGAGGGAGTCCCATTATTCCGGATTCTGCTGCTTTCCCTTCGGTCTTGACTGGACTTAAGCTTAGAATGTCTGTCTTGCCTAGAGTTCACACGGCTTCGACGTCCATCTTTGCTATGGTCCTTTGTGCTTGCTTTTCGGGGGGATCGAGATCGGGACCTTTGGTTTTGTTTCTGAGTTTCGCTGTTGTCATTTTTTGCCTTTTTTATGGCACAGGTTGACTTGGAGGCTTCCGTTGTGGTTGTCTCCATTTCTACGTTGTCCTGGGTTTTCGTACTGTTGGTAGTGGTCTGTGGTATTGAAAAATTCGCGGCTAAGGCGGCTTTCAGCGCAGCGATCTCAAGGTCTTTTTGAGCGAGTTCCTGATCCTTACTTCTGATTGCGTTGAAGAATTCGTCAACCTTGTTCTCCATGTATTCTAGTTTTTGGTCCTTTTTACCCGTTTCGATAAGAAGTTTGTCGAATTTGGCATTAATTTCTGCGAATCATGCGTCGTTCCCTTCGGCGACTACGGTGGCAACGGATTTCGTGCGATGGTTAGCGTCGTATATCCTTCGAACGGCTGGGTATCCAATGCCCTGATCAGCTAGGATATGTTGAATATCAACCTCTTTCAGGTAGATCGGACATTTTTTGCTTGCAACCGGATGGGTATCACTTTTGCAGTTCTTGCAGTAGGGTCGCTCTTGGCACGGCATTTCGGGAGTGTTTGTGTGGTTCCCACAGCAGACACCACACACTAAATTTTTCGCAGAGCATCGTTTCTAGGGTATCCATAGTCAAAACACCCGTAGCAAAGCATTGGCGTAGGGTAGTAGGGAAGAGTGCGTGCTCTTATCCACCCAAAACTAACGCTCTGTGGCACTAAGGTACCGTCGATTGTTAAGATGATTGTTGGAGTGGGTACAGCATCTTTACCTTCCCTTCTCGTTATCCTTCTGAGATCCTTCACACCTTGGTCTTCTAATTCCCTGAGTAGTTCCTCATTTGTGTATTCAACGGATTCTGGACAGCACACTACACATCAGCATTGGTTTCTGGTTGGGTGCTCCGCAATTTTGATTTTTGTCCCGTCAAGTAGTTGGTTCATTTGCTTCAGTTTGTCAATTTGTCCTTGGTTCCTCAGTTTGATTATATACGAAATCCCTTTTGCTTCCGGATAGGCATTCTTAATCCGGACGCCAAGGAAGGATTCGACGGCTTTTCGTAATTCGAACGGTCGTTTTGGTAAACTGTCGTTTAGCCCCTCGAGGCGAAACACTCTCATTTGTCCGTAGTCCCCGCGGGAATCTCCCCATTCTGGGAAGCTCCGTCCCGTGTAGACTCCATCAACCTTGTTGCCTGTACTAGGTCCAGGATCACCTGGGTCCCCGTAGGGAATTAATGGGGGGAAACCCCCCGATGCCATGCCGGGAGGCTTGTTAGTTTCTGTTTGTTTGCTCTCGAATCACAGAACAAAAGTCACAAGTGCACGTGACTAATTTTTTTTCCCGCACTGCACTGAACGACACTATTTACTCACGCTCTCGGTTGGTGGCACTGCCTGATGGTCTCAGCAGTCACCCGCCACACTACGACTGACGTACTTGCTCTCTCTTCTCTCTTCTGAACTGCTGCTTCGTATCAATTGTACACTCTCGTCTCCCCCACCTCTCCGTTGGTGAAATTGGATGAAGGGTGGAGATCACTCACTCACACTATACAGTCCTATATAAAATGGCGTTTATTTCATAGAGCTCTGTTGTGCAAATCACCTAATTAATTACTCTAACTTGTGGTCATCCCCGTGGGAAATGAATATATTTCACTTTTTGAAAACAGAATGTCGTCGCGCAAAAAAACCACCGATGTCAATATTTGTCAATGCACTCCGAAATCACTCGATATTCTGTGAAAAAACTCTTCCTTATAAGCAACGCGTGTATTCGCGGCGAATCCGAACTCATGAGTGAGACACATTGAGCATGTTTGCATCATCTGTTGATCCTCTGTGTAATAACAGCTTAACTGGCAGTAACGGAGTACCAACCTCGGGTGGTCAATCATGCTCATTACAGGGTTGCTGCTCGCGTTTATCCAATAAATGCACTCGTTGACCGATTGCTCTTCTCATACAATGTTTTCCGTAATAATGACAAAGTAATAGTATTTGGAATTTGCTACAACTTTCATCCATCGTATCATGACGAACGATTCGCCTTGATATAAATAATCGCGCTTATTCACCACTTACTCACGGCGATGCGATACGATGCATCGTGGCGAGTTTACTATATGCACAGCACTTTCCTATTACAGATTTCAAATGTGAGCAAGGGAGTTCTCATATGCAGCAGAGAACGCTATAAAACGGGCACACCTTCGCAAACTTTCTGATTCGTGATGCAGTACTGGAGCTGTACGGAGCAACGAGCCATTATGGATTGGCAGCTGGCGATTGCATGTACCCTGGAGAGTGCATTCGGCAGTGCTGAGCGGCAAGGCGCCAATGTGGATTTGGCAGTTGACGGTGGCAAGAACCATAGAAGGTGCACTGGCGACCAACCATTGGTCATTGCGCTGCAGGCTATTGCTAGCAAGCCGTTGGCTTGGCAGAAATAACCAGCTTCACCAAAAGACCGACAAGGTTTTAATTCAAATGCGGACCATTTCGAATCCGTCCTATTCAGGGCGACGAATCCAATTTCGAGAGAGTTTGTATGATTTTAATTTATCTAAAATTACTTTTCAAGCTCTTACCAATTGGCAAACAGTGGTGCCTATAGTAATTTTAGTTTTCTCTTCGTTGCATACCTTGAGCATTGGTACAATTTACAAATGGTTGCCGTCACAAAAAATGTAAACTTCGGACGCTAATAATTCGATCGTTTCTTGAATGATTTACTTTTGAGATCCTTGAAACCTCAAAAGGCATGTTTCAGAAAAAAAATCGTATTTGTCCTCTCCTAAACGGTTCCCCACGGGCATCCGGATTGTCCCGGAATGGCCAATATAGTCATTGGGCCATTTTTAGGCAAGAAGTAGATAATTCAACCAAAGTCATGAAGTTTGAGCCGTCGAAATGCATGTTTCGGCGAAAATCCGTTTTTGTCCCCGCCTAAAGGGTTCTTCCAGGGCATCCGGGTTGTTTCAGAATGGCCAACATAGTCATTGATCCATTTCACGGCTAGAAGTAGACTACCCAACAAAAATCATGAAGTTTTAGCCGGCGAAAGGCATGTTTCGGCGAAATCTGTATTTGTCCCCTCCTAAAACGTTCCCCTGGAGCATCCGGATTGCCCCGGAATGGCCAATATATTTATTGGGTCATGTCTAGGCAAGAAAAAGACTACTTATAAAAAATCGTAATGTTTGAGCCGTCAAAAGGCCTGTTTCGGCGAAAATTCGTATTTGTCACCTCCTAAAGGGTTCCCCCGGGGCATCCAGATTGTCCCGAAATGGCCAACATGGTCACTGGTCAATTTCAAGACTAGAAGTAGACTATTCATGAAAAATCAAGAAGTTTGTGCCGTCGAAAAGCATGTTCCGATAAAAAAAAATATCAATCGCTGTCGCACGGATCCTGACAAAACATGCCCTCTTCCGGCAAAGATTCCTTGTGGCTAATCGGGTTAAAAAGAGCAGTAATCACCAGAAACTGTAAATTGTAACTCTAACTAGCATTTTTTTTGAAAAGACTTTAAAATTTGGTCATTTATAGTTTCCACAATGTTAGTTTTAAATCCGTGTCAATATGACCTGAAACACCTTATTCGTACGTTTGTTTCAACAGCCCTTTCGAAACTTTTCATGATTTAGGAAAAGTCAAGAATATTCCAACGTCTAGATGCAAGTTATAACATTTTTCAAATCCATTCCGGGTCATATTGACCCTGGCATCTAAGGAAGGTTAAAGGTGACCTTGGACTCAATCCAAACGAAAAACAACGGGTGCTTGGCTTGACTGGAAAACAGAAAATTTAAAGAGACGAAGGATGTCGGAAGCTGCTCAAACGGCACGGTGATCGTGAAATGCTGTTTTCGGGCGAAAAAATGTTCCTGCTACTGGATCACCACAACCAGCAAAATGATCGGGTGTATGCAGCAAATCTGTTTGATATTCCTCGCGATTAACTAGCTGTGTAAAGTTTCCAGAATGTTTCAAGGGTGATGGCTTGGGGATGTTTTTTCCAAAACTTTGAAAGTTCACATTGCTATTCGTTGAACCTGGTGTTTATATCAGTAAATATTGCTTGATAATCTTTTGAAGAACCATTTGCTTCCCTTCGTCAAGCAACACTATAAGAATTCACCATAATGTTTCCAATAAGACTCTGCACCGTCCCACCAGGCAAAAGCAACACAGGCTTGGTGTGAGGACAATTTGCCGGATTTTATTTTGTCGGAAGAATGGCCTAGCTCATCTCCTGATTTGAGTATTCTCGACTTCTATGCATGGGGCTACATGCAGGACAAACTGGGACATTAAGACAAACGTTAAATATATGCCAAACAGGAAATACATTGGAAGTTAAAATTCATACAAGCTTCTCATTTTTATGTGCACACACTAACCCTGTATATTGAAAATAAAAACTCTCATCCCCTAAATCCAATCGTAACTGTATCTAAAAGCATCTTACCTTCTGAATTTTGCTTGGCAATCGCCAGATTACCATCATGAAGTTACTTGAAATAAGAGATATACAGTACAATTTCCTTCACTCTGAAATGGGTTTCCATGTACATATTTCGTATTAACTTTATCAGCGAAGAGCTTGACCTCCTAACAGAACGTGAAAAGTCATCCATTAGAAGCCGCATCATATTCAGCGCCTGCCAACATGTTTAAGAGCTATTAAGAGGATTAAAGAGTATCACAGGGGGCGCGGATCCAGCGAGGATCATTCAGTAGCTACTGTTTGCCCTCCCGGTTAAAAGAAAACTAGGAAAATGAGCTTCCCGCACAGCAGCATCGCCAACCAACTAGTGAGTGGCGTAATGTACACGGAAATATAATTGAGGCGAGCGAAGAGGGCAAAGCGGCAGCAAAAAAAAAAAATCTATTTACTTGGAACTCCGACTGTATACATCACTTCCTCTTCCTAGAACTGAGATGTTGTGGAAAGGGCCATGCCAGTGGTAGTATATTTGCTAAAATGGAATTAAAACCCTGCTTATTGCGGTTCTCCGCATTTTCCACCCGTAGCTCTTGGCTCAGAAGCGCTCCGCTGAACTCTATGCCGCATGGTTTAAACCTTATGAAGGAAAAAAAATGTTTATAATTTGTGTCAAACGTCTCCGCTTGCATTTCTTGATTCTCTGGACAGCTTGGGCGGGTAATGAAATATAATAATTATGCTGGATTACATCTTCCGGGGGGCCTAGGCGCCTACTCAGTCGTCGTTGTCGCATGAAAGCTTCCCTACAGCCAATGTACATTTTTATGCCTTTAGAACATGAAATAAAGTCGTTAGAGTTGAAGTCAACCCGGTTTGGATCAACCTTCGCATAGAGACCCGCCAACCGGCGAAGATTGTTTTTACTTGTGGCGTGAAAAAAGAAAACCTGGCAGCAAATCATTTTCGTTCGGTAGAGAAAGGAAGAAAGCGCTGTTGACTGAATGAAAGACAGCCTTCGACGAGCTGGCGTTGTAAGGTGAAAAAGTCAAGGAGGGGGAGGCCTCTTCGGGGAAAATTTAATCTAGGGATTTATTCATGAGTGTGTTGGGGTGCTGGGGTCTTTTTAATGCGCTTTCGTGTCAATGTAATTCCTATGGTAAACAATGGCTTTGACGACATAATTATTGTACTCCCAGTCACAATCTGATTTAGTGATAAGCTGATTTACGTGTGACTTTGGATTTGATTGATTGAACGGGATATGATAGGTGGAAGTTGCTGAGGCTTGTTGAAGTGCAGTATATAATTGCGCATCAAAGACTAAGTATCTGATAAGCTGAAGGAAATAAGCACAATAGAGTTCTCAGAACTGCGATAATCAATAGAGATAAATTTGAGATGGTGGATGACGCCATTGGTTCATAGTCAGAAAATGGGTCGATTTTCCAATCCACAGGCCAAATGTTTGATTCCCGATACTTTCGAATGTCTTTTTGGGTGGGAAATTCGTTGGACTGCCCTGGAGCACAAGCATATCATTGTACTTGCCACAAATTAAACTATTGGATTATTTGGAATGCAAAAAAGTCCTCCATCTAATGCGAGAAATGTTATTAGCAATCTGTTGTTTTTGTATAAATTTGTTCAATTAGATGCAGTACAGTTCTGTTTAAGCTATCGAGTGAGAATCATTGTTTCGTTTGTAGCTCTCTAAGCTGTTGGCTGTTTTATTTTTATTTTTCTCGTGACGGTCTCCCTATTGTAACCGTTTGCTTGAGGTTTCTATAAAAACATTGGTGGCTTTAGCGCCATTATCGCGTGCGAGATACCTCCAGTCTGTTGATTTGTCCGATTCTTTTGAGACAATTCCTCAAGGGAAATGCTCGAACGGTTGCTGGCCGAAAGCTTAAAATCACTTGCTGAATCTTCAAAAGTCCAAATTTTATTCCTTTACCCCTCGTTACCCATTTTATTCCTTTACCCCACTTAAGCTCGCGTGACTGAAACGCAATCGCTAAAGAGGATTAGAAGTCTGAAAGGCAATTTACCTACGAAAGTAACGGAAACGTAAGAGAGAATAGTAGGTTCCCACGGAATTGCTGTAAAAGAAATCAATTGGTTCTCAGATCTTCTAATTCAATTCTTTATTTCACATACTAATGCATTCGAGTTGGACGGGATTGTGTACTAGCTTAAATGGGAATCTTATAATGGCCATAATAAAAAAGTTTCCACGTACCTGCGCAGGATTTTGTAACGACGGCTGGAGTCCGGTGGTGTGCTGAAGACGGAGGGCTTTCCGGCCCGAGGTGGCCACTAAGCCGTAAGCCGTAAGCCGATTTCTGACCCAATTTTGGAATTGCCGAGACGGTTTCTCCCCGGTGTGGTGTCGGGGACGACGTTGGTTTGTTTGACCGTGCTGACGTAGAAATCTTGATATCTTTGAGTTAACGGCGGATTGCCAGTGTAGGGGACGCTTTCCCATAAGATGACGCCGTAAGCTCGTGAGCAATGGCCGAATTAAAGGTGCGGAGTGAGTGGCGGCTGGACGGAAGGCTTCCGATTTGGAATCGTCGAGAGCGTCCGGAATAACCGTTCCCTCGAGTTAGCAGTCCGGTTTCCCTTACGACCCGGCTTCACGTTCCTTTCCGTTTCACCGAGCGAGAACTAAAAACGAACTACTAGCTCTCGGTTCAGGTTCGGTCCTACGTACGATACTTGGCGACGTACGGGAACCACGCTCTCGGAACCTAACCGACGGAGTTTGTAGCGTGATGGTGGTTTCTACAAAAGTTTGGCGACTGTCGGGTGAGTTTCGCTCGACTAAATTGCGAACTTCACTCCCCTCCGTTTGGTTACCTCAAAAGGCGGGCCTTAGCGGACACACGAGCACAATTGGTCGGTATGCGACCCACGCCGAAATGATCGGGAACCCCAATTCGACTCCGCTGGTCGCTTCGAAATGTACAGCCTGTTCAAAAAAACCACTGTTCTCACTCTAATATCTTCTGCAAACTTTGAAAGAACACACGTTTCACAACCCAACAAATCCAATATTTTTACTCGGAACTTAAAGACCGCGATACTTCTACTTCTCTTGTGCGAGTAATAATGAACGAGCTTAGGATTTTTTCCTTCAGGAAACTTTGAAGAACAATTACTTATTATTTAGTAAAATTCAAATGACGATAGCAATTCCGCGCCTTCTTGGATTCAAACAAATGATTAAAAATGAGCTATACACATTCAGGAGCCATTGCTGCACTCACTGGAGTAGTATACCGCTTTGCTTAGCCGAGACGCAAACCGCATGAAACATTTCTTAGCCGAAGAAAGTCATTTTGCCAGGGAAAGACAGGTTGTATTTTGGTCTTGCTTTAAAATTTGAATCGTCAAGCCGACTTAACGAACTCAAGCATTATTTTACTTAAAAAAAATAATCAGCTAATAATTACCTAAAATACAATTCATAAATATTAATCTGCTTTAAAAAATAGAAACGTCAAAAGCTTTTGAATTTTGTTTAAATTTAATTGAAAATATTCATCCAACGTTACACTATGTCACGCGATGTTGGCAAAGTACAATCTATAACGAGATATATAGATATGAGAGAAAATTGGGAGATAACGGATAATTCAGGCGATAGAGAGCTTTCCTGGGCCAGATTTGGCTCACTACGTGACGCTACGGTATATATGAGTATCTTGTACAAGTTATATCTTGAGATCCTGGCCATCTGGGGAGATGACGTCTTCGACAAAGTTGTACAGGTGGCCACTATGCCGTAAGCCGTAAGCCAATGTCTGACCCCATTTTGGAATCCAAGATGGTGACTTCTAGTCATAGAAAATCTGAGAACTACCGTCAAATACCTTGCAAAATGGATGTTTTTGAATCGATAACGGCGTATAAAGGTGGAAAATCAATGTCTGACGCCATTTTGGAATTCAAGATGGTGGCTTCTGTTTTGGAAAAAAGTGAGAAATAATGTCAAACACCCTATGGTATGGATATTTTGGATCGGAAACGTCGTATAACGGCTTAAAATCGATGTATGACGACATTTTGTAATCTAAGATGCCGACTTCTGAGTACGGAAAAATGGGAAATACTGTCCAATAGCCTGTAATATGTATATTTTTGAAACGTAGGCTTTTTGATAGTATTTCCCACTCTTTACGGGACTGAAGCCACCATTTTGGATCCCTTAATGGAGTCGAACATCGATTTCCGGCAACAAGACGCCATTTGTTAACGGAAATAGATGTACGACTCCATTAAGGGATCCAAAATGGTGGCTTCAGTCCAGTAAAGAGTGGGAAATACTGTCAAAAAGCCTAAAATATGGATACTTTTGGATCAAGAATGGTTTATGAAGTGTTTCAGAAAAACTGGGACATACTATTGGATACTTTACGGGATGTATGACGCCATTTTGTAATCCAAGTAAAATACCTTAAAATCGGAGCGCCATTTCAACTACCAACCTTGCGTGATATCTTAAGACTTGGACAATGTTGGAGGCAACAAAACGCTGGAGATGTCAGTAATTACAAAATTACTCAGCATGCAGTAGATATCTGTGACATTGGATTTAATAAAGAAACATCCAATAAGAAACCATCAGAAATTATTGCGGATCATGTTATGGATTTCATGGAACAAACCCTAGTAGCACACTTGTTCCAAACTGATTGATGTAAGTCCAATGTGACTCAATTTGGTCAAAATCAAGTTTTTGCAACCAATTATGACGGAAGTGTGCTGCTCGGAAATGGGAATTGATAACAGCTTGATGGCTTTTGGTGAATATTCTACAAATTCCAATGCTGGCTGTAAAGGTGGTACTATGCATTGTTTAAAAGTTAAATTGGAACGAAAACTAAACTAACTAGTTTGCGCACCTCACACCAACGAGTTACCATTGCGCCACTTGATCACCAAATTAGAAGGGAAAACCTTGTCGAGCAACCAGCATTCCTTAACATTTGCGATTTGAAATTAATATGGCCTTAAAAAAAACTTGAAGGTCCTATTTTCTAATTGTCAGAACATGTTGTTAACGATCTGTCTACTGATCAGGCGTACGGGTAGTCAATAACAAAGGAAATATTTACGGGTAAGCTTCCCAAGAATAGACTTGGTCGAATCTGGGTCTCAAAGTACGGCTTGCGAGGTAAAGCGCTGAAAAAATTGTCCTGATAAATATCATTTAAAGCTCATGGGTAGGCTATATCAAGATAACTGTCGCTTTTGTAACCTGAAAGGTGAAAGCTCTGAACAGTTACTGTGTTATTTACTGCGTTGCACAATTTAATAAAAGATGCAGATTGCTAGACAAAGAACATAAAGGCTTGGAAAATCCGGGCTGTTAGCTCCTTACCTAATCTTACTAATCAAACCAAGGCTTAGGTGGCTTCTGTTGTATACAGAAGTTGTCTCAGAAGTTCTGTTCTGTCTATGGCTGCATTTCGCCAGCCTCCTAGTCTGTGAAGGGTCCGCATCTCGTCTTCTACTTGATCGATCCAACTTCCTCGTTGCGTGCCTCTTCTTATGCCCGTCGAATCGTTATTTAGAAACATTTTAAGTCGGCTGTCGTCCGACATTATTACGATATGCCCAGCCCACCATAGTCGCCGATTTTAGCGATGTGAACCTTGGGAAGTTCTCCCAGAAACTTATGCAATTCGTGGTTCATTCGTCTCCTCCACGTTCTGTCTTCCAACTGCTCGCCACCGTAGATCAAACGCAATCCCTTCCGTTTGAAGACACTAAGGGCGCGTTGCAATGTCCATGTTTCGTGGCCTTAGAGGACTACCGGTCTAATTAGTGTCTTGTAGAAGGCCAACTTTGTAGTTCGACGGACTTTGTTCGCCAACCATAATGCACCTTTGTATCTCTCTGCTGGTATCGTTATCGGCGGTTTCCAATGTGCCCAGATACACGAATTCGTCAACCACTTTGTTTTTGTTACCGCCGATCTGATCTCGTAGTGGGAGGCTAGCATTTTTGTCTCGAGAGCCTCTTCCTCTCTTGTATTTTGTTTTGAACGCCTTAATGATCAGCTCAATTCTATCAGCTTCAGCTGGAAGACTGATGTATGTTTCCACCATCGTTTTAAAGATGCGTGCTACGATATTAACGTCGTCAGCCATGCCAAAAAGTTTGACAGACTTCCTGAATATCGTACCATATATGTCTATCTCCGCTCTTTGATTCACAACTACCAATGCAACGCTGTCTGAATAGATATCATCTCATGAACGTACCGTGTCCAAAATGATATTTTCCGCTTTTGGAACACTGAAAAGACATTGCAGTAAGATTTCATCTGCAAACCCTGAGTTTCATACTTGACTGTGAACGTATCGAGGCATCAAGAGTAAATTTTAAGCTCAATCAGTTAACCTTCTCATCAGTCCTGCAATGTAGCTGAAAAACGTTACCAATATAGCTTAACGCAGAAGCAAAGGGGACCTCCAATTCACTTCCAAGCTCAAACCAGAACGACTACGGATAAGTTGGCAGTATAAGGCACGACTGATTCAGAGGAACTGAGGACTCCCGAATTGCTATCTAGGGTGCGTCCTGCACAACAAAAATGAAAAATGTAAAATTTCCCCTCGTTTACTTGTGAGCCAAAGCAAGCGTAAACACCGAAACCGCTTGCAACCTTTCATACAACAGACTAGATTCAGGTGTTATCTGACTTGAATTAAAAAAAAAATAGCTCATGAAATAATGCCAAATCTAGCATTTCAATTAAGTGCATTAGATAATGCACAAAATTACATGTTTCTTTCAAATTGTCTAGTAGTCAAAAGATTAAGCTGGAGTATTGAGAGAAACTGTTGATCGAACAGCTAATGGTGTTCTAAAAGGCGTACCCGTTGGAGTACCTACACACGTTTGTGCAAAGGAGATCGACAAAACTGGAGGAAGCCAAACTGCATTTTTGTGATAGACCTTTGAATTCCCCTAAAAAATACATTCAGGCCAACTGCGTGGATCCAAAGTCCCGTCCTTCTGCTCTACAGGAAATCTAGAGTCCTGGAATAAAGCCTGTACTCGAAAAAAATGCACAAACAAAAATGATCACAAAAAATTTATTTTAATTATGATATTTTTGAAACTCTCAGGGAATAAATAAACACATATTAGCTATACTTTTGCAAAGTTGGTTGATTTTAGCTTCTCTCTTATAGTAAATGCCCACACCTTGGACTTAACGCTACCTATCAAATCCTTTGAACACTTGTACCATCTTTCTAAAACTCTTTCGTCCACTCTTTTTTCAAATCCTTATCGTTTTTAAAGACCTTCCCTGTTTATCAGAGCTTGTTTTTCATAATTGCCCAGAATTTTTCCAAAGGGCAAAGTTCTATTGGCCGAGAGTTGTGGCCGAGCCTGTCACAACAAGTACTTCTTGGCAAACTTGTCGACCTTCTTTTCCCGGAACTTATATTGCAATATAATACTGATCAACTACAGCATATGTTTCTGAATAACACCGCCTTCAATCTTCTTGACCAGCTCCAGACGTTTTTCGAAACCGTCACAGGCGTGCCGCGTGCACGACTTCCATCGGCATTTCATCCCAAATTCGTTTGATTACGGTTTTGAATTAATTCATATTAGACGCCCTGTGGTCATTTACTTTCGCCAGCATGTATGACCATACGAAATAATCCAAGAGATTCAAGGGTGAACTGGGAGGCCATTCATTATTGTCCAAAAAGTCGGTCAAATTTTCTCGGCACCAGCCCTGAACGAGATTTGCAGTGTGCGATGGCGCTCCGTCCTGCTGAACCACACATAGTGATCATCTCCAAACACCTCTTGTACATATGGCTTGGCAACTTTCCAAAACATTCGTTTTATAATTTACGGCATTCATTTTAACGCCTTTTTCGATGAAAACCAGCCTCGCTTGCAAATTCCTCCCCAAACCATCACTGACGCAGCACTTTGGAACCGTGGAATATTCCTATCACTCTGGAACAGTTCTCGAAGAGAGAGCCCACAGTCTGTCGTTCTGGACATTGTGGGATTGTTGCAAGAC
Organism: Aedes koreicus; assembly: GCA_024533555.2. Lineage (NCBI taxonomy): Eukaryota > Metazoa > Arthropoda > Insecta > Diptera > Culicidae > Aedes > Aedes koreicus. Next base: position 118,531 of record JAHHFK020003023.1, read on the forward strand.
GAATAACTTTTCGTCGGAAAAGATTCATTCTTCCCCAGCATGCCGTGACAAAAGCAGACTTGCTCTTTCGAGTCGTTTCTGCTTGGAAGGTTCCGAAACTCCGTGAACCTTACGTTTCTTGAAAGCTTGGAATCCGTGGTCATTTTGCAGTACATATATTGTGCATTGACGATCTCGAAACATTCAGATCTGCGGCCATTTTACGTACAGAGCGCTGTGATTTTCGTCTAATCCGTTCCCTGACCACTTTAACAACTCGTGCAGTCCGCATCGTACGAGTACGACCGGATCTCTTCCGGTCATCCAACGAGCAGGTGTCACGGTACCTTCGGATGGTTCGGTACACAAAATCCCGCTTTACTCCGAGGTTTTTCAAATTTCCGAAATTAGCGCCCGGGCGCTCACGTTTCAAATACTTTTTTATCACCAATGCACGACACCAATGCAAGGAAAAAGTGTATGAGAACATATTGGACACGGTGTACGTCTCGTCGTCTATTACGATGCATTTCGGCTGCACCAACCAATCGTGGCAAAGATTCCTGACGCGAGATTTGGCTACCGTATTCTGTCTATCGGTTCGGTTAGGCGCCTTCCTTACCTTGAAGACATGAAGTCCAGCCCGCTTCTTTGTCTGCTGGATAAACCAGACGAAAGAATTTACCATCTTGGCCTCGTCCCGAATCGAATGGTTCGGATTGCGCTTAAAGTAATCCCTCACCTTCCATGCGTTCACGGAGTCGGTCGCCTTCGCTTTTCTTCCGCTGCCAGCTCGCCGCGGGGTCGTTGGGTCTCCTTGGACATATATTTCCCACACGGGACACGGTGGAACTGTCGACCCCCAACTGTTTCGCGATCCACCTGTGGGACTGGCCTGAATTTTCCACGACCGCGCCCGTAGTTTTTTTTTTCGAAGCACGTCTGCTTGGAAGCCATCTCGATAATAACTTGACAGATTGTGACGACATTTTATACATGTAAGCATTACTCTCTGAACTAGTTTTATCTCATTATTTCATAAATTTTTAATTATGCATTTTACTTACACAAAAAAAAGTATTGAATTTTTCTCGAGTAAAATCTTTAATCGCTTTATCGTTCCCTCCCTACTTCAGGCATTTCAACCATTGTCTGTTTTCAGTTCATTCAAAAACGCCGATTGTCCGATTTTCGACTATCCTCAAATTATGGGCAGAAGTCTCGAGCAATCAAAACTGCTTTTGAAAAATACGGAACTCCAAAACTTGATCCTGATGTTTTTCAAGAATCTCTTCTTCGTTCGATGCAACAGAAATTAAATTTTCGACGCCCATAGCCAATCTACTAGACTCTGTTCAGAATGCCTCGTATCCAAGCGCTTCGCATTTAGACGACACGTACCAAACATTCGGCCTTTTCGGCGAGTAAGAAGCCGTAGAAATCAGCAATATTAACTGATGTTGACTTTGCTTTACCGTGGCCGAAAGATAGGCCACAAACAATACTACAACATAAAACCCAAAGAAGCGTGATCGGCCACTGAAGAATGGACAAAATAAGGAAGTGTCTATTCAAACGGCATCAGTTCCATCACCACATCCAAATAATAAAAATCTGTCAGCACGATCTAGAAATTGTAAACAAATACAAAAAGTTCAATACTTCAAACCAGACTCGGACTTAGACTAATACAAACTTTCTTTTACCCTTACATGCTTTGTTCTCACATAATTTTCAATTAAATCGATTAATGAATATATTTCTTTCCCTTCATAGTCACTTCTATTGTTTTTCTATATCTATTTATTTTTTAGATATTGATTGGTCCGAATTTGACTTCTACTCAAAAGCGCATAGACGCAATGGAACAGGCTTTCAGTAACACATATTTTTTGCAAATCAGTTGACTTGCTACAGTTCTGTAGGTCAAAAACCCTTATATGGTCCAAATTGGACTTGTGCTCCCTAAGTTTATTGTGATAAGCAATAAGCTAAAATCAAAATCCAACAATTGACCGAGAATTGGTAAAAAGTAAACTCAGCCAAAATTTTAGGATTTATGTACAAATTTTACAATGAAGTTAATTTTTGATAAAATGGTGATTAAAAACTTTCGCCGAAGTTCGGCTTGATTAAAAATTTGAGTTTACGATGAATCTTAATTCAAAAAGGCTCAATGATGCTCGAAATAAATTTCTAGAAATAGATGCAAAATTTTCGAAAAAAAAAAAATTAAAATACTTTTTAACATCTCAGAATATAGTAGGTTAATCAGAAAACATTCGAAAGGCTGTTGGCTTATGTGGCTAATGTGGATTTGAATTGACAGCATAGAATGATATTTCTTAAGTCATGATATATCTTTGTAGCTGCGCTTTCGCCAACTAACCACACAACCGTAAATCTCTTCAATTTGGTCAGTATTCCCATGCACGTTGCCACTGAAAAGTGCCGATTTTTTACAAACACTATTAATCTGTACAGCATTAAATGCTAATCCAAACCAGACGACAGCCGAACCACAATACATATCCCAGGCATTGCATTCTGGTGGCTGCATGTTTTGTAGCATGACCAAACGAGCTCAAAATTATTGCGATCAACATTCCAAAAGAATTGAATCCTACTATCCCCATCCCCTCTGTCGCACTTGTTCTTCCTTCCAACTTGGTTTTCGAAATCTGAGTTCGTATTCATTGGTTCGGTTGTTGTTGGTTTAACATCACTGCAGCATAAATTTCCACCCACATTTATATTGCAGTGCACACACCACAGGCTACCACAACTATGATAGTATACGTCGGCGACAGCACTATCGAGCATACACTCGAGACAGTCAATGCTGGTTGCTCCATCGACACTTGCCTGCAGTTGCCCAAGCATCGTATTTCGTTGTGAACAAATGTGGCTCATATATGCATAGCACAATGGCAAATTAGGGATGTTTATCGTGACTGCATTGATCGATTCCCTAGAATTAATGGATCAATCAAGACCACCATTATAGCTTTGTTTCGATTTTGACCGTCACGCATAAGTCTCATGACTAGGGAGATCTGAGAATCCCTAATGAACGAAGACGCATGATGCATAGGTGTGGGATTCGGGTGCAGTGAACACGCTGCACAAGAAGAGTGGAAAAACAATACTGCAAATCGTGAACTACAACAAGGAAAAACAATCCTGTGAAAGCAATTGGAATGTTAAATGAAAATCTGTTCCTCTGTAAATTTGAATGTCATAGCTTTCAGAGCTGCTGATGTTGTTACCATTATTGCTGTTTGCATTGCTGTTCAGTGTTGTCCTGTTTAATGTGACATTATTGCTGTAGATGTTCAATGGAATGGACAGATGATGTTATTAGAGTAGGTTTCCCGAATATGGTTTCAGAGTGGGGTCCCGTTGCGTTCAGAACAAGGTTTGATGTTGATAAAAGTTTTGGCTAGATATTTGGTTTATTTAGTCTGCAAATAAATAGTCTGGGTATGTTTTAATTAGTGTCTTTGGTATCAATAAACGCTGATATAATTGATTCAAATGGTCAATGCGCTTTTGCAGTTAACTAGGAATCAGCTTTCCATAATGAATTTTTTTTTTCGAAACATTCAACATTTTTATTTTGCAAATTTCCATTCAGTTCGAAAAACGTTTACTAAAATAATTAAATTATAATTAAAACTAACTTCGAGGGGTGCACACATGTATTATTCTGTTCCCTGAAACAAAAGTTACCCATTGTTCAACCATAATGGCAAATAGTACTAGAAGTGTAAAACCATGTGCTACTCTAAGATAAAAGGACCAAATAGTAAAGGAGCTTAACATGTACAATTGACATTATACAAATTACAAGTAGAATTTTATAGTTATTAATCTTAACTAAAGCCATAATTAATATTATCCAAATCAAGTGCGCTCTTCTAAACCTTAACAATCTTATATGTTCTTTTCTTAATCTTATATATCTTTATGTACATAAAGAACATGATGTGTCAACATTGGCGGAGCTAGACAATTAGTCTAGGGGGCCTGGAGGGGACTTGCCCGAAGGATTTTTTTCGTTTATAGGAATATTAGAAACAGCGACGAGTTGGGGACAGGTTATTTTTATTGATGAATCAAAACAGGTTTAATCGAATAGTTAGGTCTATTCTGCGCCTCTGTGAGTCGAGATGCCTTAAGAGAATCGAGTGTGGTGAATATATACCGCGTATTATTCCTTGTGGATCAAATGGAGAATGGACTCACACGAGGTGACTGTAGCGCCTTGCAGAAAAGTGTGAAAATACCTGGGGTATGGTGTCCTCAATAACCCGTGGTCAGGGGTGCCAATATTTTTTTTTCTTAAATAACTATCAAAATGACTAACTAAACTAAAAAATAAATGGAAAAAGTTGGAAACTGTTCCACGACCATGTTTTTTTTTTTGAGCTAAATTTCTAAAGACAGTTCAAAAAATTTGAAGGCGAATTCCGAGGATTATTTCATCAAAAATCTACTGAGAACTTCAAGGCAGTTCGAAACAAACATCCATGGGTAATTTGAGGTTGAACTTACGAATTTGATTGACATTGATAGTATTCCAGGGCATTGAAAGTCTATGGAAATTTTTCGAAATTTTTCGAAGGTATGTCAAAAGAATGTAAACAACTACAGTATAGGCGAAAATAACAAATGCATCTACCGTTTTGAACTGTGTTGAATTTTTAAATCTTCAAGTACAGTCTTCAAAATGATTTGAAAATTGATTCAGATTCGCCATGTTAGAAGGTTTGGCAAAAAATCAGTTTTTAAATAATTTAAAATTGAAAAGTTGGTCTTCAAATGATGAGTTGACAACTTCGAAGGAGGGTGCGACCGACTTCTGGTCCTCACAAGTTCCTACATCACGCCTCCACGAGTCATATGATCACAAAAGACTGCCAGCTGAAACATGGAGACGCTGGTTGGCGTAGCCTGGGCAATGTTGTCAATCTGACAATAGCGAAGTGAGGGGGTGCGACTGAAGATCGTGTACCAATAAATCATATTGTCTATTTTCCATTTTCATTTTTTTAATAATTTCAGCACGCTTTGGAATCATATTTGCATTCCAAAACCATGTAAGACCCTGGAGCAACATGACAGGCATCAAAGGTTCAATTTATTTTTCAGCATTTCAGCACAACATTTAATTCAAAATTGCACTTCTGAACTTCAACTACTATATTTATAAAAGACGGGCATGTGCTTATCAGCAATTTAGGATTATATTCTAATATTGTGTTTAGTGGTATTATGGTGAGAAAAGCCATTTATTTCAGAAATCATCAAACTGGACTCTTCGATCACTCCAATTGCTATCTTTGAAATGGTACTAGAACAGTATAGTGAAAAAATATTACAACATGTATTATAAGATAATATCTCTCATTGAAATTTTATCCTTGATATTTGGAATGATCTATACTGTTTTCAGCTTTTTCAGGACTAATAGGATGTTAATACATATCTAATTTTCAATTATTTTTCAGTAACAATCCATTAGATGCCAGATATATTTTGTACATACGCGTATTACCTTCTCGTTTTGACTTACTGTATTCGCTCTCTTACATGGTCATGTAATTTAATTTGTCTCTACAGAGTGAATACAGATGAGAACACACTGTTTTAACAAGCAGTATATTTCGGATGTTTACCTTCAAATTTTATTCAAATGGTTTGATTCCTAAAAAATTAAAAATATTTGTTTCGACGAGTATCACTATGATCGATTAATTATACTATTAGTAGAAAATAATAGATAGATAATAGTTTCAACAGGTTAACAATATTTTCAATAAAAGTAAGCCTCATATGCTGCAAAATTTGCCCCCCATATTTATGAAAAACATTTCTAAAAAAGTCGAAGAAATTACTTAATTACAAAACTTCTATAATCTTTTTTGTCACCACAAACATTAGTAAAAAATAAAGTCTGTATCCACATTAATCCGGACACCTTCAAATCATTGTAACTTTTGACATATTGAACGTAGGAATGAATTTCACTGTGGTATAGCTGAGAGTCTATGATGAAAAAGTCTTTGATTGATGTTTACATTTCCTGTTTAGTATTCAATATGGCGACGAAAGAAAAACAAGTGCGCGAGCGGATTTTGAACGGCCGTACGGGAAATCCTGACTTGTCAATACGGGACCTTGCAAAAACTTCTGATTTGCTTAAATCCATTGTAAGCGATGTGCTCAAATCATTTTCGGAACGTTTGACGGTGGAAAGGAAACCGAGAAGTGACAAAAACATTGGATGCGCTGATCCTGTCATGGACCGAAAGGTGAAAAGGATATTAACGAAAAACCCAAATCTCTCCATTCGAACGGTGGCTCGTAAAATAGGGATGTTGCTTGGTTTTGTCCAAAAATCAAAACAACGTTTGGGACTTAAGTCGTATAAAGTAAAAACAGTTCCAAATCGCCACGACAAACAGAACTTGGCAGCAAAATCACGGGCTCGACGTTTGTACTGCGAATTTTTGATGAAGTTTTCATGCGTTGATATGGACGATGATACTTATGTCCTGGAGGATTTCAAGCAGCTTCCAGGGCTGGTTTTTTATTCTGCTATGGCCAAAAATGCTACAACTGAGCATTTCAGAACGAAGAAGGCATCGAAATTTCCCAAAAAGTACCTTGTGTGGCAAACAATTTGCACGTGTGGCGAAAAGAGTAAATCTTTCGTCACTACAGGCACAATCAACAAGGAGATCTATCAGAAAGAGTGTCTGCAGAAGCGATTGCTACCCTTCATCAAAAGTCACAAAGAAAAACCTTTATTCTTGCCCGATTTGGCATCATGCCACTATGGTAAAACTGTGATGGAGTGGTACCAAGCAAATCAAGTGAACATTGTACAAAAAACCTCAAACCCGCCAAATTATCCAGAGCTACGACCAATCGAGAGATATTGGGTTCTGATGAAGTGGAAGCTTTCTGGAAAGAAGCAAGGAATCAAAGACATCAAACACTTCCAGCAAATTTGGACAAAGGTGGCTTCTACGATTTCTGAAGAGTCTGTACAAACCCTCATTGACGGAGTTAAGCGCAAAGTTCGAAAATTTTATGCAAATACCGAATAACTATGTTTTGTCTTCACGAATTGTTAAAACACATCCCATGAATCTGAAATAAACTACTACGACGGAAATATAATGCGAAATTTATGTTTTATCCATGCTTTGAGGTGTTCGGATTATTGCGGATACAGACCTTATAGTGGACTGATGAGCTCAAGTTGCTGACTCTTATTAGCAAAATAACCGTGTCAGCGTTTGAAACAATCCAGAGAAGAGCTTAAGGAACGACACCTTTTAGGGCTCGGTTAAGCAGAGAAGAGGGAATGTTATGGTTGGGGGTGAGAGAGAAGAGAGGGCAGGCTATCCAAGTGTCTGTTCCCTATGTTGGGGACGGTCGTTCTTCGTCCTTTTGTCAGCCTGAGACTCACAAAGTAGTGCTACACGATGGTCCTTTTGTCAGCGTGAGACTCTAAATAGTGCTGCGCACGATAGGCAAGACAGAGGGTTGTCGCAAGCTCTATAAGCTTATCATGAGTACAGGAAACATACAGTATCAATACGGAGTGGAACAATCGATACATATCAAACATAGACCAGGCGACGAAAATTGACTAACGGTTGGAAACTTGGAACACGGAACTGCAAGTTTCTCGATTTCATGGGAAGTTTTTCGACTTATTGAGCGTCCCGCAAGTTGTAGTGCTGCAGGAATTTTGCTGCAAAGGGAAGTTATACCATCTTCGACCTATTGAGCGTACGACAATCAACGTATTGTAGTACTGCTAGGGATAAGGTTGGAGATATCTTGGCGGATGAACGTGAGATGATCGAAAGGAGGAAGCAACACTACGATAAACACCTGAATGGCGCAGTGGTGGAACATCAAGACAGTAAAAGAAATAGCTTCATCTAAATGGCGGACGAGAGAGATGTGCCAACTCACACGATGAGCAAAGTTGAGGATGCCATCAAACAGTTTAAGAACAACAAGGTAACCGGGAAGGATATTATCGGAACGGAAATTGACTACTGGGATACAGAACAGCTAGAGCAGAGAAGTGGAAAAATAAGAAAGAGGAAGTTGTATACCCAATATACAAAAATTGTGGACGGGCTATACACACAAATCTTAACGTTGCAGCAGATACTCCAAAATCCTAAAATGTCTCAAATATCATGTTCTTACGTACCACCTACATATGCATCGATTTCAAGGTTAAATACGATACGATTGATCGTGAAAAACTATGGAAGATTATGGACGACAACGACAAGACTGATCAAGGGAACGATGAATGGTGTACAGTGCTATGTGAAGAGGGGAGGGTGGAGGGGTACTCGTTGTTGGACTCGTTCGAAACACGCAAAGTTCTTAAGCCAGGCGATACCTTCTGTTCAACATTACACTGTAAGGTGTTATGGAACGTGTGGGGCACGATTTTCAACAAATCCTTTCAATTTATTTGCTTCGCTGATGACGTGGACCTTGCCAGAGGAAAGTTTCAGGCAGTTATTGATTAGTATATTAGGCTGAAACGTGAAGCAGAACAGGTTGAATTAAGGTTGAACACGTTGAAGACTTAGTAACTAAAGGTTACACATAAAACCTGCCAGAAGTCTAGCCTTACGCAATGATTTCTTTTACTTTCTTTTCCTTATATCCCTAGTGAGCGTTTCTTTGATACAATTTTAAAAATTGTTTTTATTGACTTGTGACACGGTGCATTGTCTTGGATGAAGCTTCAAATGAGGCCTTTTTTGGCCGATTTCGGCCTTCAAACGATCCAACAAACCGATGTAATAGTCACTGTTGATTGTTTTTCCATGTTCCAAGTAGTCAATGAATAAAATTCCATGCGCATCCCAAAATACAGAGGCCACCTTCCCAGCCGATGTTTGAGTCTTTGGACGCTTTGGACGGCTTTCTCTGTGTGTACGCCACTCAGCAGATTGCCGATTTGATTCCGGAGTGAAGTGGTGAATCCATGTTTCATCCATTGTGATGTATCGACGCGAAAACTCCTTCTTATTTCGCGTCAACATCTCCAAACAACTCTTTGAATCATCGACTCGTTGTTGTTTTTGCTCTGGTGTGAGCAAACGCGGCACCCATTTGGAAAACAGCTTTTTCATACCCAAATGTTCGTGTATGATGGTGTTAACACTACCTTTTGATACCTTCAGAGTGTCTGCTATCTCTTGCAACTTCACTTTGCGATTGCCCATGATAATTTTCAGGGTTTTTTTTCAATATTTTCCGGAATAACTGCCTCATTTGGCCGACCAGGGCGTTCAGCATCATCGGTGTCCGTACGACCTCGTTTGAAATTGGCAAACCATCATTTGATGGTCGTTTTCGATGGAGCAGAGTCCGGATAACATTTTTCAAGCCAAGCTTGGGCTTGATCGGTGTTTTTTACCATCAAATTGCTTTGAATCCATCGTTTTTAAAAATCACAAAAGTAGCGTCACTTAAACCACTGTAACTCGATAAATAATAAACCAAACGTCATGAAATTTTGACAGTTATTGAAGGTTGGTACTTTTAAAAAACTATATAGATATTTTATTAATGGCGCCATCTGGTTGTTAGGCCTAGGACTTATTGACCGATGTGTTATGATGTTGTGATGTTGCTGATAATGATTACTCAGGATGCTGTCGTTTTGACGGTTAAAAGATCAAAAGTGATAGAAAAACTGTAATCTTGTGACATCAAATTTAAAACTAATCTGTCTATCAATGACAGTAAAATGAGAAGACAATGTGCTGTATATTTTTCTTGTTAATGGCAAAATGAGTATTCCACTTAATGTTCTATCAAGACAATGAAAACAAAACTATATAAATGAAGTGTTAGTGTAAATATTCCCAGTTTTCCAATTACAACCATTTCACTAGTACGCTCGTAATATCGTTTTTTTAAAGTGAGTTTTGATAAAAGTGAAATTTCAATACGATGTTAATTTGCCAGCATCAATTTGTGGATTTTTCCACTATCACCATAACATTTCGTTTGTTAAAATGAGACTAGTTTTTGGACCTTCCTTTTGATAGATTCGACTAAGATTGCTCGTCATATAATGTGCGTGTCATGCTCGAGAAAATAACTTTTTTTTTTTGGCTCAGCACTCAAGTACCACTTGCTAGAGTAGAAATTGCCATTAATACCCCACTGACACACGCAATAAGTTGCTTCGTATCTCCACTTAACCACCCTTCAATGATTGTATAGTTTTTGCTGGTAAGCCCTAGGAATATAACCGTTAGCGAATCATCAACATCACAATTAAATTGTAACCACACGAAAATGAGTTTTACTTCTGAGTTTTTTTTTGTTCTTCGTCGTCCATTTTTTCTATTAGGCGAAAGCCAAGCTCAAGATACCGTAACACGGCAGAGCAGAAACCGGTCTCCAAATTTATTCTGCTGAAGAGGGAACTAATGTTTCAAGAATGATGCTATTTTTTCTGTTTGGCGTGTAAATTACATCCTTTGAGGGTCGAGTCTAGGATACAATCATGAAAAGCTTGAGGGGAGCAACTTTTTGCAAATCATCACATCGGTCAAGAAACTGGCCTGCTGGTTCACGTTTCGGGGGCTTTCTTCAGGGTCTTTCTCAGTTAAGTCGGTCAAGAAACAGCCATTATACTGAAGGCAGCTGGATTCGATCCCTAGGCAGGTCTGGAAATTCAAAAGGTGGGATTTTATTGTTTTAATATTTCTTTACAAAGAGCATGATTAAATGAACACATATATTTAAATGTCAATAGCATCCACAATTCTTGCAAACCAGCGTTCCATTTTTAGTTTGTTTTGTTGTGGTACGCAGAAAATTGATGGAATGTTTTAAAAAAATAATATCAATTTTATACAGTTCGGAATAAACATAATATTGGAATTCTGCCAATGGAAAATAAGATATGAACATAAATCAGGAATATGTTTACCACCATAACTGTAAATGACTTTCATTTTCCGAAACATCGTGGCAAACGTGCTGACGTCTGCCGTCTTCTTGTGATGGAAAGGATCAACGTGTGATATATTTACTTACTTTACGAGCTGTCAGAAAGTTTATGGTCATAAATAACCCGAAGGATTTATCAGGTGCACACTTTCCGAGCACGTCTCCGTTTTGGTGAGGAAGCAACCCGGACGTGGAGGAAATTTGCTTGCAGGCCACCCGAAAGGTCAACTCGATGCCATGCGATGGGCGGTGATTGTGCGATTGTGCTCTAACGATAGAAGAATGTTGATAAATCGTTTTTAGGTGGTCAATGACGAGTGGATTTTTCATCCGAAGCAACCCCATTTCCGACCACCATGTGTCCCCATTTGTCAAACCAGAGCGGGGCATCCATTCTCTCCTGAGGGTGTGGGCAGAGCCAAAACTAACTCAATTTGGGAAACGAGAAACAACAGAGTGCTATAAATTTCGGAAGTTCCCACCGCTCAACGAAATTCTATCTGGTGCTTCCCTGCTTTTCCATTTCGTTACACCTGAGCTGGGTGAAACATACACTCTTGCCTCCATACAGCTGCAGCATGGTTCACAATCAGTTTCTGCAAATCTAATTTCACTACTCCAGTATGCAAACGTGTACTGTTTTTCTCCTCTTATCCCATTTGGGTGTAATGTTATTATTTCGTCTACTGGCTGTTCTTCCATTGTTGTTGAGCTATTGATTTAAAATCGATTTTCTAAAATCGAATCATCACAAGAAATAAGTAGTTCCCAGCGCAAACGGTCTTTAACGTTGGACAACCAGTTTTTCGCTTGAAATAAATTTCAATAGCAATAAGTTTCCCTCTTCTGAGCAATCAATTGAAACAGGAGTTGTGCAGCCTGGCACGATGCAACAATCGAGAAGTTTTGTAAAGTATTCCTAGAGCTTGAAGATCTGCTTTCGGGAAAGCTGTTTTGAAATCCTTTCCAGCAATATGGCCAAGGAGAGTTGCAATGCTCTGCGTGGTCTTTCATTCACTACTGAAAAAAAAATAGGAAAAGGACTGGCTCAATAAAAATGTCTGCTAAGAGAACAGTTGGACGAGAATTTTTTCTCCTCGCTAGGTTTGTAAGACACCCGAGAGGCACGTCCGTATACGTGCGATCCTTGTTACAGGCAGAGGTGTTTTGTATTCCTGATAGACGATACACCGGTAATGTAGGTGCACTGCATACATGAGATATATGTTTATTTTTATTATGAACAGAACCAACGTTGCGAAAAATTGGGAGAATTGTGGAAAGTGATGCATCTGAAGTAGACAGCAAAGACAAGTAATCGAGATCTAGGAAAATATTAGTAACATTATCCATGAAAATTTATATTTAGGGTTGAAAACCCCAGAGGGCTTCATTTTTAGGGTATTTTGTGCAACCTTTGTGGAGATTAACTGCCAAATATATCATATCATATCACTTACCTTTCCAGAAGCTTTTACATTCTCGTTGCATTTCAAATCTAAGCCAAATATGTTTTGGAGACTGCCCATAACTATTAAAAAACATTAGGGAACGTCCATTAATTACGTCACGTTTATGGGGGGAGAGGGGTTTTGGATATCGTAACGAATAACACAATTTTTTTTTTTGGTAGTCCATACAAAACACGTGACGAAATAGGGGCTATTTTTGTGTGAAATGTATGATGTATGATGACATGCATGATTTATTTACAAATTTTCAAAACCTACCGCAAGAATGAAAGTTTCATCGATGTTGAAGATGCGAAAAATATTAGGTGCACAACTAAGTTCTCGCTGTTTGGCAGTAGATGGCTCTAGCAGTAAGAGTTAGTCGATTTTGACATATCCAAAGCGTCATGAACCAAGGTTAGACATACAGCAAACAAACCGCTTTGACACATACAAGATTTTTGTTTGCCTCATACACTTCTGGTTGTGTGAAATGTCTAATTTTGTGTCAAACAATCGTCATTTGCGGGAAGTGTTGATCATCTTCTTCCATTCGTGGCAGCTCAAGCGCTTCGAAAAGTCCACGGAGATACGGAGATGCTGCTTCAAGCGAACCAACATGCCGTGATTGGTTTCGTCGCTTCAAAGACTGCGATTTTGAAGTTGACGAGCGTCCACGTGAAGGAAGGCCCAAAACCTTCGAAGACGATGAATTGGAGGCATTGCTAGATGAATATTCGTGCCAAACGCAAGAGCTTGCTCCAGCATTATGAATTACCCGTCAGATCATTTCCAAGCGATTGCGTGTGTTGCGAATGAATCAGAAGCAAGGAACTTGGGTTTCATATTATTTGAAAGGAACGATGAGCATCGATTTTTCAGAACAACTGCTCCAGCGGCAAAAAAGGAATCGCATCGCGATGGGTCATGGAAAATGGATACATTACAGCAACCCAAAAAAAAAAAAAACATTCTCGGGAACCATCCGGTTACGTTGGGTCAGCTGAATATTCACGCTGTGAAAGTTATGCTGTATATTTGGTGGGACCAGGTCGGTGTTATTTGTTATGAGTTTTTGAAACCGAGCGAAACCATTTTTGAGGAACGGTATCGAACTCAATTGATGCGATTGAGCCGAGCACTGCGCGAAAAATGGCAAAATACAACCCCACCATGCTTCAGAAACCCACCGACAGGCGCCGCATAAGGGAGAGGAGTTAGCAAACCTCTCAATAGCCAAAAATGAAACTTTCGGCATGTTGAAAAGTTGTTCGTCTCCAATGTATCATTAATTAAAGGCAGAGAATGCGCTTTTCCAGTGAGCTACCAGTGAGTCAAAAAGTGGCATTTGACCTCCAACAACTGCCATTTTGTTGGTGCCAGCTGCGCTCTGTCGCACCGATTCGCCATTTTTCTGCTTACCATCATCATATCACAGCCAATCGCCATTATGGGTTGCTGTATGTCAGCACCATCGCGTCTTATTGGACGGAAGCCCAAAATTCACCGTTGCCATCATTGCCCTACGCTCAATTTCAACTACTTCTATTCAATTTCACTACCTATCGTGCTCTTGGACCTATCAATACTCTCTCTTCACATTTTTGGTTCTAGCAGAAATTGTTGTTCACACCTAGGGATACATGTTGATAAGACGAATATTTCCATTTCAAACATTATAATTGATTACGTGCTTCATGTAACAACAAAAAACATGATTAGTTAAATGTATATTAAAACCATTTATTTCGCCTTTATATCCGAATGCGCGAACCTTGGTCTTATTCCCAGCCATAAGGTTCTGAACGACCTCAGAATCAACACTTTTTTTGCATATTAATCCATGATTTCTTCGTTTCTTCTACATTATTCACCACTTTAGGTCGCTTTAGAATGTGCTCCTTCATAGTGGCCCAGAATTTTTTTCCGCATGAAATTGTCATAATACGCCTTATACCACTCTAGCACGTCCTTTGTGTAGTGGCATGATGCCAAATCCAACCAGAAGATCGTCGGACCATCGTGAGCCTTCAAAAGAGGGAGAAGCTGCCAAATTAAGAACTTTTTGGTTAACTTCGACATCTTCTGTGTCCTGAGGTTCTCGAGAACATCACACTTATCCTTGGCAATCACATACAGGTTTACTGGAATCTGGTTGAAGTCCGCTTTCACAAATCTCTTGTCATCCATTACGCAGCAGTGTAGTTTCGTTAATCTCAGGTCGTAAAATTTCCAGGCACGGCTTTTTGCGATCGTATTCTGTTTCTCTCCATGGTTTGAGGACTTCTGAATCTTAAACGTACGTAGTCCAGCTCGAGTTTTGTTATTTTGCACGAAAGTCTTGCTCACATGCAACTTTTTAGCCACATCTCAAACTGAGGCATTCGGTTTTCGTCTAAAGGCCCCATCCACGCGTGTGTGATCGTTGTTGTTGACCTGACGGCTTTTTTTCCGGATCATCGCTTCCGATCAACAGACGTAACGCCCGTACCGCTGATAGATCATCCTTTTCGTGGTGCGTTACGGGGTATCAGATCTACCACCTTTCTAGGCCGAATTTATTCAAACTAGGGAACATATGTGTTTTTTTTGTAGTCAAAGTCCTTATTACATTTTATGTCTTGTGAAAAGTGACGATACTTGGATTGAGCCACCGAGGATGAGTTAGGAATAAGGAAAACAGGGTTAGTCTTCATTTATGTGAATTTTCATTTTCTATTTGAAGATTTTTAGTTTGAATTGGTTATGACTAGGGTTCTGATGCATGGTCAGTATCGGAATCGTAGTTCGTTTTCTTTGCGATGAATCCGGTTTTGACTGATAAAAGGGCGTGCCTTTGAAGAGTGCTCTCACTCTTCAAAGGGTTTACACAGCGAAAACTTTCAATAGAAGTCGATTCATGGCCAACATAACAAACAATGACAACTGTAACAACACCGACTTCCTAATTTATCAATATTTATGAAGTAACTTGACATGCACTGAACAAAGGATACGGGATATATAACAATAGATCAAATTACTGGTCGCAGAAGTTTATGTCCTGAACAGAATAAAAAACTAGAAGGGACAGCCCAATGGGGTTGTACGCAAAGTTGACGTAGGACTACATAGTAATATTGCAACGTAAGTGCTGTTCTAATGGGACGTTGGATTGGCATAGATAAGTAAGTTTGTTAGAAAATTCTACGATTTGCTCTTTAAAAATCATTTGGCAGGGTTCAAATGTTGATATGATGAAAGGGCAACGGCTGTGCTGGCAGTGGTGATTATGTTGATATGATTGACTAGCTGGAGACCATTATCCTTATTACGTTATAGATTGTTGAAAGTCTGTATGGGAATTCAAAGTCAATTAATAATGATATTTGTTTTTTGACCGTGGCAAAAATCTCCAACTGATTGAAGCTGTGTTTCAATTAATCGGACGGTCGCTATTTTTCAAATTTTCATTTGACTGCTAGCCTAGCCAAAATAGCGTGGATGCTGTCTGGAACGTTAGACCAGCATTAGAAAGTATGTTAGAAAATTCTATTGTTCACTCTTTAGAAAGCATTTGGTGGCCCTGAAAAGGGCCGTTTGGTTTAAATGACGATACAATTCGAATTTTATTTACAAGTTCATACAAGGTTTCTTTCCAGAATATGTAACTTATGCAGTTCAATATCCAATATTCTTTCAAGAGAATATGTAAAATCAATTCTAGAATAGGTAATATCATTTTCATTTTATCAATGTTAAACGATAACTTTCGTGCATTGGGAATTAAATAATCCTTTAATAATTTGTCTGTATGTTTTAAAAATCGACTCATGTTATTATTAAAAATAGCTTAAATACACTGATAGGCAAAATAAAGTGCCCACCTCTTCGTTTTTTCAATTTCTCTCATTTAATTGGTTCAAATTAAAGTAAACACACTGTATTTTTTTTATTATCTTATTTTTTATATTCTTTTTAAGTTTCACTTATGGAATACTGAAAAAAAAGGAGTTTTACTTAAAGAAAAAAAAATCAATTTGTGTTGAAAAAAAAAAAACAGTGACAAAATAAAGTGCCCACTTCAAAAATCGATATGTTTTCGATAAGTTTCCATTGGAAGACCCCTCGATTGTTTATGTTTTGATATTTTGACATGTTTTGAAGCAAACGGCTCAACCTGGTGCATTTGTATACGTGATCGCATTTGATTCAATTGAAAAAAAAAATGGAGAACGCAGTGCTTTCGAAAGCAATTCCCTTGTGTATCCGAAAATTGGTCGTTCGTGATGTGCAAAACGGTGAATCGCACCGGGCTGTCGCTAAGAAGTACAGTATCAGTAAGGCAGCGGTTGGCAAAATTCTTCTGAAGCTTAAAACGTTTGGATCAGTGGTGGATCGCCCTGGCAGAGGCAGGAAGCGGAAAACGGATGCGAGAACGGACACCAAGATCATGCGCGAAGTCAAGAAGAACCCGAAGGTAACTGTCCGCGAGATCCAGGAAACCCTTCAGTTATCAGTTTCCGGTCGAACTGTTCGTCGCCGTCTCGTAGCACAGGGGTTGAATAGCAAACTTGCCCGGAAGCGCCCATTTATCAGCAAGGCAAACAAAGCCAAACGGCTTAAGTTTGCTAAGGAGCATGCTGATAAGCCCCTAGAGTTCTGGAAAACGGTTCTCTGGACGGACGAATCAAAATTCGAGCTGTTTAACCGAAAGCGGCGGGTTCGTGTTTGGTGCAGATCGGGAGAGGAGCTTCAGGAGCGCCACATCCAAGGCACGATGAAGCATGGAGGAGGAAATGTGATGGTCTGGGGGTGTTTTTCGTGGGGTGGAGTGGGAAGCATTGTGAAAATCGACGGGATAATGACGGCAGATTCTTACATCAACATCCTGCGAGAAAATCTGGAGGTTTCGCTGATCCAGACGGGCCTTGAAGAGAAGTTCGTATTCCAGCAGGACAACGACCCGAAGCATACTGCCAAGAAGACCAAGTCTTTCTTCCGGTCTTGTCGGATCAAACCGCTGGAATGGCCTCCACAAAGCCCGGACCTCAATCCCATCGAGAATTTGTGGGCGATTCTCGATGCCAGGGTTGACAAAACTGGTGTTACCAATAAAAATAACTATTTTGAAGCCCTGGAGCGCGCCTGGGAAAAGCTAGATCCACAGCACCTAAAGAACCTGGTCGAGAGCATGTCGAAGCGCCTGCAGGAGGTCCTGAAGGCCAAAGGAGGACACATCAATTATTGAAATGCTTTTATTTTACTTTAATTTATGTTTTCTGTAGCCTAAATGAAGTGGGCACTTTATTTTGTCACTGTTTTTTTTTTCAACACAAATTGATTTTTTTCTTTAAGTAAAACTCCTTTTTTTCAGTATTCCATAAGTGGAAACTTAAAAAGAATATAAAAAATAAGATAATAAAAAAAATACAGTGTGTTTACTTTAATTTGAACCAACTAAATGAGAGAAATTGAAAAAACGATGAGGTGGACACTTTATTTTGCCTATCAGTGTACGCTCTATCTGAAAACCTGCTATTTTCCTATTAAAAGGTAGGGACTCTATCCAACGCACTAAAGCTAACTGAACCTCTTTTAAGCACTGATTGGAATTTGAAGAGAACATTACCAACATTAAATCGCTTGTTATAAGAGGATTATGTCTGTAATAGGGAAATCATAACATGGCAGCAACCAGCGGGCTGCGATAGATCATTTAATAGTTATTGGCATTCTGTCAAAATTTGGGGACCGTGGCGCTAAACACAGAAAGGTTCTACCCCGAAAAATACCGCTCTGCCTGTACAGACATAGTGATTGCGGATTTTTAACACTCAACGCGGCATGCTCATATAAATATAGCAGTTCAGTACAACCCTCTTTCCAAATTCATAATAATAGCCCTGAAAAGAAGCTTTTGTGAGATATTTATCATTTTGCTCCTCGTGGTTGTGTCAACCGACTGACTAAGCGTTCTCCACTGGCTGGGTCAACCGACTGCAAACAAGCCGCTCTCTAGCAACAACGAACTAACCATCGCCTGTTTGGCTACAGGCTACTCGCCAATGCACTCCAAAGCTATGCCATGTTAATCCCGGTGCGTGGTAATGTAAATTTGGATGAGCGCAAGAGAAAATTCAAACAAATAAACTCTTTAATTGGCAAACTGATTTGGCCGTCCTGGAAAGGACGGATTTAATTGACTGGGCGAGAAACATGGTTCGCGATTGAACTTGGGCTTTACAACACTCTGTGAAATATTCACACCGGAGTCTTCGTCGTTGTGGATGGCCAGCTGTATGTGACGTGGGATGATTCTGGTATACTTGTCACGGGTGGCCTGCCAACTCGAGCACAGTGGCCAGGTATTCCATCACCGCAGCGAAGTAGACGGGGGCTTCGGCACCAACGTGCTCGGCGTGGCGTAGTTACCGTTCTCGAGCAGACGGTGAATGCGACCGAGTGGTAACTGCAAACCGGTGCGATGTTTCCTCGAGCTGCTACGTATCAAAAATGACTGCTAGCCATTTTATATAATGGCTTCGGGTACCATTGCATGGAAGGAAGACGGTAACATAGAGGCAATGCGAAACAAATTTTACAAAGGGGGATGGGCCTCACTAGTTGCGCCAGACACCTGCGAGGAAATGAAATCATCGGTTTCGGTATGGTTTCGGAGGTTAAATTCACATCACCTTATGCAAAAGATGCATAATGCCCTTTTCAGGGACAAAACCTTCTCCAAAGAGAGTCGAGATATGGACATATAGTTATGAGCTGAGCTATCGCTCGGTAAGCATAATTCCACTTAGCAACATCGCAGGCGCACTAAACCACGCAGGCGCACTAAACCACGCCACTCAACAGTCAACCAACGTGCATCGAAGAATTGCAGCGTGAGCAGAACGAAGGAATAAATACACCTGTAACCACATGACTAGCTCTCTCTCTCTTGTTCCAGCTGCAGCAGTGTGTAGGATAACTTTAATCCCGATTATTGTTCTAGTTTTATTTTTTTTATGAATTAATTGAACAATAAATGTTTTTTTAGAACTTATTTGTACTAACTGTACTTGTAATTATATATTTCGTTTATTGATTATCAAACGTGCTTGGCCATTTACTCCGGAACTCGACCTTTAAAGCTATGCCATGCTGAGCCGGTGCGTGGGAATGTAAATTTTGATGAACGCAAAAGAAACTTCAAATTAACAAACTCTTTGGAAAGGCAAATTAATTTGTTCGTCCTGAAGACGACGGATTCTAGTTTTTGACGGGGGGGTGACATGGTTCGCGATTAAACTAAGGCGTTTTACTCGGTCTTCTTGTGCAGCAGGACGGCCCAAAAAGGACAACACTCTCAGAAATGTTCACACCGGAGAAGTTTCATCAGCTCTGCGTCGTTGCAAGGGCCAGCTGCATGTGACGTGGTATGATTTTAGTCTACTTGTTGTCGCGGGTTGGCATTTCCGGCCATCTCGAGCAATTCACCGGCCAGGTATTGCATCACCGAAGCGAAGTAGGCGGGGGCTCCGGCACCAACGCACTCGGTGTAGTGCCCTTCCAGACCAGACGGTGAATGCGACCGAGTAGGACCTGCAATCCGACTGCAAAGTTGCCACGGCCAGACATGTTACTTGGCATTAGAGTCGGTCGATGGTCGACTTGACGCTGCCTAGCCGAGCACTGACTCAACATCTTCGAGATCGCTGAAAGACTGAAGGAAAATTCCAACGTGTCCCCCTTAAATATCTTGTCCTAATGCATATGAGGCGCAAGTGTTTAAAAAGTACAAGGAAAAACAACTGCTCTCAAAGTGCAAATCAAACGTCGAAGTGGAACCGTTGATCGTCAACTGCGGGTGAAGGTCATTCGGAAAGTGAAGCCTGATCTCAACATCTCGGATTATGATTTGACAAAAAAAACAGTCACAGTCTCCAAGAAGGTTATAAATATTACCGAGCAAGTAAACAACCCACCCAAAGCCTCAAACAACAAACAGTGACCAGAAATCGGGTCCGCAAGCAGTTCTGACGAAACTCGATGGATGTTTCTTGATCGATGATGAAACATATGCATAGGGTGGTCCTCTGAAAAATAATTGAGAATTTCAATGGAATAGTGAGGACAATAGTATATCTCCTGTTTCATCGTAGATCATTGTTAATATTGATAATGTGAAATTTTAGAACTTGCATAGGATCTTAAGGACATATATATATTAAAACATCTCCTGTACCATCGTAGGACACTGTATACATCGTAAGTCACTGTTAACACATGGTATGTGGTATTCAATTTGGGCTATTACTTCAGTTTCCATTAGGGTGGCCCTTTGATTTGGAAATTAACAAAAAAAAAGAGTGTTTCCAGCAAATTTAACCAGCAAAATTTTTCGTATAGTTTAAAACCATGATTTCTCGCAAAACATTCGTTGTTTTTCATTTATTACGGTGTCTTTATAATAATTTCAACCGATTTACGTCCACAGACCGAAAGATCATGGTACGGACAGTCACATTATCCTTGCATAATGTTCGACGAAAAATGTAGGGATAATTTAGTTGTAAACGAAAGAGAATTGTTTACTAGAGAGCCTCTCATTGTTAGATAGCTTATTCTGAAAAGATTTGCGCAATTTTCTTCCGGAATGCGACACTTTGCTAAGGTGAAACAGTTCGGTGTCCTCGTCTCATACAAAATCCACTTATCGAGCATCAGTTAGGTTCCCATTTCGGGTTTGCACCATCTGTGCAAGCACAGATTCAAAATTCAGAGTTTTTGTAGATGTTAATTAACTCACCTTTAACGATGTTCACTGCTCGAAGGTTTTACAGAGAAAAAAGAGAGAGACAAGGCTGCAATGCAGTTTTATAAACCCGATGTCACAACTACAATAAAAGTTGATAATGGGTAACTGAGTGAGTAACACAGGGTGTCTCGAAAGTATTTATTTAGTCACAGCTTACATATTCCCCCCGCCAACAGAATCTTCAAAAGGTAGCAAACACAGTTTTCCGATAGAACGCTTGATTTCGCCTTTAGATGTCAATAGAGAAGCAACACGTGTATTACCATCAGGACCAGGATACACCTTAATCACTCGTCCAGATATCCAAGAAAACGGGGGTAGATTTTCCTCCTTCACTAAGCATAGTTGTCCAACCTTTAGGTTCGGTTGCTTGACTGAAAACCTCTTTGCTCGCTGTTGAATATTGTTCAGGTACTCCATTTTCCATCTATTCCAAAATAATTGCATGTTTTTCTGAACCTCTTCAAATCGAGAAAGTCGATTGCTCGCTATTTGAGTGACGTTTTTGTCCGGGAGCGCAGTGATAGGTCCTCCAACCAAAAAATGACCAGGAGTTAAAGGCTCCAAGTCCCCAGGGTCATTTGACATTGGTGAAATTGGTTTTTTTTTTTTTTTTTTTTTTTTTTTTTTTTTGGGAGTAAGCATTCCTTCTTACGTTGGTACCGTTGATCCTAACACCCTTTTCATATGATGTTTAACGCTTTTTTTATACCTGCTTCCCATATTCCGCCAAAGTTAGGTGAACGTGGAGGAATAAACTTCCAATCAATTCCTTCAGCTGTGCAAAATTGTTTAAGTTCAGGTTCCACTTGTGAATTAAACTTTTCCGAAATAACCTTCAATTCGTTTTTTTGATCCTACAAAGTTGGTGGCATTATCACAAAAGATGGTGCTGCTAACTCCTCGTTGGCTGCAAAATCTTCGAAGAGCCGCGATGAAGGACGCGCTTGGAAGTTCACTAAGGAGTTCTATATGAACTGCTCGAGTTCCCAAGCAAATAAATAGTGCCACGTATATTTTTAAGAACTTGTTACTACGTACAAGGTTCTCTTTTATTGTAAAAAGGTCCGCCAAAGTCAACACCAGAAAACTGCATTCCAGAACCGTTTATCTTAAGAGCATGGAACTCATCTAAAGGCTCAATTTGTTTTGACAATTTATTATGACTGGCATGCAACGATAAACCGTGTGGGATCATATTTAAATAAATTAGTTCAGTGGTATTATGGTAAGATAAGCAATTTATTTCAGAAATTATCAAAACGGGTTCTTCAGTCACTCTTACTGCTATCCTTGAAATATAACTAAAAGAGTATAAAAAAAAACTTTTAAAAGATTTCTTCTAGAAAAATCTGTTGCTATTCAAAAAAAGTCATCGTATTTACATCTTTTTTTATTGAAATTGTATTTATGATATTTGTAAAAATCTTCTCTTTTTTTCTAGCTTTTTCATTGCATTGCAGCATTGCACATTACAGCACACGAAAACCAATTTCTTAAATATTCTTTCACAATGAATACATTTAATCGTGCTAGATACCATACCAATCAGACCGGAGAGGAACCGGTGTGGCCTCTGATGTACACAGAAGTTGTTTCCATTGTAATCGGTCCATGGCTGTACCTCGCCAGCCTCGCTGTCTGCGGAGGGCACGCAGGTCGCCTTCTACTTGATCGATCCACCTTGCTCGTTGCGCGCCTCTTCTTCCTTGTTGGTTCGTTTTCGAGAACCATTTTCACAGAGCTGTCGTCCGACATTCTTACGACATGCCCAGCTCATCGTAGTCGACCGATTTTTGCGATGTGTACGATGGGAAGTTCTCCCAGCAACTGGTGCAATTTGTGGTCCTCATTCGCCTCCTCCACGTTCCGTCTTCCATCTGCACTCCACCGTAGATCGTACGCAGCACCTTCCGGTTCAAAGACTCCAAGGGCGCGTTGGTTCTCCACTAGCAATGTCCATGTTTCGTGGCCGTAGAGAACTACCGGTCTAATTAATGTCTTGTAGATGGTCAACTTTGTGGTTCGGCGAACCTTGTTCGATCTTAGCGTCCTTCGAGTCCAAAGTAGGCACGATTGCCAGCCATAATGCGTTCCTTTGTCACCCCCCGCCGGGGGTGGTTATCCCCGTTCACCGTCGATCTGAACTTGTGCTTGGTTGGTAAATGACTGGACAATGCGAATCATCGGGACCTTCGCGTACCTGCAGGTATAAAATAGATCCTACTGCGATCCTTAGCCTCGAGTCCAGTAACTCCTATCCCTACCTCCCCGTGGTGCCGACTGGGGTATGAGTAACCATAGGAAAGATCTGGTAACCAACCTCGGTGGGACCCGGGTCATATGCTGACAGGGAAGGGGGGCTGCCCCCTTCAAAGGGCGCAGTCTATCTGAGCGTCTGTACTCCATGTTAGGGGCGTCTCAAAACAGTGTCTGTTCTCCATGTTAGGAGCGGCTGATCATCGTCCCCGTGCCAGCAGGGGATTCAAACAGTGCTGTGCCCGATGGTCCTCCGACGAGACAGGGGGGTTGGGGAATGCCTAACAAGCCGCCCTTAAAAAATCAATGTTACAAATAATACAGAAGTTAATCATGCTGAGTGATGTTTATTTATCCCTTAGGTAACACACAGGCGTTTCTGAAAAGGAACATTTTAAAGGAAAATTATTTGTTTCCATCCATCTTGCATTACAATGATTATGGTTGCCTCATGTCATTGCTATTTTTTTTTGTGGAGGTTATGTTTCTGTCAATGTGGTAGGTGATTGTTTGTATTGCTCTTGGCTTTTTTTTTGTTGATTATGTTTTGCATTGTAATTTGTGAGTTTTAAAGGGTGTCCACGATGATAGGGGTACACACAAAATTGATTCGCAAAATTCGAGTTTTCATCCGATTGCCATCAAATTTTCAGGGATTGAGAAATAACTATTAAACTTCATTTTACCATTTTACTCGTATTTTATTTACAGTCCATACGCAAATGCCCACACCTTGGCCTTAACCCCGGCCATAAGATTCTGCACAACCTGTGAATCAACCGTTTTTTGCATGTAACCCCATACTTTCTTCAGTTCCTCGACTGTCTTCACTACCTTAGGTCGTTTAGAAGGTGCTGCTTTATAATCGCCCAGTACTTCTCGATGGGGCGGAGCTCCGGAGTGTTGGGAGGGTTGAACATTTTCGGCACGAAATTGACCTTATTGTCCGCATACCACTTCAGCACGTCCTTGGAGTAGTTGCACGAGGCCAAATCCGGCCAGAAGATTGTTGGGATTTGTGGGCCTTCAGCAGAGGAAGCAGCCGCTTTTGGAAGCACCTCTGCTATGTACACCTGTCCGTTCATCGTGTCCTTGGTCACGAAAGGTGCACTCTGCTTCCCGCACGTGCAGATGGCTTGCCAAACGCAGGAATTTCTTCGCAAATTTGGACATCTTCTCCGAGTGCGGACATGCTCCGGAACGCTGAACTTATCCCCTTGGCCGTGAAAAACAGGTTGCCGGGGATCTGTTTGAAGTCGGCTTTCACATATGTTTCGTGGTCCATGATGCAGCATTCAACTTTCGTCAGCATGTTGAGGTACAACTTCCTGGCACGGGTTTTGGCGGACTTGTTCTGCTTCTCGTCGCGATTAGGGGCCTTTTGTACCTTGAACGTTCACTGAAGCCCAGCCTTAGTTTTGGCCTTCTGGACAAAACTTCGGCTTAGGTGCAGCTTCTTAGCCACATCCCGAACGGAGGCGTTCGGATTTCGGTTGAAGGCTCCAACTACGCGGTTGTGATTTTTGGTGTTGTACGGACTACTTTTTCCTTCACTTCTGGGCTTCCGATCGGTGGTCAACCGTTCCTCGAACCGCCTAATCACTCGCGACACCGTGGAATTCGCAATTCCCAACGTTTTAGCGATGGAACGATGCAGAGAGATCCTTGTTCTCGTGATGAATGCGCAGATTTTATCACGCACGAGCTGTTCTTTCGACTCCATTTTGATCGCAGGACTTTAAAACTTGCAGGATGTAAATTATGCACTAATGAAACTAAATCCACCCAAATTTTCATTAAATTCTACTCAATTGCTAAAAAGTTAGAGCAATTTCATAGTGTGGCAATTTCATCGTGGACACCTCTTTATGTGTGAACGTACTTTATTCTCTCACTACCGAAGTGCATGTACCACAGCAGGCAGATAGCAACGTATTTTTTATTTCTCGGAAATGAAGCTGCCCAAGGCTGAGAATCTCCTAAGAAAATATGTACAAAATACCTTTGTTGCAATCTCTTGTCGCCTATTTCGGTATCAAGTTATTGTCAGAATTTGGTTACGTCAAAACATATTTTATTTTAATCCATATTTTGATCACAAGTGTTAGTCTTTTAATTTCTTGCTCGTTATTATATTGGTTACTTCTATTTTGACTATTCAAAACAAAACATATATGAAAAATATTTTAATTAAGTGTTGCAGGCCAATTTTTTATTTTAAATTTAAAATTGACCTTTTATATCCTGCTGCAAAATGAGGAAATTGCTCTAATAAAATATCACACATTATATGTTGACAGTATCTTACGATGGTATAGAAGATGCTTTTAAATACATATGTCCTTAATATCGCATTCAAGTTCTTATTTTTTTGGTTTTTGTTTTTAAGTTTTTCGACAAAATGGACTACCTTTATGGCAAACAATTTAACCAAATTTTCATAAAATATCACCTATTATATGTCAACAATGATCTACGATGACACAGGAGATGTGTGTAAATACAATGATCTTCACTATTCCAATAAAATTCTCAATGTTTTTCAGTGGATCGTCCCCATGGGAAAACAAAAGGTGAGCAAACCCTTATGAAATATCATGAATTCCAATGTGAAGACTGTATACGATAAAAATTGGACACACAAAATAGGTCACCAAAAATTTTTCTTGAGCCCGATTCTTTTCAAACTTTCTGGAAATAAAGTACTACTAAATGGTTAAGTTTTTGACATCGTTGGTTTATTGAACCTCTTCTCCCAACCCAAATGCCCGCACCTTTGCCTTGACCCCTTTCATCAAATTTTGGGCAATGATAGGACCGACTTGCTTACTTACTTTTAACCAAACTTTCTTTAGTTCAAGTTCATTTTCTATCAGTTTTGGAGTTTTAATGAGCTTTGTCTTCATGATTGCCCAACATTTTTCATTTGGGCGAAGTTCCGAAGTGTTTGGAGAGTTGACGTCTTTTGGTACAAAAACTACATTATTATCTTTGTACCAGTCTAAGACGGGCCGGGCATAGTGGCAAGATGCCAAATCCGGCCAAAACAGTGTCGGGCCATCGTGAGATCTCAAGAAGGGCAGAAGTCGTTTTTGGAGGCATTCGTCCTTGTAGATTTGTCCGTTGACGGTCCCAGAGGTGATGAAGGGCTGACTCATTTTGCCACATCCGCAGATCGCTTGCCAGACAAGGAATTTTTTGGCGAATTTCGACAGTTTCTTCTTCCGTATATCCTCCGGAACGGCCAACTAAGAGGTGGCGACGTAGTGTTCCTGTCCTGGCATTTGTTTGGTATCGGCTTTAATGTAGGTCTCATCGTCCATCACAATGCAGAACGGTTTTGTGAGCCACTCCCTGTACAGTTTTTTTGCACGAGTTTTGGCCACCGAGTTCTGTTTATCGCTCCGGTTCGGTGCCTTCTGGACCTTGTACACATGTAATTCAGAACGTTTTCATTGTTTTCTGCACACAAAAAACTGAAACTTTCGGCTCTTTCGCAACATCCCTGATCGAAATGTTGGGATAACGCTTAAATTGGTTCAATACCATCCTCTACTTCTCCGGATTTGATGTGCCACGTTTTTTGCCACTACCATTTTTCCGCTTGGTTGTCTTATGGTCCTTGAACTTTTTGGATCATATGAGATACGGTTGAATGTGCGATTCCGAGCTGTTTTCTGATCCATCGATGAGAAGCATTTGGGTTTTCGAAGTGAGTGCCCAAAATTTGTTGGCGCACTATTTCTTCATCTTCGAAGCCATCAGTGAAATCACTCGACCGATTTTGACGAAACTCGTTACACAATTGACACAACACAATGAAATAGATTCAGTTAAAATTTCAATAACTTTTACCCACACGCTAAAAAGTTACGAACAATTGCGTGTGTCCAAATTTCATCGAATACAGTCTTTAGGCAATTTTGAAATTTATTTAAATGTTCGACAAAAGGGCCAACTCTTATGGAAAATATTTTGGCCATACTAACAGAATATCACATATCACATGCTGACAGTGATTAATGATTATGTAAGAGAAGTGTCAATACAATTATCTTCTATATTCCATACAAATTTATTTGTTTTAATTACTATAAGTTTTTCATTAAAAAGAACCACTCTAATGGAACATAAGTTAGCCACCCTAATGAAACTTCACACATAATATGCTAGCTTGCCAACGATGGTATAGGATATGTTTCAACACAATATTTTTTTTTTCGGGGTAACACCAGTTCTCGACGTTTCTGTGCTTCAAATGGTGAGTTGACAACTTCAAAGGAGGGTTCGGCCGACCTCTCGTCCTCACAAGTTCCTACCTCACGCCTCCACGAGTCATATGATCACAAAAGACTGCCAGCTGAAACATGGAGACGCTGGTTGGCGTAGCCTGGGCAACGTTGTCAATCTGACAATAGCGAAGTGAGGGGGTGCGACTGAAGATCGTGTACCTTTAAATCATATTGTATATTTCCCATTCTCATTTTATCAATAATTTCAGCACGCTTTGGACTCATTTTTGCATTCCAAAACCATGTAAGAGCCGGGAGCAACACGACGGGTATCAAAAGCTCAATTTATTTTTCAGCATTTCAGCATTACACTTAATTTAAAATTGCACTTCTGAATTTCAACTACTAGAAGACTGGCATGTGCTTATAAGCAATGTAAGATTTTATTTTGATATTGTGTTTAGTGGCATTATGGTAAGATAAGCCATTTATTTCAGGAATCATCAAACCGGTCTCTTCGTTCACTCCAATTGCTATCTTTGAAATGTTACTAGAACAGTTTTAAGAAAAAATATTCCTACATGTATTTTAAAACAATATCTCTTATTGAAATTTTATCTTCGATATTTGCAATGATCCATTCTGTTTTCAGCTTTTCCAGGACAAGAAGGATATTAATTCATATCTATTTTTTACTTATTTTTCAGTAACAATCCATTGGTAGTATCATTCAAGTTTGAAATTTTAATAAATTGGCATGTTTGTCTATAATGATATCCTAATATTGTGTGTACAAAATATACTAAATATTAAATAACATATAACGGGGAAAGGGAGGGACCATCAGGACACACAAGTGAAACGATTTGGATAGGGAGCATGGGACTGCCTCCTCCCTATTGTGAAGATTTCGCGGAACGAGGGTGGGCTCTTCGACCCCATCTATTGGGTTTATTCTGTCAATCGAGGGCTCGATTCTAGTGCTGTGCGTGTAAACTTGCTTTTGCAAGGAGATTCTTTTCACTATATTCGCGGGTTTCACGTAAGTGTCTCTGCTTACGGGCCCGCCCAAACGTTGTTGGCCCATCATACAGAGCTTGATGATCACAAACAATATTAGAATCCTGATCAAATCGTTTTTCAGATTATTCCACTGCTATGGGAAGTTACCTTGCTACAATAGATGGTAGTTCTATATCATCATCATCATCAACACCAGTTCTCGACGTTTCATGCATTTCTAAGGCCTTTGGCATCAAAAAAAAAAAAAAATCGATTTCGGAAAATTCATGTACCCTGGACAATTTTTCATGGGTCAAAAAAATCAAACTTTGACCGCTTTAAGGGTCTTCTTAACGAAGTCCGATTGAGCTCAAATTTAGCATGAGGACTTTTTTTAGGGGACAAAATTTTTGAGCACTACTATTTTTTTGAAATTTGAAAAGTCGGCTTTGACTGGCATCCTAATGTTCACGCCTTTAAAAGTGTTCCATTTCTTAATGGGCCGGTTCATAAACCACGTAGACTCATTTTTGAAAATCTCAGACCCCTCCTCCCCCTCGTATACTTTTCTCCATACAATTTTTTGAATTTTTGTATGGAGCGTAGACTTTGGTCAAACCCCACCCTCCCCCAAAAAAAGTCTACGTGGTTTATGCATAGCCCCAATGATCTAGCTTTGAGGAAATCAGTTTTTTGAGCCCTCTGGAGTGCACTGAAGTGTTAATTAGAACCCTGATGATCAATTTTTTAATCACAAAAGTAAATGTACTCAAAGTACTTAAGAAAAAAAATCAGAGTTCTGAGATTAATTTCAAATTCAGCCTTTGGGACCTTTGGAAAGAACCTTCAAGTTTTGGGATCAATTTCATAAACTACTTTTATGGTTGTTCTGGATCATCTAGCAGGCCACCGGCTAGCCTTGAGGGTAAATTTCCAAATCCCAAGTTGCAAATGTACTAAAATGATGTTTTTAGAAGTACTTTAGAAAAAAAAATCAAAGTACTACATTAAAGGCCGGCTCGAGAATTCAAGAGCCTAAATCACTAGTGCAATAGTGTTCAAAATTAGAATTAACACTTTCTTTTTGCCATTCCGTTCCAAAGCATATGGTCCTAACAAATCTAGCTCTTAGCTAATTTCCTCCCACTTTTGCTCAGCATTAGTTTTGCTGGCTTCAATCCACAACATTTTCTAGCAATGTCCACATCAATTTTCATCAGTTCGACGAACTTTTCGAATTGAAGGTAATTTTTTTTTTTTTTTCGCTATTAGAAGTGTTAATTTTTCTCTAAAAGTTTGTATTGCTTTTAAATATTTAATTTGTTTTTCTGTTTATTAAAATAACAATGGTTTACCGTAATTCTTACCTTTTTCAGCAAACTAGCATTTCCAGACGGAAAACGCGTATCAACACAAACTCTTTCTCAACAATGTGACAGATCAGTCACTGGTTTTCGAATGGTCGAATGAGTCGACCGACCTACTAGACAAAATTCCGTCGATGTAGACATCTTTTATAGCGAAACAGACTTGTCGAGCAAAGAGACGGTCAATTCGAATTCTATAATCGGCCGCTATAAAAAGATCATTGATCGATGATGTCATCGATGCAGTTTTGACGTTTCAGAGAGCTTGTTTACGCGAACTTTTTCGGTAAAATCAATTTGAGTTTTTGTGCTCCAAAATGTTTGCGATTGAGAATAAATTGCCCTAAAACATTCATCAGTATTTATGTTCACATTATTTTCTCAATTGAATCGTCAATCCACAATCCGCAACAAGGCAATGGCAAATTTAGTTTCTTCGGTTAACAATCTATCACCTCGTTTAAAAGCTCCCTGAGATGTCAACAAAGTGAGGTTTATACATTCGGTTCAATATCTGTTCTAATTGTGGATGGTACAATAACTTTGATTTCCCCTTGTTCTATCCTATCATCATAAGAGGGCATTAGATGTCCGTCGGTGTTTGGCACTAGGTTGAGGAACAGAAATCGTCGTTAAATAATGAAACTATACAAATTAAAACCACACGCCAGCTGGCAGTACTGCATGTTGATGCTATGAAGCATTAAAATCCGGAACTGATCCTTTAGAGCAATGGCCAAGTTCAGTCCAAAACTAGCCCCCTAGCTTTGAAGTGGTCTTTCAGATCGGAGTACAAACCTAGTTTCGATACTGGTTCATTCACGCTTTGAACTTTGATGAGGGTAACGATCCGCTGACGTCGAATGACTGGATGCGGATTTTCGAGCAATTGACTCAAAATCAATATTGTACCACCAGCAGGCAAGTAATCCAACTCCGAAACCACTCCCATTGCCTCCTCATACCTGACAGTTTAATTGCGCAATATCTGGGTACCTGTTGGCTAAGCATTAACATACACACGCGCACAGCCTTATCCCCGAAAACCACCGTATTTAGTTAGCATTCAATTAGGATGATTTTACGCAATTCAATTCCGGGTAATTTGTACAACTGCAACTGTGCCACAACCATCATCATCAGCATCTATTGGAACGCAATAGATAAATAGATGCAGAAGGAAGCTTTGCAAACAGAGGAATGCAATTCACCCCCCCCCCCCCCCCCCAACAGCTGGCGAGTTGGTGAAATCCAGTAATTAGTGAGGATTTCGAGGTGATTTGATTTCTGCTTAGGTCAATGTTAATTCGAAAAGATTAGTCACGGTCAATTGTTATGAATCGCCGAAGCACGCAATGCAATATTAAATAGAATTGATCTAAAGTTTCAATCTCTTCGAATCGATAACCAACGCACCAGAAGTGCCTAATTGGAAGTTACTAGGGACAAAGTTCTTATTCATTCCTCCAGAGAGAATGTACCATCATTCCTGGCCGACCTGAACCGCACGGAAATTGTGCTGACCTAGATCAACATTTTCCTATCCCTTTCAATTGCTTTCATTCCTGGGGCAGCCATCGTTTGCTGTAGGCCAGCACAATATATGTATATTTTATGCATATTTGATAAAAGCCAAACATCATTGCTACACTTGTCCGACCTACTCTTTCCTTGGTCAAAAATAATAAATTTCAATTCAATCCCCTCTGGAAGACAATCATCGGAGAGTTCTTGTTGCTATACATTGAATATCGTCCTGAAAGAAGAAATAAAATTATTGAAATTGCAGAGCACACACCTTTGAGGGAAAACATACAAAAAACATCTGGGATAAAAGAATGTGTCTGCAGCATATTTCAAATACATGGGAACCAAGCAAGAGCATTTATTATTTTTCTTTCCAAATCAGAAGAACAACGATTTTCCAATCCAAACAATATGGGTTAGGAATTTTTCATTCTATTGTGCATACCAAAACATTATTCAAAATACAGCATTGGACATATTTTGTTTCATCTTCCGAAAGTAATGAAAAGTCAATAGGGGAGAAGATTGATTGGTAAGAAAATCATATCAAATAATCTGAAATCTTTGAACTTGTAGGCTTCTTGGTTGGTAAAAGTGTGGCTGGAGGTTTTGTTCGTTTTTCAGTCCGGAATAAAAATTCCAAGAGGCTGGTAAACGTTGTTCAGAATTGTTCACCCCCAAACTAGGCATATGTATTTGTGTTTGTGGAGACGTCACCTACCCGTTACAATCCTGGAGCAACTGAACACTATGGCAATGTGAGAGTAAACTCGAAAACCTTTTTACATGCAACCGAGGTCTTCACATTTAGAAGTGTTCTTTTCGACATCTGAATGCTGATATAGTGATGGGGCGATCGATCGACCATTTCTTCGAAGTAGGTAAAATAGGAATTATTTTATCAGTTCTGACTAGCAAACGTCCAGAAATGTTTGTCTACTAATAACACAGATGCAATCATGACGACGGGGAGAGAAGAAATGAAAACTTACGCTCTATGCTCCCGTTGCCCTTTTTTCATAGTTTGAACTTTTAAATAATTGCATGAAGCTTCGTGGAATCCCAAAGCATCATCGTCCTATGATTGCTTCGGTAATATCTGCTGCATAGTTTGGCTAAGTTGATTCCACAAAAGTGATAACTGTGTTTACTGACGGATCATTGTTAGAAGAGTCAGCTGGCTTTAGTATATCTAATGAAATTTATAGCGCTAATCGCAAACATCAAGCTCCAAGCGGCAATGCACTTTACGCTTCAAATCGTAGCCTTACTTACACCGGATCAGTTTTTTATTCACACGGATAGTCTCAGTTCTGTAGAGGTTATTCGCTCCTTGAGGCCAGTAAGGCACACCTCTTATTTTATTATGATAATATATAAGTTTCAAAGTGCTTTATCTTCGTTTTATTTTATCATCACCTTTGTATGGGTACCATCTCATTGTTTGATTCTGGGCAATGAAAGAGCGGACTCGCTTGCAAAGGAAGGCGCTATGAAAGGCGATATTTACGATCTTCAAACCGCCTTCAATGATTTTTTTTAACGTAGGAGTACGTTACCCTTTTCTATACCGGGTGTCATTTAAAAATTTTGAAAAATGAGTGCGTTGCGCTAAGGTGAAAGGCTAATAACTCTCGTTCATCTGAACACAATGACTTCATTCATACACCATTTGATCAGAAAAACCTATAAAAATTTGCATTGAAATAACAACTAAGTGCTTCTAGTATAAGAAGTTCAATTTATTACTTAAAAATATAAGACAGGCTTTGTCCACCCGCCACAGTCCGCCTGGTTGTGGTATGGGAGACAGAGTCATGCTAATCGGACAGTTACCGGTTTCCATGTCTCCCCAACGCAATGATAATATTTGGGCCCCGGAAAACTGGACTGTTCTTTTTTCTCTTTTTAAACCTTGTCGTTTCCTCTCATGTAATCTTTTTTTGCTTTGCTAGGGTTGGAAAGCATAGCGTAGAAAGATGAGGATGAAGAAAGTGCAAAATGAAGCAAAAAACATAAGAAAGGACGGGTCCAAAGCAAAATTACAGAGCTATATCAATAACATTTAAACCACCCATATGTATAAATGAATAAATTAGATTATTATTATTACTAAAGACTGGACTCGGAAAAAAATGAGACACACAAAAATGATCACCAAAAATTCATTTTAAATCGGATACTTCTCAAATTTTCAGGGATTAAATAACTATATATAAGCTATGTTTTGGCATGTTTATTTATTGAATTTCCTTCCCTCGAAGCTGAATGCTCGTACATTTCTCTTGACACTGCTCATGAGATCTTGGGCGAGGCTTTGTCCATCTTCCTTACACAATTTCTCCCAGTTTTTCTTCAAAGCTTCATCGGTTTTGAATGTTTTTTCCGCTTTTCTTCAACTTCTTCTTCATTATCGCCCAAAACTTTTCGATCGGACGAAGTTCTGGTGTATTTGGCGGGTTCGCCTTCTTCGGGACCACGTTAACGCCCTTCGCTTCGTACCAATCCATTACAGGCTTGGCGTAATGGCACAAAGCGAGATCCGGCCAGAACAGCGTGGGACCACGGTGAGAGCGGAGGAAGGGCAGCAAGCGCTTCTGCAAGCATTCCTCTCGATAAATCTGCCCGTTTATGGTGCCGGTTGTAACGAACGGCTTGCTGTACCGTCCG
The DNA here is from genome assembly GCA_024533555.2 of Aedes koreicus. Taxonomy (NCBI): domain Eukaryota; kingdom Metazoa; phylum Arthropoda; class Insecta; order Diptera; family Culicidae; genus Aedes; species Aedes koreicus. Next base: position 152,837 of record JAHHFK020003023.1, read on the forward strand.
CACTCGCAGATCGCCTGCCACAACAGGTACTTCTTCGCAAATTTGTCCATCTTTCTCTTCCGGAACTTTTCCGGAACCTCCATGCCGGACGTACCGACAAAAAACTCGAGGCCGGGGATTTGTTTGGTGTCCGCCTTGATATATGTCTCGTCGTCCATGACGAGACAGCCTGGCTTGACCAGCCACTCACGGTACAGCTTCCGCGCACGCAATTTGGCCACCGTGTTTTGCTTGTCAGTCTGGTTTGGCGCCTTCCTGACCTTAAAAACACGTAGCCCAGCCCGCTTCATGGTCTGCTGGACGAACCACTTCGACGAATTGACCTTTTTGGCCACGTCTCGGGTGGAAAGGTTCGGGTTATTCTTAAAGTACTGCCTTATCTTCCGCGCCTTCTCTGGGTATTTCGTTTTCGGGTTTCAGCCGCTTCCAGCGCGCCGCTCGATGGACTTCGTCTTCTGGAACAATGCGAAACACGGTGGAATGGTGGATTCCAAGCCTTTTGCCGATCCATCTGTGCGACTGGCCAGGATTATCGATCACCGCGCCCAGATTTGCTGGCGTAGCTCTTCTTCTTTCGAATGCATCTTAAAAACTACTTGACAAATCGCGATAAAAAATTTTAGTCATAAACATAACACTCTAAACTAGTTTTCCCCTAAATTTCATTAATTTTTACCCACGCAATAAAAAGTTACACTTAAAACAAAGTGTCGTATTTTTTCGGAGTCCAATCTTTATAAAGCAACGCAGTACTACGTGAACCTTGCGGTTATATCTTTTCGTCAACAGTCATTCGTTAGCTGGCCGCATAAATGGAGTGAAATAGTTTTGAGGCGATGGCTACATTCAATCACTCCCAAAGGTGTCGAAAAAATCTTGGTTTTCCCCTTCATTCGTGTGATGTCTTACCTCATGTCCAAACATTGTTCATTTATACCGTGATCAGTAATGATTAGACGATTTAGAATTTAAAACGAATGTGCCACGTTAACCCACTTCTTTCCCTTCCTCGGTTAAATTGTTTTTTGGTCTGTCTGTCTGTCTGTCTGTCTGTCTGTCTGTCTGTCTGTCTGTCTGTCTGTCTGTCTGTCTGTCTGTCTGTCTGTCTGTCTGTCTGTCTGTCTGTCTGTCTGTCTGTCTGTCTGTCTGTCTGTCTGTCTGTCTGTCTGTCTGTCTGTCTGTCTGTCTGTCTGTCTGTCTGTCTGTCTGTCTGTCTGTCTGTCTGTCTGTCTGTCTGTCTGTCTGTCTGTCTGTCTGTCTGTCTGTCTGTCTGTCTGTCTGTCTGTCTGTCTGTCTGTCTGTCTGTCTGTCTGTCTGTCTGTCTGTCTGTCTGTCTGTCTGTCTGTCTGTCTGTCTGTCTGTCTGTCTGAGTAGAAGTATCGACATTGATAGTAGCTTTCTTCTTAGTTCATACGAGTGCTCTCGACTTGTAGTGGTATGTATTTGATTGAGGAATTTACATTATTCTTGTTTTATGCCATTGTAATGCCAAATAGTATCCGAGTGCTTCTGAATGTATTCTATCCGGTGATCCGTTTTGTAAGGAAGGTTCTTCTTTAAATAAACACGCGCAGAAAGATCGCTCATTCTACCGGTCTTCCTCTAAACTCTCCACCGATTGCTTGTCGATCTGCCAAATTTGGAAGACGTCTGCATTGAGTTATCTCTAATTATAATAATCCGTCCAATATATCACAAAACATTGCGATTGGTTGAGCGGATTGGAGATAATGAAATCATTTTGTATAAGACCAAGTCTCTCCCGATTGGTATTAAACCGATGAGCATGGATATCAATAGAAACATACAGTTGCAAGAAGGCACGAAGTGCTTCTACGGACTCTTATTTTTACGAAATCCCTCTATAGCAACTTTTAATGGATTAGCATAGATTGTTCATTAGAAACTTCAATTTGATTGATACAGTTATAAGTTACAGTAGTGCAATAGATTGTAGGATACAGTAGTAAAAATTGAAAGTTACGAAAATAGAGTTTGGTTCGAGCATCGGCTCTGGACGGTTGTGTCTATGCTTTATTACGCACTATTTTCCTATCGGGCATGGCACGTTTCATATTGTTTCGGTTATCTATAATTCGGTGAAAAGAGTGATCGAGTGAGCACAGTAAGAAAACAACAAAGCGTCTCTCAAGCGTTAATAGAATTAACCTTGTTTTCCTAACGGAAAACCACCATCAAACTTTGTGAGTGGCTCCTATCCCAAGTAACACGAAATGTTTAACTGTATGCATTTTGCTTCAATGTGACTAATACTAATGTTGCCGTTTCTGTGATTGAAAACCATTTAGGATACTACTATAGAATTGAAATAGCGCAGAAGGTGGAGCCTATGGAACATAACTTAAGTTTGGCAATGGTCATAAACAAAACAATCTTGGGCTTCAGTAAAATATATCAGCATCGGTTTTCAAAAAAGGTATTCATGGACAAGGTTTGAACCATAAGTTCTAAGCTTACTAGATTGGCCTTCTAAGCACTCGACCATTTCACCATGTGAGAAATGGAACAATTAAGATCCCCTTAAACCATTTCATCATTATTATTATCATTATTAAAACCAGCGCCAATATGATAGGGGACATATTTACTCCTTTTAACAAAAGATAATTTAGGAGTAGGAAAGTAAATAAATTAGAGTAAATTAAATGGATTTGCTATACTTTGATGATCGGTCGATTACACTTCAGTTTTTGCTAATACGTCATCATACTAGCAATTGTACCCGTGCAAATAATGTTCGCTTATACATAACTACTGCAATATTATTTGTTTCATCATACCGGCATAACTGATTAGGTTCCAAAATGTTTCAACGGTTAACATGAATGTGATATAAATAAATTTTTGATAGTTTTAAGTCTTATTTAAAAGTGCAGAAACGGTCATAAGTCGTTCAATACGACACAAACAAAACATACCTGACTAGTTGTGTTGGCTTTTGACATTTCACGAATATGTTTTTTTTTTTTTCTCAAAATACGGAAGACTTGTGTTGCTACATTTATAAAACATAATATGCAAACACGCAAGACGCCAGATGTAAACAAACATGTCCTAACTCAAAACATCAAACAGATATATGACATAATAAGTGAATCTCGATTCGAATAGCATGAAACGTTCATCTACTTTACTAAACTAGTCAAATTGCACTTTTATATTAGGTGCGCAACTAAGTTCTCGTTGTTTTTTGGTGAAAAAGGAACTTGACTTTGAAAACAAAGGTTACAAACGAATTATTCAAAGTATTGCCCATCACTAGCTACGACTTTTTCCCATCTTTCTGGTAGAACGTGAATACCATTTCGATAGAACTGTTCGTCTTTTGATGCTATCCAAGAATCAAGCCATTTTGAGATGTCATCATATGAGTGGAATTGCTGACCAGTGAGACCATGTGCCATCGAACGGAACAAGTAATAATCGGACGGTGCAATATCAGGAGAATATGGCGGGTGGGGTAGGACTTCCCATTTGAGCGTTTCCAAGTAGGTTTTCACGGGTTTCGCAACGTGAGGTCGAGCGTTGTCATGCTGAAGAATCACTTTTTCGTGTCTGTGCTCGTATTGTGGCCGTTTGTCGTGCAGTGCTCGGCTCAATCGCATCAATTGAGTTCGATACCGTTCCCCGGTAATGGTTTCGTTTAGTTTCAACAGCTCATAATAAATAACACCAACTTGGTCCCACCAAATACACAGCATAACCTTCGTAGCGTGAATATTCGGCCTAGGCGACGATGTTGAAGCATGCCAGGGCAGTCCCCATGAATGTTTCCGTTTTGGGTTACTGTAATGAATCCATTTTTCGTCACCCGTCACAATGTGATGTAGAAAACTCTTCCTTTTTTGCCGCTGGAGCAGTTGTTCACAGACGAAAAAACGACGCTCAACATCTCTTGGCTTCAAATCGTAAGGAACCCAAGTTCCTTGCTTTTGAATCATTCCCAACGCATGCAATCGCTTAGAAACGGCTTGGCGGGAAACTCCTAATCCTGAACCAAGCTCTTCTTGCGTTTAACTCCTAATCCTGAACCAAGCTCTTCTTGCGTTTGACACGGATTCTCATCGAGCAATGCCTCCAATTCAGAGTCTTCGAAGTTTTTTGGCCTTCCTTCACGCGGACGATCTTCAACACTGAAATCACCGTTTTTGAAGCGACGAAACCAATCACGACACGTTGTTTCACTCAGAGCAGCATCACCGTAAACTTTTTGGAGCTCACGATGTGCTTCAGCCGCCGTTTTCTTCGAATGAAAGAAGAAAATCAACATTTCCCGCAAATGACGATTATTTGGCACGAAATCAGACATCTTCAAACAACCAAAATATATAACAGTAAACCAAAATCACTGATTTGGAAAAGCGGTTTGTTTACCATATGTCTGAGCTTGGTTTATGACGCTTGAGATGTACAACATTCGACAAGCACTTACTAGTGGCGCCATCTATTGCTAAACAGCGGGAACTTAGTTGCGCACCTAATTGATCTACAGCATGACACATGAAAAATATAACTCTTATATTTATGTTATTGGTGCTACTTGGGATGGCATCCTTATTATTGGTTTAACTTGGATCAAATCGAAAACCACCATTACACTCTATGTTTGGACACAATAGCATCTTACCGTTGGTATAAATCGGTTCAAATCATAAATCGGTACTAATAGGGTAGGGTACTCTAATGTGGGTCTATGGATCTAGGATACGGCCTTTGCTTAAAATTCGAAGCAAATATTAATTCACTATGCTTACCCTGAAAATCAAAAATATACAGTAATATTGTCTCACTGACCTATCAATATGAAGAAAAATTAAAGAAAGGCAATTTTTAACGATAGGTCGAATTCTAGATCCATAGAACCACATAAGAGCACTTTCCCTAATTTAAATATTTTACTAAACGAAGCGTAAATTCAGCTTATCGTTTACCAAAACGAACCCTGCTGTCACCCTATATTGTTATCCAACATCTCAGTGATTTCTCGTGGAAGAGCGGCGGTGGTTTCGGCTTCCAATAAAACGTCCAAATAAACGTCAACACATTCCTAGCCTTTCCTTATTTGACCTGCATTCGGGCGAGGCCAGCGCCGGTATTTCCTTAATTTGGAATCTCCAGTTTTACACATTGAGCATGTTTGCAGCATCTGTTGATCCTCTGTGTAGTAACAGCTGAACTGGCAGTAACGGAGTAACAACCTCGGGCGGTCAATCATGCTCATTATCCAGCTCATGCTCATGAAAACGGATAAGTTCTTTGAATAGGATAAGACAACTGTAACTTCTCGCTCTGACTAACATGCTGTCTTGCTTTCTCACACGCTGAATCAAACTGTAAGATATGATCAACATATATTCTCAATAATACGAAACTACAGTACCTTAAAATGGAGTAAGTGGGGTAATCGGTTGATCGGTTTCGCCCATATCACGAACAGTTCAAATAAATATTTTTCGTTGATACTCTTTCTAACTATCAACTATATTTCTTAATCTAGTATTATTTGGATTCTGAAAGCTAAAGCATTGGTTTGAATATTCAGTTGTTTGATTAACCAAGAACTAACAATTTAATTGAGCATAGCTTCTTCAACTTTCAGCCAGCGGGGAACAAAGCAATCAATGCTTAACATTACAGGTAAAGAGATATTTCACTAGTAGCACACTTGTTTCAAACCAGTAAAGGTGACTGCTCTGTTACTCAATTAAGTCACCAGAGAGCTGCTGAAACCGTGTTTGACAGTTGTGTGCTGCTTGGGTTTTTTTTTACATACTTTAGGCTAGATAGGCTGGATTTTTGGTTAAAGGAAAAGGATTGTAATAAAATTGTTAGTCGTTACTATTTTAAAAAAAATCTCATAGATGTCTACTTTTTACGCTTTTTTGCTACAACTTATTACAAAATCGAGGCAACTTCGCGTAATTTGGATTTTTCATTTAGGCAAAGAAGCAAACTGACAAACATCCCAAGCAACCCAAAATTGTCATATTTGGATACAGTGACTTGATTGTGACTTAATTGAGATTTGATTAACATCAACGGTATTGCAACAAGTTACCTAAAGTTTAAAAATAAACCAAGACTGAGACCCCCCCCCCCACCTCTTGTCTACGCCTAAGACCAGATCCACCTTCAAACGCGTCTTGTGCAGCGTTCGCCTGACTTGCCAACAGCTTTTTAAAAAAGGAAAAGATGGCCCACCATGTTTCCATCGTTGTTGTACTCACCTTGCACAACATTTTCAGCTAGCGTTCAGCGTGGATGTCACTTACTTTTTTGATACTCGTCACTTGATCGTCACTTACTTTTTTGATACTTTTTAGCACTTTTCAGGGCTCCTTGGCAATTCCGGATCAGCAGGTATAGGCTGTAATCGATGAGTAAAACAATAGAGGCCCATTCTTAGTGTCTCAAAGTTTCTGTGGTGGACTGCGCGACGTGCGTCCAAAGATTGTTGTGCATCTCAACTCTGCTTTGACAGATAGGCCTCCTTCGTCAGCGATTTATAAGGTATATGTCCCTTAACTCAGCCTAATATGCAACGATCGATTACATTTTTTATCGTAACTCATGAAGTATGATAGCTGTGAGCGATATTGAACCAGAGATACACTTGCTTAAACACGTTTAATAAGACATTTGGTAGTATGGTTCATAAAAAAACACACAATTCATTTTATTAAGTCAGAAACCTTCGAGGGATATGGATGTAATGTTGGTCCATAGACACCAAATTGGGTCTATTTATGAATGCAACTTCGTCCCATTCGAGAGATTTACTTTTACATGATGTCTTCGTACGGTTTTCATTCCTGATTTTCTTATTCAAGGCATTGCCAGTTGTATTCACTCTACCGAACACATAATTTCACAAGCAAACTCAACTGAAATTACTTTGAAACATTTCAGTGATTTTCACGTATGATTTACCGGTCATTCGATAATGAAAACATTATACCACACCGATTTGGTTCCTTTGGTTGAGCCATTTGAAAAATATACAAACGCAAACTCATGTATTACCTTTGAAAATTTTACCAATAACAACAATTTTACAACGTTATTAATCCAACAGGCCATAGTTAGGTACATAGAAAATAATACGTCCCTAACGTTGGGTCTAAGGTTTTCTTGTTAAATTATTGTAATTTCATTGATGAAAACAGTTAGTTAATAACATGTCACTACTTTTTGTAAATCTAGGCTGCATTACTCGGTATATCGGTTCAATTTAGCCAAATTTAGATCATTCGAAGATCATGCAGATAATCTGTTCAGCTTAACCAGCGAAGTCATGGTGTCTAAAATGTTAAGGAAATCAAACATGGCACTGATGTGAATAACTTTAAATTGATTGATAATGTCTTAACTGCTTTGGAATTAATCGGTAATCCCGATAGCGACACGATTTTGTTGATTATGGCTGAATTAATAATATATTTGGTACATAGGCCAAATGAAGGAGCTAGGCTAACATTACATCCCCTACTTCTTCAGTATTGAGTGCTCGATTTACACTCAAATCATAGTATGTGATACATTCTCGCCCTCAACTTATTTTATCTCCGTTCATTAGCTTTCATCCCGTCTTACAAGCTCTAGTCAAGTTGTCTGAATGATTCCGAAACATTCCTGACCGGTTCAGTGACATAGTTTTATTTGTATTTTCCATAGTAACACAGCAACATCTGTAGTTCTGTACAGGAAAAGAGGACCACTTCAATAACACACACACACACACACACAACAACACGGGAGGGGAAGTGTCATTCAAGTGCTATTTGCCTCATCATTTGCTTTACTCTATTTGCAGTCACAACAAAATGTGACCTCCCACATAGTCAATGTTTTCTGGTTGCCTTTAATTGGACGAGTTCCTCCGAAGAGGCTGCAATAAAATGGTGTCCATCAGCATACTGATTGGCCCGCCCCCCTCCAACCCTACAAGGTTGTGATACCTACCATTCGGTAGATTTTATTTTTGCTCTTTGTCCGGTTCGGTTTTTGCCATTCATTAGGCTCAGTCGCTGTGGAAAGGCTGTCTTTTCATTATGAGCTTTTTGACATGGAACAAAAATTGTCCATCGCATCTGTTTCGATCGTTCCTGTTAACGATTATAAAAAACAGGAATATTTACGATTCGGTGATTAATGTTGATTTTCTTACCCGTCGTAATAAAATATAATTGCTCGTAATTGGCATCACCGGTGGACGCCCGGGAATGAAGTGTTTGATGAAGGCAACAAGCAAAGGCAGGTGTGTTTACTATCATTCTGAATCCAAAATTATAATTAAATTTTGATTTTCACGACACAGCTCAGATCAGCAATTCCAGTTTTGTTTATTTTTATTTATAGCTTTTGTCAGTTCTCAGTTGACCTGACAACTTTTTCCTTTAAATTACTTGCTTTAACTTCAGCATCGTTAAAACGATTATGTCAAGAACCCACATTTTTTTCAATGTCAGGCCAACTGCGAATCGTCTCAACAGAAATACAGAAACGCTTCGACGCCCTTTCGGCAGTCATGGCCGATGAAAAGATGGATGACGGTATGTTCTTCAGCTCTTTTGTGGCTTTGACGATCAGCTGCTCTCTGCTTTAACCACACAATTATTGAAGTAGACGTCGGGAAGATTGGTGGTCTTTGGTACAACGTTTATCTTCAGCCGGTCCATCTCCTCCAGTGATCTCTTCACATAATGGGACGAAGTCAGGACCGGACAGAAGACTACATCCACCTTTGCGTGATAGAAGGAAAGAACTGTGATTTGGACATTCTCTTCTTGCTGATCGTCTGCCTCACCTGGACCTTCTTCGAGTAAAGGGTGTACCGTTTAAAATACGTACACACAAAATTCATTCTCAAAATTCGAGTTTTTATCCGAAAAAAAAATTAAAAAATTAAATTAAATTCGCGAAGAAGTACCTGTTGTGGCAGGTGATCTGAGAGTGCGGACGGTACAGCAAGCCGTTCGTTACAACCGGCACCATAAACGGGCAGATTTATTGTTTATTGTTCATGGTCTTCGATAGATTCGTACAGACTGGTTTAACTTAGGTGTACTTAAGCTACATTTTTAATCCTAATTTTAAAACTATTTTTCGAGACAACAAAATCAAAGAGGTCGTAAATATCATTAAATGCTCTATGGCAGGAGCTGAGGGGATTGTTGAAGCCATAGCACGTTCTATGTCCGGGAACAGCAATGAGTGTCGAATACCGCAACTGACACTGAGAAACGTTCAAAGGTATTTGTACGAGAAGGTTCGAGCAATCGATGTTGTTTTTGATAGTCGTCTTGCTGAGAGCAGCTCCAAATCGATTAGTTGACATCGTTCCGGATAGTCAGGAAGGAAGACGGGATCGTTCCATGGTAAATGTCGCAGGGCAAACCAAATGAAGGATTTTTGCACACGCTCAATTCGAAGCACCTGAGACGTGTGGTAAGGGGCCCAGATGGGAGCAGCGTATTCTAGAATACTGCGTACCAAAGCACAGAACAGAGCTTTAAGCGCATACACGTCGGTAAACTGAGATGCATTGCGACGGATAAATCCCAGAATCGAAAAGGCTTTGGCAGTTATAGTTGAGATGTGTTCATTGAAATGAAGCTTCCAATCTATGATAACTCCCAAACCACGTATAGACTATACACGGACAAGCGCATTAGCACCGATGGTGTACTGGTGATTGATCGGCGTATAACTGCGGCTAAATGTGACCTTGCATTTATTAATATTCACGTTCATTCCGTTCTCACTGCACCATCGCGAAAGGATATCGATGTCTGCTTGCAAGGCAATACAGTCCAAAATAGACTTCATGACACGGAAGATTTTAAGGTCGTCGGGAAAGAGCAGCTTGCCAGATGATATTAGTTCGCACAAGTCGTTGATGAAAAGGACAAAGATCAATGGTCCTAACACACTACCCTGTGGAACTCCAGATGGAACGTCGAATGTTATGGAATGTGCAGAGTTCACCTGTACAAAGGCTTTCCTACCGATCGAGTATGACTTTAACCAGCCGGATATCCAATCAGGGAAATCCATTTTTCCACTGCAAATATATGCGGAGCGGCATCGAACGCTTTTGAAAAATCGATGTATACCGCGTCCATTTGATTCCGGCATTCAATCTCTCGAAACAACACGTTTGTATAGCATAGTAAGTTCGTCGTTGACGAGCGGTGTGGAAAAAATCCATGTTGGTAATCCGATAATATCGGATTTGCTGCTGCCAGTGAGATCTCGTGGATCAAAGATTCGAACAGCTTACCAATACAACAAAGGATCGATATTCCGCGATAGTTTTCGACGTTGTAAAGGGTGCCTGATTTGTGGATAGGAATCATTTTCGCAGTTTTCCAAGCACTGGGGAATGTTTTGTCATCCAATGAGCGATTGAAAAGTATCGTCAATGGTGAGACTAACGAATCAGTGCAGTTTTTCAGTAGAGCAGGAGGTAAACCATCTACTCCAGCTCCTTTCGATCCATTTATTTTTATTAGAGCTCGAAATCGCAGTGTCTAAAATCCAGATCAACAGATTCCGTCCTCGAATTGGCTAGAACCTGTACACAACTATGCTTATCGATTTGAAATTCAAAAGCGTCGTAAAAGCGACGATATAGGGTGTAGTGATTCAAAATCGTCGGGAAAATGCCAGATCGAGCAGTCTGCCATTCGTGTTGGAGGTTGAGTTTAATTGCACCAGACCACAAGTGGCGATGGATTCGGTTAGTGCGAGTTCTTCTTCACTGGAGGCATTCGCTGGTAGATATCCATTCACATCTTCATCGAAGGTCCACTGCAGTTGGGGAAGGTTGTAATCGCCGAGAAGTACGACGATATCGCTTTCGGACGAACGATCGGATACAGATTGAACAGCGGTTGAGTGGTTCGAATATAACACTGGGTCGGAGTTTGGGCGAAGGTAAATGCCGTAAATATTCAGAGACCTGTTAGGCACACACACACAACTACTTGCAGTCTAGGTGACTGCAGTCGGATAAAAACAACCTCTGAACAGTGCGTGGAACTGCAACGGTTCTGATAGAACTGTCAAATTTTGTCTGCTGACTCATGGGTTACATCAAAATCAATTATGCTGCATGGATAGTTTTGTCAGTGCGGGTTAAGGTAACCCATGAAATATCGGCAATTTTTGTCAATTTTTTTAAAATGCAAACGTTATTTCAGTTGATCTCACTGTTTCACACCCATCACTTTTCTTTCAGCTATTAATTCGAATTAGACGCTCGTGGTACATGAAGTCCAAAACTTCAACAGATAACAGGACTGGCTAAAAGTTTTTACATTTTTGCCAATGTGTTTTTCGAAAATCTTAAGGACTGCATTGTGAACAAGATCAGTGTTTATGCCCGAATGCGCTTTATGCAAATTATTTCTACTTGGACAAGATTCAACTCATGTATTTTCAAGTAACAGCAAAACCTCTGATAAAGCTCTGCCACTCTAACAAACACAATAGCCCTCAAATCGATTACCGAGAAGTGTAATTCCAGCTAACGATGCAGAAAACTTTTCACTTGTCATAAGCAGCAGTTGCCTACACAGAAGTACCCAAAAACTGAAATGCCATTCAATTTTAATTCCATTCAACAGTCAACGCACACCATGGGCAGTTTAGAGGCATACGGGGTCGACTCTCAGTTCTGCAAAATAAAAAATCGAATGCCATCGAAATTTTTTGTTGCGTGATTATTTACAGTAATTGGAGCCACTTTGCGTACCTAATGGGGCGGGAAATTAAACCAATTCTCATAGCTCTGGTCTTGAAGGAAAGTTAGCGCCATTGGTGATTTGTATCAACGCGATTCCGACTGGAAAGTTGGAGCAGGTCATAACAGTTAAATCTCGCATTATTCGATCTCTGATTGCGACGTACCAGCATTAGCGAGAACCAGGGGCATAGGTAGGTGGGTCAAGCCCGAATGCTGAAGGGAGTTCTTTTCTATATGAAGGTTTCCAAATTAAATCAGTTGTTTTACCAAATAACGTCAGAGGAGCTAAGAACTGTTTGCTTTTCTTTGGGAAAACGGTATATAACTGCAAGAGATTGCTTTTATATCATCGTTAACAACCTGCTTGGTCAGATTGAAAAATTGCTGAAAACTGGGCACAAGTTTCACCCCATTAATATGCTGCACACATTAAAGAAAGTTTTAGAACTTGTTGTTAGAGGCCAGCTATTTACCTTTGTTAATAGCTGGCCAGAAAAACCAGGCTATCATGATGGTCATTCTTGTGAAATAGCTTTAAATTAAGTGTTAGCAAATGGATAGAAAACGTAACGTGAAGATTCGATTGTTGTTGGAAAACTAAGAAAATTTGAACGAACACTTTGGATTTTCTGGTTTTGTATGCAAAAACTCGGAAAACTAAGTATTTGCAATCATATATTATAAGCATTGCTACCATTGTGTTTTGCTCGATAGCCTGATTGTTATTTACTGAAAATGTTTCGTCTGTTTTAATGATTTTTTCAAACACCATTGATAATCGACATAGGATACTAATGGTCTCAAATTTTCCAGTGAGTTCAAATTAGCCTCTTTCTTTACACAGTGACGGACAATACAATAAAACCAAAGCCTGATTTTCATACAAAATGGTCATGTCAGGGGGCTTGTCTTTAATTTTCTCGAAAACCAATTGAGCTGAAATTTCGACTGTGGTCCAAAAGTAGCATAAATTCTCATCGGCATTAAATCCATCATTTTTCATTCACCACTTTAAGAGTTACAGACACCGCATACGACAAAACAATAAGACCACTTTTTGATTTCCATAGAGGATGCTTGAATTTGAGGATCTGAATTTTGATTTTTGATGCACGGGTCATTTTAATATCAGTATACCATAGATTGTAACTCACACTTATCAACATGGCCTAAACAATCGATATCAAAACGAGGTCTTATTGTTTTGTCGTAGGTGGTGTCTGTAGTTTCTAAAGTGGTGAATGAAAAATTATGAATTTATTCAAGATTTAAATTCAGGTTATTTTTAGGCTATTGTCAAAATTTCAGTTCAATTACTTCACGGGAAAGTGAAAGACAAACATGACCATTTTGTATGAAAATCGGGCTTTGGTCTTATTGTATTGACTGTCATTGTAGGTACAACCTGAGATTTCTTCCAAATATCAGAAAAATCACACGTTGTAATAATAGAATTAACTAAGTGTGTAATTTGCTCAAGGAGGATTGGCCAAAAATCTTTCAAAAATGACGCCAAGAGCGTTTGATTTGATTGAATTTATAGCATTAACAACGTTTTATTGGTTTATTCAATCAAAGTAACAAGGCTTGCGATCAACATGAGTTGTGTTATTATAATAATCAGCTACGATGTAGTAATCCGTAAAATTGTTGCAAAATACATTGTTGATTTCCTCAGCATTATATCTATTGGCAATTTGTGTTTCTTTTGAATTCATCCCTAGTTTCTTAACATTATCAGTAACATATTTTTGTTTTAAGCATTTTTGAAAATTGAGATAGGCGAACCACAGCATCTTTGCTAGAACCCTACTTACACCTGCATCCGTGGCAACACTTGACGTCGTTATCCCCAGAAAAGAAACTACGAAAGCAATGAACCAAGCTATCCATCAGCAGTGGAAAGAAGGATGGGCGCAAATAAGAGCCGTGAAACTGAGGGAGATGAAGGCTGAGATAAGCAAATGGTCCGATCAGGAAATTTTTTCAAACCACCGAGTTCTCACTCGTCTACACATTGGCCATACAAAATGTTTACCAACAATGTTCTATTGAGGAAATCAACTCCACCGGTATGCGATTGTTGCGGGACGGTCGTGGATGTCCGCCACGTAATATTGCATTGCAGAAAGTTCGAAGCAGCAAGAACACAATACGAAATCGATTCAACCAACTTGCTTGTGGTGTTAAGTAACGGGGATGACAATGAAGAGCTTATAAAAAAAAGAGAAGAAAAGTAGGAAGCGAATGAGAAAGAGAAGTAACAGAAGCTGTGGGAGGTAAAACTGACGTTGATTCTGATGCAGTAGAAAAAACTGAGAACGTAGGGAAATTTAATAAAGTCGAAGAAATAAAAGTGAAGATAACCAAGAAGATGAAGAGAACAAATAAATGGAAGCTAATGGTGAGAACAGTGAATCCTGAAATTTGTCTGTCGAAAAAAGGTAATGAAGTAGATGCAATGGAATTGAGAACGTCGAAGAAGCGAAAGTGAAAATACGGTGAAGAGGAGAAGAAATGAATATAAGGAAAGACAAGGAAAGCGAGTCAGAGAAGAATGCAGATGAAGCATGGTGGAAAGAAATAAAGACTGTATTCGATGAAATTTGGACACACAAAATAGGTCACCAAAAATTTTCCTTCAGCCCGATTCTTTTCAAACTTTCTGGAAATAAAGTACTACTAAATGGTTAAGTTTTGACATCATTAGTTTATTGAACCTCTTCTCCCAACCCAAATGCCCGCACCTTTGCCTTGACCCCTTGCATCAAATTTTGGGCAATGATAGGACCGACTTGCTTACTTACTTTTAACCACACTTTCTTTAGTTCAAGTTCATTTTCTCGGTTTTGGAGTTTTAACGAGCTTTGCCTTCATGATTGCCCAAAATTTTTCAATTGGGGGAAGTTCCGGGAAGTTTGGAGGGTTGACGTCTTTTCTAATCTAATCTAATCTAATCTCACACTAACGCAGCTAATTCTTGAAAGCATCCTGGAAAATGACGTCTTCTTGAATGCATCATTTTTCTTGTCACCGGCCAGGCCAACTGCGTAGCATGTACCGCAGAGAGGATTCCAAGAAATAGAGCGATTCCAGAAAGAGTGTCTGAAATCGCTCTACTACTTCGAATCAAGGGAAGGAAGAAAGCGTGGACCTCCCGTACCAAACGCCTCCATATAGAGTTAAATAATGTGATAATTTGTATTTATCGTCGGAAGCATAGATGCTAGAAAGATTAGTTTATGCTCCTTTTGCCTGTGGGTGGACTTTTGGCATTTGAACCAAAAGCCTGGCAATAATTTGCCAAGGTTATAGCGCCTTATCTCGCTCACTGAAATTTAGATTGAAATTTAAAATTTACAGAATAATACACTGTGCTTCCACTATATACAAGCTCATCGATTTAGCACCACCCGGGGGAGACTTGGTCCTATACCCAATGATTTCATTATCTCCAATCCGCTCAACCAATCGCAATTTTGTTGTGATATAGTGGACGGATTATTATAATTTGAGATAACTCAATGCAGACGTCTTCCAAATTTGGCAGATCGACAGGCAATCGGTGGAGACCCACCTGGTACCTCAAAGCAATATGCTTAGAGGCGGACCGGAAGATTTGATGAGCTACCTCCCCCTGTTTGGAGGGTTGACGTCTTTTGGTACAAAAACTACATTATTATCTTTGTACCAGTCTAAGACGGGCCGGGCATAGTGGCAAGATGCCAAATCCGGTCAAAACAGTGTCGGGCCATCGTGAGATCTCAAGAAGGGCAGAAGTCGTTTTTGGAGGCATTCGTCCTTGTAGATTTGTCCGTTGACGGTCCCAGAGGTGATGAAGGGCTGACTCATTTTGCCACATCCGCAGATCGCTTGCCAGACAAGGAATTTTTTGGCGATTTTCAACAGTTTCTTCTTCCGTACACTCTCCGGAACGGCCAACTTAGAGGTGGCGACGTAGGGTTCCTGTCCTGGCATTTGTTTGGTGTCGGCTTAAATGTAGGTCTCATCGTCCATCACAATGCAGAACGGTTTTGTGAGCCACTCCCTGTACCGTTTTCTTGCACGAGTTTTGGCCACCGAGTTCTGTTTATGGCTTCGGTTTGATGCCTTCTGGACCTTGTACACATGTAATCCAGAACGTTTCATTGTTTTCTGCACAAAATCTGAAACTTTCGCCTTTTTCGCAACATCCCTGATCGAAATGTTGGGATAACGCTTAAATTGGTTCAATACCATCCTGGCCTTCTCCGGAATTGATGTGCCACGTTTTTTGCCACTACCATTTTTCCGCTTGGTTGTCTTACGGTCCTTGAACGTTTTGATCACATGAGATACGGTTGAATGTGCGATTCCGAGCTGTTTTCCGATCCATCGATGAGAAGCGTTTGGGTTTTCGAAGTGAGTGCCCAAAATTTGTTGGCGCACTATTTCTTCATTCGAAAACCATCACTGAAATCACTCGACCGATTTTCACGAAACTCATTACACAATTGACACAACACAATGAAATACATTCAGTTAAAATTTCAATAATGTTTACCCTCACGCTAAAAAGTTACGAACAATTGTCCAAATTTCATCGAATACAGTCTTTACATGAAGAAGATGAAACGAACGATGAAGTGAAAAAAGGGGGACGATTGAGATGATCCAGTGAGAGCGAAGCGGAAAACGTCACACAAAACTGAATTAATGTTAATAAGCGAATGGAAATAGGCCTGAAGGAAGCTATGCGTAAACAGAAGTAAAACAAGGTGATGAAGAATTAAAAGCAAAGAAAGTTGAAAAGAAGATAAAAATACAGCGAAAAAGAATAAGAAAGAACACATTGATTACGAAGGATAAGAAAAGTGGAAGAAAAGAAACAGAAGAAGAAAGGCAGAGAGAGAGAGAACCGTAATTGAGAAACGGAAAAAAGAGGAGCGGTTGAAAACAGGTGGAAGAAGAGAAACGGAAGAAAAGAAGTGGAAGAAAAAAAGCGAAAAACTGAAACAGAAGAAAAGAAGCGGAAGAGAAGAGTCGGAAAATGAGCAGAGGAAGTAAAGAAGTGAAAGAAGCAAAATTAGAAGAATAGAAGCAGAAGAAGAGATTCGGGAGAAGAAAAGTGGACGAAAATAAGTGGAAGTAGAGAAGACTTTCAGCCTCGGGCTGGTTCATCTCGCGTCGTTGTCACTCAAATATTTCTTTGGGTGTTTTTATAACTTGTCCAGGGGTGAGAGTCGAACTAATGACTGTGGCCTGAGAGGTATGGATATTAACCACTACGCCGGGGTCGTCCCAACGAATGAAAATAGCGGAAACAAGAAAGCTCACGAAGAGATGCTAAAGTAAGATAGCTAAAAAATAGTAGTTGGAGAAAAGAAACTAAAGCAGTGAGATGGAAGAAGAAAAAATGAGAGATACTATACATGACAATGCATATATAAGAAACTGAGAAATGTGTAGAAATTGGCAATTGGTCGAGCAAAAGAAGATTACAGAATTTCAGAGTGTATATCACAGATCTTCGAAGCGAGGTACTCAGAAGAAGTTCATGAAATACCAGAAAAAAGTTCACAACCAAAGCAGCACATAACTGTCAAAAATGGTAGCAGAAACTCAATTGTGCCTGAATTGAATCACAAAGAAGCCATATTAACTGGTTTGCAACAAGTGTGCTATTAGGGAATATTTCAGGAGGAAGTCAAACTCCAGAGATAAGTTCACAGAACATCAGAATTAAAGTAAAGTTAGGAAAGGACAAGTTTCACAGTTAGGTAGTTCACAAAACTTCGTAACGAAAGGCACTGCACTTAAGAGTGACGTTCGTAGAACTTCAGAAGTTCATAGAATTTCAGACCCAAGCTCATTGAAAAATCCTCAAGAATTAGAGATAAATTCTAAGAACTTCAGAGAGTATCGAGAAAATGAGAAGAATGATTAGTAATTTCCATTTAATTTCAACTAACTTTATTGCTAATCTTGACAGATATGCGTATTTTGTCTACAATGTGCAGACTTTTTCAGTGTAGTGTACTTTTACTTTTAGTACACGACAGTGAAGAATTCTACACATAATAGACAAAATACGCGTATCTCTCGGGATAAACAATAAAGGAAGTTGGAATTAAATGGAAGTTAGTAAACTTTCTTCTCATTTTCTCATTTCAGGTACTCCACTAAAAAGCTCGCACTCACCAGGAATCAGAGAGTAGTTCATAAAATATCAGAGAGAAGTAAAAAACAAAAGAGAAAATCCAAATCATCCCCGAGAATTGTGTGAATCCTCAGAGAAAAAGTCACAGAACGTTTGAAATAAGTTCACAAACTTAGAGAGGGATATTTTCAGAACTTCAGAGAGAATTCGAAGAAAATATTTCAAAACGTCAGCTCTTACAAACTCATAAACAGTCACCAAATATATGGGAATATTTTTCAAAACATCAGAAAGTAGTTTTCAGAATATCAGCGAGAAATGAAAAGAACCAGAGAGAAACTCCAAAAATTTCCTTGAGAATTTTATAAAACTTGAGAGGGAAAGAGAAACATTTAGTGTAAGATATCAGAACTTCAGAGTGAAATTCTCAGACATTCAGATAGCTTTCAAAATATCAGAGAGAAGTGCGCAAAACCAGAAAAAAGTTTCAAAAACATTCCCGAAAATTTTATAAATCTTCAGAGAGAAAGTTACAGAGCTTCGAAAAAAGGTTTTCAGAGAACTTCTCATGCAGCTGATCCGAGTGTTTGATGTAGGACTACGTCTTTGTTTTCTATACTGGGGTACAATTCAAAAATAAAATCGCATTGCGACCGTCATGAAAAGTGTTCAGGTTTTGAGGGTTAATATCTCAGTCATTTCTCAAACGATCTCCTAACATTTTGCACCAATCCATCGAAAATATGTCTAAAAATATATCAATTTTATCAGAGAACATTGTTGGTGTCCAGACACATACTATTGAAAAATTCAGGTTAAGCTTTGTCTTAAAAAGTATATTAACCCCTCAGGACTAAGGCCTTTAAGACCACAAACGGATAATGGCTGCATAAAATCACAGACTGAACAAACGTGTAGACTGACTTCGGCAAGTTTGTTCTACACCTTTTTTTCAATCTGAAAAATGCAAAAAAATAATTGAGTTTAATGAGTTTACGACCTAGAACATCCTGATTATGAAGAAGTTAAGGACGAAAAAATACATGCCTTATTAATAGTTTAAAGCGTTGTTTTAGAATATGATACATATGCATACGTGTTATTTAGTTCTCGTTGATAAACGATAAATATTTTTATATCTTTCTGGGATTTTCAAGGTTATCCAAAATGTACTTGAGTTTAGAATTTCAGATCTACAGTTGTAACAGTAGTTTTAAGGGCAATAAAAGGTTTCAATATGTATTCAAACATATTGAATGAACCTTTTGAAAAGTCAACAGTTATTATTTGACAATTTTGTGATGTTCTAGGTCATCAAAACTGTTCTTGACTCCAGAACTTAAGATCTACAATAGTAACTATAGCTTTTTGGGCTATACAAACTAACGCTACATATTCAACTATATTCAGTGAACATTTTTGAACGTAAAAAACATTATGAGATAAACTGGGATGATCTAGATCATCCAAACTGTTCTTGAGTTCAGAACACGAGATCAACAGTTGTAACAGTAGATTTTTGGCGTATGCAATATGTGTTTTTCAATATTCATTGAATAGTGTGGAAGGTCAACAGACATAATGCCTGTCAAGGGGGGTTCCCTTCCCTCTTGCCTACCATGCATTGTGGTAGCTAGGTAAAAGTTTATCTGCTCGATCAGATACCGCCTTCCAAACATGCCCTACGCTCAATTTCAACTACTTCTATTCAATTTCACAACCTGCCGTGCTCTTACGGATCTATCAATGCTTTCTCTTCTTATCTTTGGTTCTAGCAGAAAATTGCTGTTCACTCCTAGAAGTGCATATTGATTAGAATGATATTTCCATTTTTCAAACATTATAATTAATTACGTGCTTCGTGCAACAACAAACAACATGATTAGTTTAAATGTATTAGACATAAAGCGACAATCTTGGGATATTCCAGGTGATCCCAACTGTCCTTTAGTTCAAAACATGAGATCTACAGTTGTAACAGTAGTTTTTTGGACTATATGAGGTGACGAAATGTATTCAAACATATTTAATGAATATATTTTAGAAGTTCAACAGTCATTATTTTATAACTTTGTGATCCTCAAGGTTATGCAAACTGTCCTGGAGTTTTGAACTAAAAATCTATGGTAGTAACAATAGCTTTTTGGGCTATACAGAGTTACGTCACGTCTTCAAGTATATTCAGTGAATATTTTCAAACATTAAAATACACATTAAATCCTTGGGATGGTCTAGATCATCCAAATTTTTAGGCAATACATAGTAACAATAAATGTCCAAACATGTTCATTTAATGTTCCTAAACGTCATCAAACATTATAAAGCAATATGACATGTTCTAGGTCATTCAAACTATCCTTGAGATCAGAATAGGACCTACAGTAGTAGCAAAAGCTCTCTGGGCTATGCAAATCTACGCTGTGTTTTGAAACATATTCATTGAATATCTTGGAAGAACAACAAACATTTTGAGATAATCTTCGGATGTTATAGGTTATCCAAACTATCCTGAAATTCAAAACTTAAAATCTACAGCTGTTACTGTAGCTTTCTGGACTGAACAAAGTTACAATATGTATTTGACCAAATTAAGTGAGTCTTCTGGAAGGTAAACAGATATAATGAGATATTTTGGGATGTTTTAGGTCACCAAATCTGCCCTTGAGTTCAGAACTTTGGATCTAAAGTCGTAGCATTAGCTTTATAACCTATGAGAGGTAACGATATGCCTTCAAACACATTTAGTGAGTTAGTTTGACGTAACAAGTAGTAAGGTAGCAACCAGCATTCTGCGTCTGATGATGGCTGAAGAAAAGTAGGTCGAAACGCGTTACGCAAATATATAGCTGTTTTAATGTTCTACGTCACCGATAAAAACCAACAAAAAACAAATAGTACATTGAGTGAATCTTCTGTAAGGTTGACAGTCATTATCAGATTATCTTGGGATGTTCAAGCTCATAAATACTCACCTTGAGTTCAGAACTTAATATATACAGTAGTCAGCGTAGCCTTATGGGCTAATCAAAGCTTTGATAAATATTCAAACATATTCAATGAATATTCTGAAACGTCCAAAGACATCATAGGACAACCTTGTTAGTTTCAGGTCATTCAAAACTTAAAGTCTACAAGTGAAACAGTAGCTTTATGGAATAACATATCTCGCGATGGTCGACTCGGATTTTGTCAATACGACACGGCGAGTAGCGGCGAGTAGCGCACATGCATGCTGTTGGGTCAAAATATGTAAATAAGGCAAAGATTGTCAGTGAGACCTTGTAGCTATCTTTTTATGACCAAGTCAAGAATGGCTGTTAAGCAGTAATTTTGGGTTAGTGCTATTAGATTAGATGTTAGCATTTCTAGGAAGTCTAGCAGAATAAGTAGGGATGCTACAATGGGCTAAACGAAGTTAAGTAAGTTAAGAATATCATAATGTTATCTCATAATGCCTGTTGGTATTCCAGGACTTTCATTGAACATGTTTGAATACATATAATAACATTGTATAGCGGATAAAGTTAATGTTACAACTGAAGATCTTAAATTCTAAACTTCAGGACAGTTTGGACGACCTGGCACATCTAAAAAAAAATATCCTACTTTTTTCAATCATTTCTATATTATTGAACACTAAATCAATCAGAATAAACCAAATTGCTTGTATAATAACGCTTGGAAAAATGTAGTCCTGAAAGAATAACTTCAAAGAATGTGGCATTGTACAATCTTAATGGCTTACATTTAGTTGCGTAGTCCTACGTCATCATTTCGAACAACCCAATACATTGAAGTTTTTTTTTTTTTTTTTTTCATTTACATGAGAAATTGTTGATCCGTTTTTTGGGCAACAAATTATACCAGAGATTTTTCATTGTTTGCAATGGATAAATAGTGGGAAGTTTTTGCAAAAAAACGTCTTAAAATAGAATCAAATCCTCTGATATGACACATGAATTCCTTCATACACATCAGTGAAAAATTTCAAAAACTATTTATTGAAATTGAAGTATTCTTATCGTACAAGTTTTCCTCATACCACAAAAATGAACAACACCAATATTTAAAAAAAATCATTGAATGCAAAGAAGCTCACTTAATTCAATACAAGTTCATAGCACTCCAATGAAGATCACAGAACTCCAAAGAAGTTCATAAAACTGTCCAAACAAGTATTCAAAGAAGTACACAGATCTTACCAAAGATGTTCACAAAACTTCTCAAAGAAGTTAACACAAAAATTTTAATGAAAGTCACAGAACTTTCCAAAGAAGTTCACAGATTTTCTAAAATAAATTCACAGAACTTCCCAAAGAAGGTCATAGTACTTCGAAACGAAGTGCCAAGATCTTTCCCGACAAGTTCATATAACATCCAAAAGATTTTCACAGAATTTTCCAAAGGAGTTTACAGAACTTCCCAAAGAAGTTCACAGAACTTCCCAAAAAAGTTCACAAAAAGTATTTATGAAAAATTCACAGAATTGCAACGAATTCACAAAACTTCCGAGAAGTTGAGAGTACTTTCGAGAAGTTCACAGTACTTTCGAGAAATTCACAGAACTTCCCAAAAGTTCAGAGAACTCCAAAAATTTCTTGGAAGTCCTCTGAGCTTCCAGGAAATTCTCAGAACTTCCAAGAAGCTCACAGAACTTTCAAGAAGCTCACAGAACTTCTCAAGTTCTCAAGTTCTCAGAGCTTCCGAGAAATTCTCAGAAGTTCACAAAACTTCCAAGAAGTTTACAGCATTTTCTTAAGAGGTTCTATGACTTCCCAAAAAATTTCACAGAATTTCCCCAGAAATTTCACAGAACTTCCCCAGGAATTTCACAGAACTTTCCAAAGAATTTCACAGAACTTTCCAAAAAATTTCACAGAACTTTGTTTATCTCTACTGTCTGTATCCCGGTAATAACTCAGTAGCAAGAGACCTCTCGAACTGTGTCTCAAGGTCGGCTTACTACTGGGCAATCTGGAGGACCTTCGCCATCAAACGTGCGGAATACTGTCACCTGATTAAGTTAGGGAAGGAGCGTAAGGCTATTCACATTGGAAATTATTTATTGAAAGAAACTATTGCTTATGTGGGTTGGCTCTTGAGTAATTAAAATATTGAGAATGTTGGTGAAAAGTGGGTGGTTTATTGAACATACCGGTCTATAGATAGTGTGGCGAATGATGATCAGGAACAGCTTCCATGATGTCCACGAGCGCTCGTTGCAGGATCGATGACTTGTTTGTTCGGGTTTCCAGGGTTAGATGAGTCGGCTACGGACGAAGTTGGTTATGCAGCAAAATACAGAAGTACTTTCACAGGCTTACGCCAATACAAAAATTCCTCCCAGGCGTCTTCCCTCATTGGCTTACATCGGTAGTGTCCAGGCAAGGCCAGAGTGACAATACCGAGAGAGGGGGGGGGGGGGGGGGTCTCCTTGACGTTTAGGAAAGTATTCCCGAGACTTAGTGCTGCTTGGCCACAGGAAGCGGTTATCCGTAGCCGTTAGGCTAACTGGCCACAGGGGTCACTAGGCCGAATCACGAGCTTGTCGGTGTCTACCAAAACGGTAACACAAAAGGGTCCTGAATTCGATTTTACCTGCTCGATGTTAATGACTTTTAGTTTACGGACTACTTTACGAACACCTTTTGCTCACGGACGCCAAAACCAATCTGAGAAATTGTGGATTTTTTTTTCTGTCCTTTATCTCAACTACCCTTTTATCCTCACATTCCCACGCAAATACAATGAATCAATCCTTCATTTTCCCGCCTTTAATCCCGAAACTTCTTTTACAAATTGCACCAACTAACATGCAACACCACCCCACTTCACTGTTATACAATTTAAATTTATAAAAAAACAAATCCGTACTAAACTAGTACAATTTCAAACCAAAACTAGACAACCCTACTTACCAACACCAACTAACTAATAAAGACGTAACAGTACATATAAAATAATTAGCACAAATTAAAAATCACATAAATTCTGTAACAAACGGTTACAACTTCCCCTACTATTTCACAGAACTTTCTTAAGAAGCTCACAGTACTTCCAAAAAGTTCAGAGAATTTCTTAGAAGTTTACAGGACTTTCAAGAAGCTTACAGTACTGCTGAGAAGTTCGATTAGTTCTAAGCACTTTTAAGAAGTTCAGTTCAATGAATTGTGAAAGCAATTAGTTTAGAATACGACGAACAAAAGGATTTTGTATCAAAATTTTGCTTGAATCTTCCAAGAAGTTCAACAACATTGTAAAGGAATAAATAAGCTGGCAATCTGTTAACATTTGTACCTATGTCCATATAACTAATTCTAAATTATCAAAGCACTACATGATTTTCGAAAATCTTGAGAAGTTGGAAAAATAATCCTTCAGTTTGAAAAAAACTTATGACCGTTTCGTATTTCCAGAAATTTTTGAATCTTCTTCATAGACACAGCCTTATCTCCAGAAACAGATAGATCTCCCCTTTTATAACCACCCTCAGCGGAACCTTGCTACGCCATCGCAAAAACAAAGGGCGGGGAAAGATAAAAACATTTCCAGAAAACAATGAGACTAATTATCGTTTAGTACAAGTCCCGGGGAAAGAATAAAAAGAAAGTGACGTCAGTTTGATAATCTCAATTATGGAAATCGTAGGATGGAGGGGCCCAGCAAAAAAGCATCGATGAGCCATCAAGCTCGATCGAGTTCCAATGCTCCGGGGAATAATCGAACACTTTTCGGAAGGTTCTATTTCTCCTAATTTCGTTTCTGTTGGATCGATTCCGGTGCCATTAGAGGTGACAGCAGCAGAGCAACAGACGGTGAGAAATGGATTCCCGGGGGGCTTTCGAAAGGATTTTTTTTTTAGCCAGTTGTTTATTGTTGTCGTATTACAATTTCTGTGAATTTTCTGTGTGAATTTTTGTTTAACTACGTCGGATGTAGAAACCTCAACTGGACGTCCAGAACGTTCGGTATCATCCACTGAGCACACAACATTCACTTCTTTCCATTTTCTTCTAAAATCATGCGGTAGTCTGTTACCAATGGGTGTCAAGCCCAAAATAATTGACCCAGCTTGTTCAAATTTTGATTGGAAAAACACTGACAGTTGCCTGTTGACAGGAGCAGTTTTGCGCAGTCAGTTGAGAGGTGGAAAATTTAAAAAGTCACGGACTTAATGACCCACCCTCATATCTGTTGGAAAGTTTCAAGTAAGAACTGCTTCATAATTACTGTACGAATTTTTCGAAACCATTTTCAAATTTTAATCTTATTCAATTGAACTGTTTTTAGTTTTTTTTTTTTCAAAACAGTTTCTCAATTGAGATTCATATTGTAGAAAGCTTCGATTTCATTACCATTGGTTATCAAAATTATGGGTTTTTATGCCTTTAAAAGCCAACTTTCACTAAATTCATTAGAACTTAAGTCCGAGTTTATAAAACGACTGAACGTTGCATTAATCATCAAGAATCATTCTCATTCTCAGATCAAATAAAAAAAAAATTGAAAACGAACTTCTATCACGCCAAATTCTCTTTATTTAGTAGCAAGCGACAATCTACAGTATCCACAAGTTTCTCATCCATGGACCCCTCTGTCATTGTGCCCCTATTTCTATCCAGCAGCACAATAATAAAAGGCCATCGAGGAACGACAATATCCGCCACGTCGCTCGGCGGAAAGTAATAAACTTTTACGTTTATGTTATTCCTTCTTCACATAGCAGCGAAAGTACTAGCAGCTATTTCCCTACACACTTAATACAATATTTTGCTGTACGTATATATGTAAGAGAAAGAGGTAACTTTGATTAATGCGTAATACAAAGCGCCATTCAAATCTCGTTAAAACAATATTAAATCCGGTTAGGTGGCGACATTTAGTGTGTTAAAATGGCACAGTGCCAATACTTGCTCAGATTTTTTTTTTCAAGTTTCTAAGGCCGCAGTGCATTTCATATTAATCTACATCGTGATTTCTTTCGCTCCACTTCAACGATTGCACTCAGTTAATTATCATATAATCTTTATTGGAACAACATTCTAATTCATTTGAGTACCTTCCTACTGCGATGGGGAAGATGAGCTCGCTCTTCACTAAAGTAGAAAACGAAGAACAATTTAGAACAAAACGGAGGATTATGGCGGCTACAAAGTGGGACTTATCTTTGTCCGTCTGTCCATTCGACGTTTGAATGGCGGACATTGAAGGGGTATCACCGTCGTGAAAACGGATTTCTGCCTCCTGGAGGAATCCTTTCACTCCGCCACCACAATCAACAAAGACTTTCACCCTGTTCTGCTTCCCGGTCGTTCCGAATCAAAAACCGTTGAGTGTAAGCTTGTTTTACGAAGCGATGGAGATGCTTCCCTCTTCGTGGGAGTAGTTTGAAAAGGGAAAACCGACGGCAACGACGATGACGGCGACATTCATAAGCCATAGTTTCAAAGGGACGAGAACGATGGTCGTTCTCGGTTGGAATTATGTGGATGATAATTCACTGTGAATGACCATTCTTAAAATTATGTTTTACCACTCCGTTTCAGGTTCTGTAATAACAGTAAAAAGAACAAATGGTTCAAATCATTTTCCATAGCATACCTGTATGTGTGATGCAATTGACAAACATTCAATTTGTCACGATCCCTGTCTAAACTGGTGAAAAATTGATGCAATTCGCTTTCGTTTCAGTGTTGTGGCTTGGCCACGTCTTTTTCATC
Source organism: Aedes koreicus (assembly GCA_024533555.2). Taxonomy (NCBI): domain Eukaryota; kingdom Metazoa; phylum Arthropoda; class Insecta; order Diptera; family Culicidae; genus Aedes; species Aedes koreicus. Next base: position 179,466 of record JAHHFK020003023.1, read on the forward strand.
GTTTTACGGTTTCCGGTTGTTTCCCTTTTGAAAATCTACCCCATGAAGAGTGAGTGCTATTTTTGTGACCAAATAACTTTTTTTCTCCAGCTCTTGCCGTCCTTTCAGGCTTCCAGATCGGTTGTCGTTTCGACCAGCATCAGATGGATCGTTTTTTTTAGGGATACAAGTTGTTTACAAAAATGTTCAGCGACCTGAACCGGTGATTAGCGGTGTGATAGAATTGAAATGTTTTGAAATGAAATTAATGTACGCAACCTTGCGGAGCGATACTTATTTTTGTCGTAACTTGGAAATCACAATCCATTCTTATCAATATCCTTTGATCAGAATGGATGTACTTACCCAAGTAACACCAGAAACATCTTCTTTGACAAAAATATAAGAACTTTGTTGTAAAGAAGTCGTGAAGATGAAATACCAAACATGTCTAGTCTTGAAAAAGTTTTGAGGATGTTTTTCTACACATATTCGGTTTATCGTGGTACCAGAAGAGAAAACACATTTTTGTGCTATTTTTGTTCGATCAACTTAAATTTTACTTCTTGAAAATACCGATGTTGACTTTTTTTCATCTTACCACTAAGAATTATCTTTACTCACTTTTGAGTTGTCATTCTTTTGACTGATTTAAGTCAAATGTACTCAATTTTGGGTTGTTTGAAAATAGCGTGTATGATCAATTTCACACAAACTCATGCAGTGTTTGGCAACACCCTCTCAGAATCCAATGAAACTTTGTGGGTGTGTAGACTATGTCCTTTCAAGCAAAGTATGCGATTTATTTATTTTTTCGAAATTTATCAAGACTGCCATTTGAAAAGGGCTTAAGTTTTTTGGTCGTTTTTTTAAATCAACATTACTCAAAAAAAGTCAAGATTTACAATAAAGTGATGTATGGGTGACTTTTAGAAAATCGTTTTAACTTTTATTAAAAAAAAAAATGTAAAAATTGTTAAATCGATTCTTACGCGCTGAAAAATAAATATTTTAAAATTTAAAGTTTAAATTTAAAAATGGCTATCTAAGAATTGAACGAAATTATTTTTTTAATAAAGGCGATATGATTGTCTAAAAGTTCGCCATATATCGCAAGATGGGCACTTTTAAGGAAAAAACAAATCTTAACAAAAATTTATCATGTTCAATTTTTACCGTGTATCGCGCCAACTCGTCTTATAATTTGGTCCTAAAACCCCACAGAAGCCAATTACATTTAATTATAATGACGATTTGGATTTTTTAAGGGTCTTTGATTGTTTGAAAAATCGAGGCTACCATTTGGAATGGGCTTATTTTTAAATTATCATTTTTTTTAAATTTAGTGGTAATTCAATTAAATCAGGTGGCTGATCTTGTTTATCACCAAAACTTTGAAGTATATTACAAGAAAGACAATAAATTGGAAAACAAAAGATTTATCATAATATCTGAAGTATGTACCTATGACTCAATAGCAAATAAGTTGTTTATATCAAAATTGCTAGATTTCATAAAACAAAATTCAATATTTTGCTCAAAAATTATTTTCATGTCAGAAGGAGCAGTGGCCCATTCGAAGAACAAAAAGAACTTTGCCAGCTTGTGCAATTTCAAGTCCAAGTATGGATTGGAAGCAGACTGGCACTTTGTTGCAAAGTCTCATGGGTTTATTTTATACTATGGTTGGTACTCTCAAGCGAATGGCAAAGAGAGCATGCCTTGCTCAAGATTATGGAAACACAACCATATGACTGGGCAGTTGAACAGTCAAATAAAAGTATTACAAAACTGAATTTTTGCATCATATCAGCTGAACAGTATGCAAAAATGTCAGAAGAGCTTGAGGAGTTATATAGCCACGTAAAAACAAAACCAGGTACACAGGTTCATTGCTTTGTACCTATTTAAGAAAATCAAATTTCAGCTAAAAGGTTTTCTGATTATCCTGGATTATCCTTTGAAATCCGAAGAAATTTTTTTTATATGAAAGATTTATAGATTAATTATATGAAGCTATGTTTATTACTAATACGTGAAAATTTACAAATAAAAAATAAATAAAATAAAACCCTTACAAAGCAAAAACCTATGAGTTTTCATTGACATAAACAGTGTTTCGAAAATTCATATAACATCATATTTGAATCGTATTTAAATGGATATTCACCAAGCCTTATCAAATTAGAATTTTCTTATTTGATAAGACTTGATGCATATCCATTTAAAGACGGTTCAAATATGACGTCCGCTATTTTTTTAGATTTATCAGACCCCTCAGAGACACAAAACATGTTTAATATTCAACGCTTAATATTCATGTGTCATTTAGTAAATCTGAGAGAAGCATATTTTTGCAGAGAGTTATTTCACGAACAATATACTAGATATTTCATTTATGTGCCAAATGGTAAAAGACTATAAAACAAACATTAGAGTTAGCGAGACCTTTTTAGTTTGAACTTGATAAGTAATGTAGGGGAGAATGGTACAAAACGCACCGTTTAAGCAACATCGTGAATTGCTAGGGAATGGAAGCTCAAATTAAGGAACAAGTGGTTGAGTATGGTGCATTACGATGTTTTCTTTGTAGATTAAATGTAATTTAAACTCAAAACGATGATTTTTCATGATTTTTTAAACTTTCTCCAATTTAATGCCAAGCCGACGCAGGGGTAAAACGCCTGTGTCATTGCTCAATATGCACCCCAACAGTGGGGTAAGACGCACCACAATACTGGGATATGATGCACCACAAGATTGGGATGGCATGCACCGCTTGTAAAAGGTAGAACACGGCTATCAAAAATTACTCATTAGGGGTGTAAAGGGAGGAGGTTGCAACATATCGCCAAACCCTTTAGCTGTATATCGAATAAAGATAGCAAAACATTGCGACATGTTGTCAACTCCTCTTTAGACACATATATCAATTAAGAAACTCACATTTGCTCCTATCCAATGATGAAAACTAGAACCAATCATAATCTGTGTTATTGTTGTTGTTATGCATGCGGTATTTTGCTTAGGTACACGATGAATGAAAAAGCAACTGCAACACGTGTGACTAAGTATGACTGGATGTTTGTGGAGAAAGCTAGGCAACCTGTGCTTTTCAAGGATAAAAAAAGTCTATCGAAGTAGACTCGCGAGTAGATTCATATTTCTGGTTTTCATAAACAGTTCGGAACTTCCAGAAGACGGTTCAAGCTCTGATTTGCTGCAGACCTGATGTACCCTGAATTGAAAATCCTTGTTCCAGAAAAGTTATCAGCCTACCGAATATTTCGCAGGTACCAACCAAGTATTTGTTGCATAATCATTTATCTGGAGTTTTCAAATTTAACATTGAAGTGCTTATTGACTTTTAAAAATATAGGGTCGATCACTGCTTGAGTCTTGACCCAATTCCCGGTATTCATCGCATTTGCTTAACCGTATTCAATCCAAATGACTTGAATTTTTGTGTGAATAGGGGAAAGTGCGCTCATGTGGGTCTATGGATCTAGAATTCGGCCTATCGTTAAAAATTGCCTGTCTTTAATTTTTCTTCATATTGATATGTCTGTGAGACAATACTACTGTATATTTTTGATTTTCAGGGTAATAATAGTGAATTAATTCACTTCGAATTTTAAACATAGGCCGAATCCTAGATCCATAGACCCACATTAGAGCACCTACCCCTAGTACCACATAGAAACTAATCATGTATTAAAATTCAATTCATTTGATTTGTATCGGGGTCCAAGTAGTGCTAGATACTATTTTCGAGTTTTCTCGCATTCGTTTTTTGTTGCCATAGAACCGTCTTTTAATTTTATATATCCGGTTTTCATGTACAGTGAACGCTCCAATAATTGCGGTATCTGTGAAGCATTAGGTTCTTAGAGTTGCTCATGGAATCTACAAAATAGAACTATAGGAACACAACACTTCAAAGATATAGCAACTATTGGAGTGTTCACTCTAATAATTTGCCAATACATAATTTCGCAAACAAAAAAAACAGCATAAATGTACTCAGAACGATGTAATTTCTATAATCAGATTTCAATCTGGTTTTGATTCAGTAAATCAACCCTACAAATTTGCACATTTTTTTGTGTAAACCTTTTAGTATTCAGTAGCACAGTATCGTAGAAGTTGGTTCAGTTCATATACCATTATACAGGTTCCCCCCACTCGTTAATCCGACGACTCGATACTCTGGATCCATTCAATCTGTGTAAACATGCATTCGAACAAGCATTTGAATACATTGGGCTGCCAGTTTTCAAACATGTGCTCTTGATTTTGATTTTTTAGTCACGTCGTTGACCAAATGACTAGATTTATTGAACAAGATTAGTACGACAAAAGTTCAAGTGATTCTGTTTGTATACGTCTGAGTAATAGCGGTGAAACTCGGATTTTTTTTTCATTGCTGAAGTAGTGCTGCCCTCTACTTACGCTTGCAAAATCCGTACTGCATCTTAATCCGTACACCTCATACAAAAAACCAGCCACACGTTATCTTACAAAATGCCTAACAAGTACGCGTTTTGATACTGTGTGAATTTCAGTCCCCTGTTAAATAGTGATACAAACTTACAATATGTAATAGGACTAGGGTTAGCTTCACTGATTTTCGACACAACACCAGTTTTTGACTCATCCGTACAAATCGTACCATTTTTGTACGATAGGATGAAAATTGGCACAGAACTCTTCTGGATCAAATACTTATGTTTTAACCTAATACGGCTATGTTCAAATCCAAAAAAAAATATAAACTTATTATTTTTTATAGCCATTCTTTAATCTGATATTCATTATTACATTATTACATAAATACAGTAAACAAAGCTATGAGGCAAAATGACTACCAGCAGATCATAAACCCCATTTTTTATTTGATTTTTCGGATCAGAGGAGATATGGAATGCGGTTTGTTTTAATCTAAAAAATATTTTATCGGTTTTAATCATAATATTTCTTTTTAACTCATGTCATATTATATTTCAGTAGAAAATCAAACACATGTGCTGCAAGTAGAAGAACTTGGTTCAGAACAACGCTGATGGAACCAAACATCACATCGACAACATTTCAACCATCCATTGCCGTTTTCGGTTGAGCTGAATAAATCCCCACAATAGAAGCACAAAATATCATTCACAACATCAGCAACTTGTTTTTTACGACCCCTTTTTTTGATGCTCTTAATAGCTTGTGTTGCACTTCTAATTCTCAGTTGCTTCCGGTACTCATTCGATGTCAGTTCTTCTGCACAAGCCTTCCGTTTACCAGCCTTTTTAATAACTTTACTTGGTTTCATTGATTCAGGTTTGTGTACAACAGAAGAACTGCTCAATTCGAAGCCTATTGTGTTTGATAGCAAGTAATCAGACTGCTCTGGTAGATCTGCAGAATCAGCTGTGCCTGGTCCGTTTGATAGCGTCGACTGATCAGGAATTATTATTTCAAAAACTTCACCGTTTTCCCCAACTTGATAATACAAATTAGGATCCAATTCGAGAACTTCTTCCTGAGGAACATAATACGAAGGATAATAATCACCGGGTCCTAGAACGATGGGCATACCATCTCCGAATTCTCCAAATGAGACATTTATCTTGGAAGCCTCTTCAAAAACTTTTTCCTGGAAAATACAACTCGAATTATATGTATCCTGTTCTTCGATGATGGATGTTTCTCCTCCGTTTCCGTGGGTAGTATTCATAGACAAGACTTGCTGGCTATCTGCACTATTATTTACCTCAATAAAGATAAACGAAGTATTTGGATCATGCTCCAGTTTATAAACTGAATCGATCGTCAAAATTTCGTTCGACTGAAGCAAAGGGCCATCAACTATTGTGACTATTTCCGTATTTTTCGATTCATTGAGTGATTCTATGTTGTTTTTGATGTCAGGATGTTTCACTACAATCTGTTTTTCATGGTTAGAAAGATCACCGTTACCTGTATCATTATTCCAATTAAAATCAATCAGTTCAACCTTGTCTGGTTTTTTAATCACTTCCAGAAGCTCCTGAGCAGCAGTGAAATCATCGTCTGAGAATAAATTCTCATTAAAAGGGTAAACTCCGGTAGCACGGAACCCGCTCAAAGCATTTTTCACTGTCGCCGCTCCAACAAATGCTTCATTCACCAAACCAGCTACGTTTTGAATGCACACAACCTTACCTGGGTTCTTCTTCATAAAGTTGTCGATAGCTTGGGAATAATACTTTTTTAAAGGACCCATCACTGCAACATCCAACGGTTGTAACCTGTGCGAAGTATGTGGTGGTATAGATATAATTTTGACGTGACTCTCACTTGCCCGCTCCAGGAAGCTGATATTTTTGGTGTGGCTTGTATGGCCATCGAGGATCAATAGTACCGGACGTTCAGCAGAAGGTTTGACGTGCTGCAGGAAGTGTTCAAACCATAATGAACAGGTGTTGGAGTTGCTCCATCCACTTGGATGACACAGAAAAAGAGAGTTTTCTGGGGCACCCATTTTGAGGTTATTATTCATCCTGACTCTGGGAAACACAAAAGCAGGAGGCACGAAGGTGCCTGATCCAGACATAGCCATAATAACGGTTGTGTTCGTGCCTCTCTCGCCTGATGAAATTCCGGCCACTTGACGCTGTCCTTTTTCGGCAAACACTTTCCAGGACTTGTTTTGAACCTAAAAAGAAAATTATGTAAACTAACACATCCAAAGAAGTAATCGAAATAACCATACTGTGCTGAAACCTGTTTCGTCTACGTTCCAAACTTGTCCGGGGGAATAGTGGCATTCGGTGTACATCGTCTGAAGGAGCTGATAGAATGATTGCACAGCATCTTTATTGAATCCCTTGATTCGAGCTAGCGAGGTATTTTCCGCCTTCCGTAGTTTGAGCTCCGGATGCCTTGTTAGAAATGATCGGAGCCAATCAGCTCCAGCTAATCCAAGTTCCAGTTTGAACGGGTGTTTGATCTCCAGTTTCTCTGCGGTCTGATATGCTAGTGCTCTGATGTCTTTGTGTGTTAGCCCAAATCCGGAATTTGCCATGCGGATGATGTATTTCACCAGATTCCCTTCTTGTGCTGGAGTAAAAACAGTCCTGAAGTTTCCCATCTGACTAAGTTCCAGTCGACCGCTTTCTGCTTGCTTTTCCAAATACCGATACAAGGTTTTCTTAGGAATGCAATACATTTTGGCAGCAGCTGTGATAGGTACACCCAGTTTAATGGCATTGATAGCCGCTTTTAAGCTTGTCTTTGTCCATGACTGCCGTGTAGTTTTCCGCACATATTTTCTTCCCATTTTAAAAATTTATTATGTAATTTCACAGCCTAAACACTTCAAACCAATACTCAGTACTGAATTATCAACTCAAACAAAACGTCAAAACAAAAGCACAGTGGGCTCAAGAATAATTTTCTACTGTAGAATAGTGCAGTCTTGTAAAAAAAAACTGCAAGCAGTATAATACGTGCTTGTCAGGAACTTATGCTATGTCTGCTTACGTTAATTGTTCAATAAATACATTTGTGCTTAAAAAACAACATTATAATACATTCACTGCAATTTCCTCACATTGAAAAGCTATTCAAACCCACTTTGTGAACAATGTTGACAAAGCAAAGGTTTTGTTTGTTTGATTTTTTTCGCATTGACGATTCTTAACTCAAATATGAAAAGGGCTTAAATGGTGTTAATGCTTATCGACGGCTTAGTTGTTATGCAATTATCAATCGATGTACGTTGACAATTATTAGTGTATATAGTAAAGCAGATTATTTTCATCAGATGAGAACTATCATAACGTAATTCATCAATAAACAACAACATCATTTAAGGTCAAGATGTTGATTATGATACACCATAATCAAATGATTTTCCGGAAATTATATTTTTTGATGGCGTAGTCACGGTGCGTTCTGCCCCAGTTTTTGTTTAGCATAGTTTTGTCTAAATATTCCGAAAATACGTGGAATTTCTGAGAATTGTTGACACTATCTAAAGTTTTTGTTGTGTGCGATAAATGTGAAGTGAATTTATTATTAACGATGGATATTACGGCATGGTGAGAGCTTATTTTAATAACACTATTATTTACATGTGAGGTACAGTCATTACAATTTCTTCAATTTTGATCATATTTTGGTGAATTTAGTGCCTTATTGTACCACAAAATTATGAGTTATGCTGTCTTGTGTTATAATTGATAAAGTATCATTCCATTGAAACTAGAGTTTTGATGATTTGAACATATGTATTGAGTGAGTCATTCTACCCCACCAGTGCATTTTGTACTGTTCTCCCCTACTTATTATTTTTCAGTGTATGTGATGTTTATATGAAGATATTTTGATCTCAGTGCAAATAAAAAATAGGTTAATCTTGTTCAATGAAGCGTTCTGTTAATGTTGTGTTAAAAGGGGTGTTGGGACAAAAAAACACGAAAAAAAATAAAAAAGGGGGGCTTGCAGGGGAATAGACATAACCACAACAGGGGAGTGGAAATAAATCCGGGGAAGAAAGGAAAATGCCGACACGGGGGTGGGGAGAAGGAAAAAATAATAAAAAAAAAAAGAAAGAGGGTGGGGGGGTGGGGGGGGGGGGGGTGGGGTAGGGGGGGAAGGAAAAAAATGAAAGGGGGATGGGGGGAGCATAAGTAGTTGTATGGGAAAAGGATCGCTCAAATAGTGAGAGCATAATATTTTCATTTTCGGTTGTCCTAACTATTTAACAAAATAAAATAGCTACCGACGTTATTTATTTATTTACATGGCATTACGTCACAAAACTATAACAAAGCCTGATACACAATATCCCTCCATAATGCCCGATTCATGGCTTCTCCTCTCCAATCTCTTGGGCACCTTGTACCCCCTAGGTCTTGCTCCACCTGGTCTGACCATCTTGCTCGTTGCGCCCCACGTCGTCTTGTACCAACAGGATTTCCGTCGAACACCATTTTTGCAGCATAGTTGCCCGGCATTCTCGCAACATGTCCTGCCCAGCGTATCCTTCCAGCTTATGCCACCTTATAAATACTGAGTTCGCCGGTGAGTTGTGCGAGCTCATGGTTCATCCTTCGCCTCCATAGTCCGTCCTTTTGTACTCCACCAAAGATGGTTCTTAACACCCGTCGCTCAAAAACTCCGAGTGCGTTTTGTACAGAATGCACTTCGTACGAGAGCTAAGTCTGTTTGACCGTAGTTGCTTGTGGAGCCCATAGTAGGCACGACTTCCACTGATAATCAACCTCCGGATCTCACGGCTGTTATCGTTGTCCGCAGTAACCAGTGAGCCGAGACAGACAAATTCATCGACTACCTCGAACTCATCGCCGTCGATCGTTACACTTCTGCCCAGTCGGGTCCTGTCGTGCTGGGTTCCGCCTGCCAGCACGTACTTCGTTGTGGACGTATTTATCTTCAACCCAATCTTCTCTGCTTTGCGCTTTAGTCTGGTGTACTGCTCTGCCACAACCTCAAATGTTCTGCCGACAATATCCACGTCATCGGCAAAGCAGATAAATTGACCGGCTTTGTTGAAAATCGTGCCTCGCATGCTAAACGCCGCTCGTCGCATAACACCTTCAAGAGCAATGTTGAACAGGAGGCAAGAGAGACCATCACATTGACGAAGCCCCCTGCGGGATTCGAATGAACCCGATAATCCTCCCGATATCCTCACACAGCACTGGGTTCCATCGTAGCCTTGATAAGTCGGGTCAGCTTCCCCGGAAAGTTGTTCTCGTCCGGATCTAGGTACCGCGTTGCGCTGAAATAAATTATTTCCAAACAAAATAAGCGGTTACGAGATTGTGGTGGTGCGAAATGAAATAAAGTTTTTTTATTTTTGTATTCTTTTGTTGTGTTAAAGAAACAATAAAACCTCCAAGAAACTGGCAAATATGGATATATTTTTTGTGTATTGTTGAAGGAATGGGGGGGGATATGGGTTTGAAAATTTGGTTAATATCAAATTTATTAATATTTAATTATGTGGAATTCAGTAGTTTTTAATTCTAGGTAAATCAGGTACACGTAAACAAAAAAACTACTAAACTACTATCACTATTGTTCAGATATCTATAATTTAAAGATGTCTGCATAGATCAATATCACAGAAGCACTTAACGTGTTGAGAATGGATTCATAATTATTTTCGCCGGTTGTGTATTTGGTTTGTTCGTAGACGCCATATGCTAAAATTTTGCAATACAATATGAGATTTTAAAATTTCACTCATTCCTCCACAGTTTGAACCTAATATGACCATGTAACTAAGTCTGTAACGACTTATCATTCTTCGGATGAATCAGAAATTTAGTTTTTCCAAATGTTAATATAATTTAACATACATTTTTCTCTTACAAGTTTTGAAGCAATGCTCTATTCTCGAGGATTTATTCCAGAGCGTTTATATTTTTCATAGTAGAACAGAATTTTGATCCATAGATATGAGGGCGTTTGAAAAATAAACTTATTCCAACACGATTTTCAGATTATTTTACTTCTCAATATTTTGATTAAGAATGTTTGGTTGGTAACGATATACATTAAAGAAAAGTTATACTCACATTCATTTAAAAATCGATATCATTTTACTTTTATGCAACGCAATTTACAGTATGTGGAAGTTTTACAAAATGCAAATAGGCTCCACCCTTGCGCTTTTTCCGTTGCTGTTGTGTGTGATTTTGAGGTATATAGCCAAAAATTACTATCCTTAATTTGTTGAAAGAGAAATGTTTATGCTCTATCGAAACAAGTTGTGCTACTTGGGCTATCGTTGTTACTCTGTTCATTTTCACAAATTTCACAAAGAAAATACGAACATTTAAAAATCAAAACTGTTACTAATGTTTTTACCCGTACTGTAGATTTGCACTGTAGGACTGTAGACTTTGAAAATTGCCATGTTGATTTTTGTGGGTTCCATAAAAAAATCTCAAAAAAATTCAATAATTTATTCAGGGTTCTGTTGAATTAGCTGGAGCACGAGCGGAGACAAAAGCTTAAGGCTGATGTCCAAAATAAAATCAAAAGTTTTAGGGGAAAAGATCAAAGGAAAACATCCACCACGAACAAGAACCAAGGGAATAGAAATGAAGGAGGGAATAGTTCAAAAGAAATACTTCCACCACGAACCAGAGCGAGCGAACAGCGAAATCCGAAGCCAAGCAAAGATAAAAGCTTAAAAATGCTCACACTTACCTTGGAGAAGAGTTCAGAGGAGACACTTCCACCACGAACTTTCTACACTAACTTACGTCTTCTTTCCGTTTGGCAAACAACACTAGAATGATAAATTAAACTAGAAGTTATTTATTTATAAATTTTAATTAAAATGATCGTTATTTCTTTGTTTGTTGATGGTGAACATGTTAATAGCTTAAATGATACAGATTTACCTTTTCATCTTTGGTTATAAAAATTTGTTATTTGTTGAGAAAATGAATAGTCCTATCGGATTTGGATATTGGTTTACCACCTTGGTAGAATTGGTTTGTTTGGATTTAAAAATAAACTACTTAAAACTACTATATACATTCTACAACTACCTAATCTACTATTTACAACTATCCTACTATATACAGATTGCTTATCAGCTCGTGTTCCGATATGTTACATTTAGTTACAAATTTGTTCTTGGTTTCACTAATTTTCCTATCTATTTTAAGGATGTCCGCCTCACGGTGAAGGTCAGTTATCCTTGTGTCGAAGGGACGGTTTAGGATCATCCTCAGCGTTCGGTTCTGCGCGACTTGCAACTTGTTCCTGTGAGTTTGTGCATATTGATCCCACACCGGAGCTACGTAAAATATCGCAGGCGCAATGATTTGTTTGTAGACTGCCAGTTTGTTCACCCCTGAGAGGCGGGATCTTTGGCAAATCAGCGGATATAGCGACCTAACTAAGGCGGAGCACTTGACTAACGTTCTCTCGACATGCGATCGGAAGAGAAGTTTTTCGTCAAACAGTAGACCTAGATATGTTACTTCGGCGGACCACTCGACCCTTGTGCCGTCCATGATTATTGTGCACGCCGGAGGAGGTATCAGTTTGGGTGATTGCCGGTGGAGGAACATAATAGTTTGTGTTTTAGAGGCATTGGTTTTAATTTTCCACATCTCAGCATAATCGGCAAAGGTGTTAAGGCATCGTTGAAGTTTGCTTGCTATTTCGCGAGGCATCCTTCCCTTGACGGCTATTGCGGTATCATCTGCGAACAGGAAAAACACGCAACCATCACCAAGGGGAGGAATGTCTGAAGTGTAGATGTTATACAGCAGCGGGCCCGGCAGGCTACCTTGCGGCACTCCTGCTGGGATCGAAAGCCTGTCTGAGAGACAACCGTTCAACGATACCCTAAACGACCTTTGCTGGAGGTAGTTGCGGGTGATTTTTACAAGGTGCGGTGGGAAGTTGAAGTTACAAAGCTTGTATACAAGCCCGTCGTACCAGACATTGTCAAATGCCTTTTCGACGTCTAACTGAGCCATGGCTGTGGATTTGGATACAACTTTGTTACTACGGATGTTGTTCATCACCCGAACTAGCTGATGAGTTGTGGAATGCCCCTTCCTGAACCCAAACTGTTCCGGCAGGAGAATGTTATTTTCCTCGACGCACCTGAGCAAACGATTAAGAATTAGTTTCTCGAACAATTTGCTCAGCGCTGAAGAGAGGCATTGATCAAGTCACCGTAGTCCCTATTTACCTCTGAAATGCACGTAGCACTAGCGATGTGTAGCCTACTATGTGTTTGCTTATTGCAAACTTCCTGCCTATCGTTTCTCGGTTCTCTTTAACTACTCTCTCTCTATCTCTAAAGGTCGCACAGTCAAATTATATACACCGATTATATTGTAATAGGGTTCAAAGTGCACAAGTTCTAAATATGAAGTAAATGCATAAGAGATATTAATTTTTCACCTTCTACGTTTTTCAATCCAATCAATGGCGCATGAAATTAGGAAAGGTAAAACGGAAAGTTTCACTGCTAACCTTGAACCGCATAAACAATTTTGGTACACCTCCATGCGTAAAGCACTTTTAATTTCCTATTTGAAAAAGTTAAAAACAATCACCGTTAACGCGTAAAATACTATTAGCTACGATAACGTTTCGCCATTGCAAAATCTTGTTTATATATTTTTAACTTTGTTCATTTTAGTACCGTGCTTACTTGGACAAAACATATCTTAATGTTATAAGCATCCATAGAACATAATATTTGTCTTATGGATGTGCTACAAAACATCTGGTATGACCTAAAAGATGTTCGAAAATGCCACATTTATTGCGCTTTTTCGGTTATGTGCGTGTATGAAATAAAGTTTTTGACGTTAAAAAAAAATTAAGATTTGTCTAAAAGGTGTATTTTTTACATTAATATGACAAGTGATGTTACTTGGGAACTTCAATAACCTTATTTGGTGTTGTTCTTATTGTAAAGGCTGACTAAAAGTAAATTAGTATGCCCCTCGCGCACCGCTTGCATGCATCTAGTGCTGGGAATCGAAAATTGTTGACAGTGGTGGTTGTTGACACTTCTATAGAGAACAACTGGTGCGAGTTTGGTCAAATTAGTCGATCGCGTTCAGAAATTACGTCAAATGGAACTCGAAAGAAGAAAAAATATTGTGCACAAACACCTGGAAAGTCCGGAGTTCTCCGATTCCAAGTTGGCTAAAATGCAGAAGATACCGAAAACAACAGTTTGTCGAGTGCACAAAACCTACAAGTAAACCCTGAGTGTGGAAAGGAATTAGCGGATCTACGAAAAAACTAGAACCAGGGATCGTCAGCTGCGCAGCGGTGACGTTAAAGTCATCCCCGGTCTTTCGATTCGAAATGTGGCCAGAAGACACAACGCCAACTTTTAAGCGGTGTGGAACATCCTTGCCGCCAGGGAAAGAAACAAGTCGTACAAATCCATTAAACATCGGAATCGGCACATGAAGCAGAAAAAAGCGTGCAAGGCTCTAGTACGACCGTGTTTTGGGGAAACACAAGGGTTGCACTTTGAGCGATGACGAAACATACGTCACACTCGAATTTAAGCAGCTTCCCGATCAAAAGCTTTACATCGCCACTGGACGTAGGGATGTGCCGGGAAGATTCAAATTCGTGTTTGCCGACAAGTTCACGGAGAAGGCCATGATTTGGTAAGCGATTTGCAGTTGTGGCCTGAAAACGGAACCATTCGTCACATCCTCGACGGTGACACCCCCAAGTTTACATTGAAGAATGCCTGAAAAAGCGTGTATCATCCGCAAGCATAGGGGCAAAGTCATCTTTTGGCCCGATTTGGTTAGCTGTCACTACTAGAAGCTGGTTCTGTAGTGGTATGCTGCCAACAAGATCGACTTTTTCCCCAAGCTAATGAATCCTCCGAATTTCCCGGAATTTCTACCAAGCGAAAAATACTGGGCAATTTCAAAACAGCGACTTATACGAAGCGACGCGGCAGTCAAGGACATCCAACAAATGGGCACAAAATGGAAGAAATGCGCTGATTCAATTGTAACTATCTAATGCTGTAACTTTACAGTTTTGATAGAAGTACTGTAAAGCAACCATAATGGACTTTTTAAAATTATGGAATCCCGAATTACAGCTCTTTCTGTGCGTAACAATTTACTTTCAGTCAGCCTTTACAGATTTTTTATTTTGAAAACTTTACCTGAAATCGCCGCTATCAATCACAATCTTACATCCCGATCGGTACTGCATTTTCCACCTGAAGGAAGGAAAATTGCAACAAAATGCATGTTAACCGGTCGAACGTTTTTCCCAATTTAACGAACATTGAATCTGGTGACACATCCTGGCCGTTCTCTCATCACGTCTCACACACGTTTGACAGGAAGATGGATGGAACAGGCCGGCTTGAGGAATGTAGTTGTTAAAATTAAAAACCAACAAAACATGATCTAACTTTAAAAAAAAAATTTGTCTGTCTGGGTTCCCATGATTTGTCGAAGCGGAACGTTGTAGGGTGGGAGCTTTGGTCACACGCACAATCACCATATTCGAGCTTAATGTCAAATTCAATCATCAGATTGGAAGTTTGGTTTAGTTTTCGGCTGGAAAAACTTTATCAGACCCTTATTGAAGAGAGTTTTAAAGAGTTTAACATGGGAGGGATGCATTATCTGATGATAAAATATCGTGAAAACCGAATGTGACCCTGTCTGGCGATGTATTTAATTTGCCTTAAATTGAAACACGTACTATAAGTCAATGATTTGAATCATCAAATGTTTCAAACTCTCATTATGTTTTAGTTAAAGATAGAAAATAAATATAATTATAAAACATTTGCTCTACAAACCAACACCCATCATATTTTTCATCAATTTTAGAGCAAACTGGCGAAGATGATGAAGGAAACCGAAAGGACCCAAGCCCAGAAAGTCTTCAAATGCATCCAATCGGATTCCCACTACCGGTGACTCTAAACTACAGCTATAGTGGCCAAATTCAACGATTCCAATAAGCTTTCCATCCAGGACGATCGGTGCACCGGTAAAACCCTGGAACAAATACAAAGCTAAATTTATCATATCAATCATTCAAGCTAAACTGTTACTTACGAAGCACAGTGTTTCATTTGATTTCGGAATCAAACACATGTGTTGATCAGGTTGAAACAGATCTCCTAGATTCAGCTGACACCTAGCTGGTGGTAGAAGGTACATCTCCACCGTTCGCACCTTGAAATACGCGGTTCTATTGGTCTCATTTGCTCCGTGACTTAATATTCCGTAACCATGAACTTGAACAACACGATTGTAAGCCGATTCAACATTCGCATTTGATTTCTCGATGATTGTTGAATCATCCACGGGATATTTGTCCGGAATATCCAATACTGCCAGGTCATTACTAAATGGTGTTCTGAACCTAGGATGAAGCGTAAAGTTTAGCACTTGAATGTAATGGTTCCTACCATTTGGTTTCACTCCGTTAGATCGCATCGCTTTCATCAAATATTTCTCCTCCTCCGGCTTAAGCAAATCGGAGAATAACTGATTACCAAACTTATTATCATACTTCACACCAAACTTCTGGCTCAGCTTAGCCAAGTACTTCCATTTCGAACCTTTGGCAAAGGCTTTCCCATTCTGGAACTGTTCGATGGAGTTAGTTTCAAGTGCCACGTGAAACTCCTCGGGCTTCCCCACCGAATAGGTTTTGTTCTTCTTCAGGAACAGGCAATCGGCGTTGGTTAGAACTCGACCCCGGGCCAACACAACGGCATTGCATATGAACTTGTTGTTCGGACCAAACAGGGCGGCCAACGGCTGATAAGGGTTACGAAATTCTGCTATGATTAAATTGAACGCACAGGTGGACAGGATGAAACTGAGTTTAACGAGGTTCCACATGACTTGTTTTCTTCGAACAGCTTCTGACAAGACTGCACGTCTCCTTTTGAACTAAGTGCTATCGATGGCTTTGCTGCGTCTTTATTAGTTTTCAGTGAGAAAAACATATGGAAGGGGAGAAAGTCGATTGACCAGTTGAGTCAATAGAGGTGGAATGTGACGTATTTGCAATGAATTACACAGAGTTGATATCATCGAGTTTATGCGTTCCGGCTGTAAAATTTATCTACTCTCTAGTAACAATGTGTTAACTCTTATTATGTCGATTGAATTACAGTCCATTATTGGTATATCTAATGAACAGGTTCTTTTGCCATCCTACGACTTTTTCACTTGTTTGCAATTTATTCTATATTTACAAAGCTGACCAGCCTAAAATTAGTCAAACATGATGAATTGCTCACTGTATTTGTTTTTGTATACATGATCCACCTTTATTTCTTTTTGAAGTACAATGACTATAACAAACAGAAAAACTAGTTCACTTAAAATAAAACATCGGGAGCTATCCCAATTCACTCTGTTCTCCTATATACTGCAAGTATTTGAATATATTTCATTACGCCAAAATAGTGACATGGAAAATAAATATAATCACAATGCTGGCTTATGTATAAATAGGCAAGTAATCGAATGGTGCACATATCCTTGTGTTCAAACACCGGAAGATGTTCTAAGTTGCCCTTTTTAAATATATGTATCAACAACTGCGCATTTGCCGTTCTAAGGACCAACAAATAAACGCTGCCAGCATGGTGCTGATGAACTTCATGAACAAATATGAACTGTTAAGTCACCATCAAGCGGATATCGAGCTAACTTTAACTAAAGCTAACATAAATGTCCTCAACCACAAGTTAATCGATATCGCCATCCTCATCGATTAAGAAAGCTTTGCGTGAACTATTGATTCGTAAAGACTCCATGGACACACGCCTAGACAACTACGGCGACAATCTTCGAACCATTAACAGAACGCTCTATAGTACACAACAGTGCAAACCTGCAAACCAATTGATCGACCAAACAACATTTCACCATACTATCGACCAACTGAACCTTGACGACACTACTGATCCTAGCAATCGTTCGAGATCCTGTGATGAGACATCTTTCTTTCAAGTACTGGATGAAGTCAATAGTACACTGGCACACCAACCCGACTGATTTGTTGTAGGAAATCGGCGTGTTCAAATAGTACAAAATCAGCATTCCAGTACTACTGGCCAAGCGACCGTTTCTTCACCAGCTGCGATCATTCAACAACCAAATGTTTCACATAACAGCGATCTTCTTTCAGTCAGTCCGGAACCGGTAATAACAAACCGTATACTAAAATTGCTTCGCAACCCAGCAGTGATATTACCAACCCATCTGATAGCGCAAATGAAAACAATCCTATCAGTAGCAGCTTAAAACTTAGCAGAGAAGATCAGAGAGAAGACGATGTTAAGCAGCACATCCACGACATTGTTAATGTTGGTTCTTCACCGGTGAAGGTCGTTAAACTAGTTCCTCGTCAGAAAAACTTGGAATACCTCTCGTTCATCTCCTTCAAAGTCATCGTTAACATGGCTCTATCCAAGGTGGTTGGTGATCCCTCGAACTGGCCAGAGGTCGATTATAACCAAATAAAAAAAAACGGTTCTGCTGGATCTCGCTCGAACCAGCCATGATGTCAACCAGGAACGTTCATCCAGCATGCCACCGATCATCAACTCCATTCAACATTGGGGTTATCCCGAAACGCATGCTAACAGGCAATATGGGCAGCCTTTATCCTTTCGGCGCAGTCAGTTCCAGTCCTAGTCGTCCCAGCTCTGTGTTCAAACTCGGAGGAAGAGCTGCCCAGCCTGTATTGTCAGGCAAGTACAAGTTTTATTCGGAACCGGCGCTAACTCACGATAGTTCGGATTTCAGCAACTCATCTGGAAACAACGTTTGAAATCATCAAGTGCCATCGAAGTGCCGACGCAGCTACAGTCCTGTTGCTACGAACGGAGGCTATCAGTCAGATCCACTCTCAAATGTTGATGGTATCAATAGTTCCCTCGCCGAATATCAGCTTGCATGCAGCGATGAATGCTACGATATGTATGCCTTCACAGAAACCTAGCTTAACAACAACACTTTGTCGAAGCAACTGTTCAACGATACCAATTCCGCCTACCGGTTAGATCGATCGACTCTAAACAGCAACAAGAACTCCGGAAGAGGGACTTTGTTGGCCGTTCGCTCTAGCTTTAAATCTTGTTTACTGAGACCTCCTGAAAACTTGAAGGTTGAGCATCTGTGGGTCAAAATAATAACACAACGTGGTACCCTTTTTTTCTTGCGTGATCTATGTTCCTCCCGATTGCGTTAACGACAGCAGCCTAATCGAGAAACACGTGATTTCTCTGGTTTCGATCATCTCTCAAATGAGAGCTAATGACAGCACCGCCATTTTGGGTGATTTCAATCTCAGCATCATAACGTGGATAAGCGATAAAAGGTGTTTCGATCAAAATTTGGTCGACTTAAACTTGACGCATTTCCTTTCATCGTGCATTAAAAATTTTTGCACACCCCTCATTTTGATGATGTGTGCGTATAGCATCATGCCTCTGTTTTGATTTTGAGATCAGCACTTCAGTTATCAAAATGTCGTCGAAGGAAGAGAAGCAACGCATCAAAATTTTGCACGTGCACGGCGAAAATCAAAACTACTCTCACGCCAAGTTGGCGAAATTGTTGAATGTGGCTAGATCAACTGTTACCAACGTATTAAAAGTGCTTGGTGAACGTTTGTCGACAGCCAGGAAAGCTGGATCGGGGTGAAATCGAAAGCCGAAGGCCACAGCAACGACAAAAAGAGTTGCCCGCTGTTTCGAGCGGAACCCAAACCTCTCCGTCCGAGATGTCGCAAAGAAGCTGGTAGTGATGCCTACAACCGTGCATCGAGCCAAAAAACGAGCTGGACTGTCGACTTACAAGAAAGTGGTGACTCCAAATCGCGACGATAAACAAAACACGTCGGCCAAAGCACGATCGCGAAAGTTGTTCACGACGATGCCGACGAAGTTTGATTCCGTGGTACAGGACGATGAAACTTACGTCAAGGCAGACTTCAAACAGCTTCCTGGACAGAAATTTTATACGGAAACCGGACGGAGAAGGGTGGCAGATATTTTTAAGCACATTAAACTGTAAAAGTTCGCGAAGAAATATCTGGTGTGTCAGGCCATCTGTACCTGTGGCTTGAAGAGCAACGTTTACATTGCGACCGAAATCGTCAACCAGGAAATTTATCCGAGAGAGTGCCTACAAAATCGTCTACTGCCTTTCCTGAAGCGACACAATTGTTCCGTTCTATTTTGGCCGGATTTGGCATCTTGCCATTACGGAAAAAAGGCCATGGAGCGGTATGCTGCCAACAACGTTCAAGTGGTGCCCAACGACAAGAACCCTCCCAACACGCCAGAGCTCCACCCAATCGAACAATATTGGGCCATCTTTAAGCGAAACCTTAAGAAGACTCAAAAAGCTGTTGTGGGGGGAAACAGTTCAAGGCAAACTGGCGTTCTGCGGCGAATAAAGTGGACAAGGAGACTGTACAAAATCTTATGGCAGGTGTTAAACGAAAGACCCGGCAATTCGCATTCGGTAAAAAGAAAGCTTAGCTGAATATATTTCCTGTATTCTGTATTAACTGAGCTAGAAAAAGCTAGAAAAGAATTTGACTTATTAATAAAAACTTTGATCGACTCACACACATTACTGTTTGACCAATTTAGATCGGAACACTCTTTACTAACGGTTTCAGCTTTTCCGATAATTCTCGTTCGTCGTTCAGACCTGCATCGCTCACCTTGGTAGAGGCGTACTCCACTGCAAGACTCCGACAAGTGAACGGCATGTTAAATGCAAAACAAACAACCGTTTAATTGATCTTTGCTTTATTTGTGAATAATTGGGACTGAGCTGTTCCATTCTCCAAGCGCCTGAACCACTCGTCAAAAATTGCAGGCATAATCCACGTTATCTCGTTAAGCTGGAGTTCAACCCTGTGAAATGCTTCAAAGACTACGTCTTCTAACGTCTACTACGACTTCAACATCGCTGCCTCAACTACGTGTAGCAATTTGCTTTACGCTACCGACCAGTTCGTGCCGAAAAAAATCAACCGTATGCCTGCGAAACCAGCTTGGTCAAATTCCGAACTCAAACACTTGAAACGACTGAAAAGGGCTGCTGAATGTCATTGAAGCCTTAGGTGTGGAGATAGACACCACCATCGGACCAAACGGCATCATCGCGCTCAATTTCCCCAAGCAAGTGGCTACTCAACGCAATACATGAAGCCTGGGGGTGTGCTCGGCAGAAGATCACTAGACATTATTGAGTCCGCATTCTCTCACCCGGTAGAAGCAAGCTGAGGCACACGCAACCCTCGACATTTTCCTCATTAACAGGACCAACAACATCGTTCTCCCGATCATATACCAGGAGCTTAGCTTGAACCGCTATCCAGTGGTATCTCAAGTTGGCTCCTCAGTCAACTACTAGGCGTAACTATCATTAAGTCAACTGAGTACTGTAAAAGCGATGCGTCGATGACTCTGCCGATTACGAGACGCTTGAAGCGATCGACAAACAACTGCATATCAGCGCCGAAGCATTCCCTCGGGCCCGAGAGCAGCATGTTCATGTGGTAAACTAGGTAAGTGATTATCTGAACCTGTACAGGACCACTAAGTTTTTTATCGGAATCCATAAATCGATCCAAAAACAATTTCAATGCATAGGTTTATCTCATCTTACGTCCAATTCCAACCGGATCTCAGAAAAAGGCGATTTGAAACTAAAATTCGCTCTCCCCCAGATTGTGCAAAACCCTTTAGAAAGTTGACCAAAATTCTGAAGAGTATGCCAAAAACAATTCTATCCCTTTGTGCTCTCAACCAGAATTCTGTCCCATTGCACAAAGGAGTTATATTTACAATAAAATAATAAAACAACAGAACAATTTGTTATTGAACGTCAACCATGCAGTCGTACCTTGTGCACAACCCCTCTAAATTACTTTTCTGGAAGTGCCTTCGTTGGAGAGCGTCGAGTTCATAGACTCATTCGTTACGAAAACTTCAGTTTTTGTGCGCAGCTGCATATGGCTTGCCACATCAGAAATTTTCCCAGCGAACTTATCAGAAAAATGAATTTATATTTTTTGACGACATCTCGAGCCATGGTCACATCAAAATGTTACCCCGAAAGCTTCCAAAGTCCATATTAACAAATATTTTTTTTATCATTACACTAACGCTATACGTTCATGAGAAATCCAAAAAAAAAAATTTCTCAACATTTATTTTTCTCCACTTATTTTCACCCTCACGCTCAAACATTTGGACCTTTGACTTGTCTCCTGCCATCAAGGTTTGAACGAGCTTCTCTCCTCTGGTTTTGTAAGTTTTGAACCAGTTTTGACTCTCCTGCCATTATCGCAGCAAGCCGTGCTTGGAAACTGACCTCGGAATGGGCGTGACTCTCCAGACATTCTGAAATGGGTTGCTGGATCTGCAGTAGAGCTATCACTTTCTAGCTCCCGGATTAAAGCTGCTTCCAATGGTCACTTGAATGATTGTTGTAAGCAGATTTCTTCCATAATACCATTGCCGGCCGATGGGTGTTAGATTGGACACACACACACACACACACACACACACACACACACACACACACACACACACACACACACACACACACACACACACACACACACACACACACACACACACACACACACACACACACACACACACACACACACACACACACACACACAGTTTTGACTCTCCTGCCATTTTTCGACAATCAGCCTTCATTTTTGCCAACATTTTTCGATCGGCTCTGGACAGTTTGGAGGATTAATGTCACTTTTTTCCACACGGAAACAAATCTTATCCAGTTTTCATGAGTTGCATATCATGAAGCCAGAAACTGTATTCCTTCATGCAATCAATATTATGATTCACCGCAACCATTTTCATGTACCAAAAATCATGACCACTGCCAGCGTTACTTGTATCTGTCAAAACGGGCTAAATCATGTTTCTGCGTCGTTCGTGTTCGGAGGTGAAATGTTAAACGGTTTAAAAAAGTAATGAATTTTAGGTTATTTCTCTTTAGAAGTTCGTGCGTTCCATCGCCATCCCGTGTCCACAAAAGTACCGGTAAGTGAGAAAAATTAACGAGCAAGAATATGCTCGTTTTTTTCCGATTTTTTTCCAACCGAATACTCGTTACCCATCAGTCAGTTGCGTCAATCAGTACCGTCCAGCACATTCTCCGCTCTGACAGGTAAGTGAATTGTCAAACAATGAATCATGTTTTTATCAACATAGTGCTCGCTTTTGTAGCATGATTTGGATTCATGGTCCTAGAAAAAAAGGCCCGGAATCATAATTTTTGCGCATCTACTATCATCAGTGACTCGTGATATCATGATTCCGATTCATGATTTCCTCTCAGCAGTACCATTCGTAGCGCCTCGGGTGCCTAAAGTGAAAATACACTAGGCTCATGATATCATGAGTCGTTTTGACCATCTTTGGGAGCGGGTTTGTTTCCGTGCACAATGACATTATTTCCCTCGTACAAGGCAAGATGCACAATCGGGCCAAAATGAGAATGTTGCTTAAGAAGTTGCAATAGGCTTTTTTGATGGCACTCTTGAGGCAGATTTAACTGTTAATATTCCTGATTGAGATAAATGGTTGGCTGAGTAACGTTTACATTAAAAAAAATGGACAAAAATAGCCGATTTTTTCATGGGTTTACCTTCACCCGTACTGACGAAACTACCCATGCAACATCAATCACAGTAGCCCATGAGTCAGCAGACAAAATTTGACAGCTCTATCAGTCGAACCCTAACCATGATGGCAAAAACAGTGAAGCATCTTCGTTCAGATGTGTGCGCGTTCAACGACACCCCGCCGCGTCGAAAACGGACATCGTGCGGCACTTTGTGGACGCCGTATACGCCCGTTCCGGCATCTACAACATCTTGGCACTATTAGACAACAATCAGAGCATCGAAAGAAAGCCCGGTTTCGGATGGCCGACGACCCTGAGCGACAAGAAGCTCCAAAGGATGCAAGAGTAAGACCGAGGGAAAAGTGGCTACATCGCTGCGTGCGCTTGGCCGGGAGGTCGGTTAAATCGGCCCTGGCGAACGTGAACATACATGTCAGGAAGCGGAAGTCGCGTCCATTGGTTTCGGAGCTGCAGACAATGCCGCAGCGGCAGCGGCTGAATAAGATGGTCAACTCGATTTTCCCGGCGAATCACGACGTGGCGGTGGTGATGGACGACGAGACCTATCTCACCCTGGATGGCAACGACTGGCAGGGCACTTCGTATTTTACTTCCCCCAAGAAGGAAGTGAGCTCCGAGGCGAAGTTCAGTTCACACACCAAGCTCCCCAAGAAGGTGCTGCTGTGGCTGACAATCAGCGAGAAGGGGATGTCAAAGCCGCTCTTCTTTCGCTCCGGACTGGCCGTGAACGGGGAAATTTATAGTACGAAATGCCTGCCGGAAGTTGCGTCGTTCATCAAGAAATACCATAAGGGCGAAGACGCGGTGTTCTGGCCGGATCTGGCGTCGGCCCACTACTCGAAGTGATCGTTGGAGGAGATGGAGCGGCTGAATATCGATGTGGTACCCAAGTCGGTGAACCCGCACAACGTCCCCCAGCTGCGTCCCATCGAGAATTTCTGGGCAAACCTGAAGCGTAAGATCTACTCCAACAATTTTGTCTCGAAAACTGAGGAGGAATTGATAAAAAATAAAACGAAGAAAGAACTCAAAAACATGCCTACACGCATGTTTTCGTAGGCTATGTCGAATGTTCCGGTTAACTGAGGTTTCTTCTGGGCCCACATCTCACTTTAATGTCCTGCACAGTTGACTTAGCAACATCCACTTTTCGGCAACATCTCTGACCGACATGTTGGGCTTTCTCTTGTATACTTTTACCACTTGTTTCTCATCTGTATTGTTTTGCGTGTTCACCTTTTCGACAGCGGTTGGCATTTTGGTTTGTATAAATTTGCTGATAACATTTGACACTTTTTGTTTTGTCACCCTGACCTAATTTGCGATTGTTTTCTGTGAAGAATGCGGATTATCTAACCACTTGTACAAAAAAAGATTTGGCAGCTCCTGTTGTCGAGACGCCATTTTCAAAACTTGTGAAGGTTAAAGGATCTAATGACAGCTTAACCATACACTGAAAGAAATCTTTACGTTGACTCAGACCACTGACGCGAAAAAGACACAAAAAATATTTCCGGTCGCATTTCGTTTTGTCGTCCAGTAGTATACATCCTGGGTACCTCGTAAGAAGCTGTCTAAATATCTTCCATGTGTGTGTTTTTGCGATTGGAGTTTATTCCAGTGTAAAGTTTGGCTGCAAACTGGCTCGAAGAGAACAATAGCCCTTACTACGAATACTCCGGACGGTGCTTTTGTTGGCATTGTATTTTATGGCAATGTCGCCATCCGATAGTCCTAGGTTTGCTTCACAAAATTGTTTTGACAACCTTCCAAAGCAGTTGCCGATAGTAAAATTCACTACCACGCTTACTATGATCTTTCTCAACAATAGAACAATGGAAACGTTTTATGAAACTGCACACGAAAAATTTCGCCAAATTCAACGGGTCAAAGAGCTGAGGAGAAAGATTTTGAGGTACGTGAAAGGCAACCCAGGTGTCTCCATACGTGATTTGGCATAGAAATACGATTCCAACTTTTACACCCTGCGTAACATCCTTTCAAGAGAAGGATATAATCTTTTTTGGCCAGGAAACATCCGAATCGCTCCCTGAAACAAAATTTAGTGGCCAAAAAGCGAGCACGATTACTCGAACGAGTTTTGATGAAATTTGATGGTTGTGTTTTAATGGATGACGAAACATATGTCAAAATGGATTATAAACAAATCCCCGGACGAAAACTTTACCTGGCAACTGGTCGTGGAGATGTCCCTTCCAGGTATAAATTTGTTTTTCCTGATGAGTTTACTCGGAAACTAATGATTTGGCAAGGAATATGCAGTTATGGCCTTAAAACCAAGGTTTTCATCACATCTCACACAATGACGACGAAGGTTTACATTGAAGAGTGTCTGAAAAAGCAGATTTTACCCTTCATTCGGCAACACAAGACCAACGTTATGTTTTGGCCAGATCTAGCCAGCTGCCACTACTCTAATGAGGTACTAGAATGGTATGCTGCAAACAATGTTAATTTCGTCGCCAAAGAGATTAATCCTCCGAATTGCCCTGAGTTCAGAAAAATATTGGGCAATTGTCAAGCGAAAACTTCGAGGATGCGGTAAAGAAGTGACAAATGCACAACAAATGCCTTTAAAGTGGAATAAGTTCGCAGGTATAGTGTTACCAGCAACTGTGCAGATCATGATGGCATCGATCACAAGTAAAGTGCGACAGTTCGTTCGAAACGGTAAAATGTAATAATTTGTTTTATTTCGTTTGAAAGCTTAATAAATACCGTTTTGTTAAACGTTTTGATCAACCGTGCATGTTGTTTAATTCTTGAGTTATGATCACTTGAATGCGTCCGAATTTACTTTGAATCGGGCTTTATGTATACATCAGGGAACAAAGTTGCCTTTTTCGATTTCAAAACATGATATTTCATTAAGTTTTCATAGCAGGATTTTGAAACTTTGTGACATCTCTTATCTCGTAAATACATATCATTTTGGAGGGAAATAATGAGAGCATAGCTAGGGGGGAGCGAAGAAGGGCTTCTGATTTTATTTTATTACAAAAAAAGCCTACAGGGAACGTTTTAACCCACGGAACTAAAATGACCATTTCTTTGTAAATATCCAACTGATTTGTAATTTTTTAGCAGTTTTGGATTCAGCAACTCAACTGCTCTCTTTGAGTTGTCTTATATCACCGATGGACATCATCCACCTTCCTTAACACTAGATTTCCTGATCCGTGTTCCGACAATAGTATACTTATAAATGTTTCAATAGAAAAGCAACAATAATGATACAAAAACTGTGGAATGAATACACAGGAATGTTGTAAACTATAACAACCTAAACAAAGAAGAACAGCGTTGGGATAGGCCTTAGTCTAAAATTGGCATTTGCAAGAACTGTTATTCCAAGAATATTTAATATGAAACTACTTTGGAGAATTTCTGAATCGTGCATAATATAAATTGTCCAAAAATCGTCAGTGTTTTAACGAATTTTTCTTACAGTATGTGGATACAGTGACCGGCGAAAAAAAGATCCATCGAGCCGTATACTAATCAGGCATAGATATCTTTACAACTTCGTATCAATAGAAACTTTCTTACCCGTACTGTACATATTTGGGTATCATTCATGAGGCTTAGCGTAAAAGTTTGAATATACATATTCATTTCAGCCAACTGCATGTGAAAAACGAAATAAGCTTGTGTTTACGGTATGTCAATAAAAAAGATCCAATAGGAAAAATACTTTCCGTGTACATCCACTTGGCTTACCCCTTGTTGATCATGCTTTTGACATTCCTTTATTTACATCCATCACAGATAATTGCTACAGTTGTGAGAAATAAGTGAGTTTAGCCCAAGTGACGAGTTTTTTAAGGATCGATCATGGGAGGAAAGAAAATAACAGTCCAAGTTCGAAATCTTATCGTGCGCGATTGCTCAAAAAACGAATCTCAGCGCAAAGTTGCCGAACAGTATGGTGTAAGCCGTGGTGCAGTGCAGAAAATAGTTTTAAAACACCAAAAGCTTGGAAGTGTCGCAGATCGAACAGGACGTGGACACAATCGCAAATCTGATCACCGCGAAGACTCAGAGAAAAGCTAAGCCTTTCGATATCCGATCGTACAGTTCGGCGACGCATTGCTGAGCACGGTTTGAAAAGTCATTTTGCTCGGAAACGGCCGTTCATAAGTAGGGTGAATAAGGAGAAGCCATTGCGGTTTGCAAGAAACCATATAAATAAGCCACTGGAGTTCTGGAAACGGGTTGTTTGGTCAGACGAATCAAAGTTTGAGCTGTTCAACAGAAAACGACGACTGCGAGTTTGGCGGAAAAGCGATGAAGGGCTGAAGGATAAACATCTACAAGGGACCATGAAGCACGGCGGTGGAAATATCATGGTCTGGGGCTGTTTCTCATGATTTGGAGTGGGGAATCTGGTTCTAATCAGTGGTATTATGACGGCAGATGGGTATTTAGATATTCTGAACGAGAATATGGAAGAATCTTTGCTGAAAATGGGTCTGGAAGATAATTACATGTTTCAGCAAGACAACAACCCAAAGCATACGGCCAAGAAAACACAAGCTTTTTTCCGTGCCTGTCGGATTAAACCCTTCGAATAGCCTCCCCAGAGCCTGGATTTAAACCCAATTGAAAATCTCTGGGCAATTCTCGACAATAGAGTCGAAAAAACCCACGTAACAAACAAGCAAACATATTTTGCGGCACTGGAGCAGGCCTGGAATGAGTTGGATCCACAACACCTCAGAAACCTAGTCGAAAGAATCCCGAAACGATTGCAGTCCATCATTGAAGCGAAGGGAGGTCATATTGACTATTGAAGAGTTGATTCCAACTCTTTCGATTATTTTTTTTTTATTCATACATGAAGTGGATCTTTTTTTATGTCATACGTATTTTACTAAACTCCAATAATTTTGTTTTTTATTTTATGCAAGGAATAAAAGTGATCGTTATTTTTGTACTGAAATGGTTCGTCTATGTTTACTTTTCAGAAACATGTATTGGAATACCCTACTTTTTCAAAAATACGTGTTTTTTTCTCAACAATAATACATTGATCAAAGGTGGATCTTTATTTTTGCCGGTCACTGTATATGGCAGGAGCACGGTTTTTTTTTCACTAGATCACTTTACACGTTCCGTTTCAGACAGGATGATAATTCAAACTCTAATTAAAACTGCTATGGAATCCCTATGGCAGAAGCGAAAGAAGCATTGACGTTTCATCACCACTGCACAGTGGTTCAGAATGCGAATTTATCTGGAAACATACATTTTCTGCCTAAGTTTGAAGTTTTGTAGCAAAATTGTCTTCAATAAAGTTGTTTCTTATAACAAGGAACTAGGGTGGTCGTATTTTTCAGAGAAATCAAAAATTTTTTTTTTTTATTTGCATAAATAGCGGCAAAAAAGTTTCGGGAAAGTTGAATTTCCAATCATTTTAAGCAAGTTAGATAGCAAAAAATTTTTTTTGTACCTTTTGAAATTACCGAATTAGAGCATTTTTTCCTACGTAGCTTAGGGTGGCCCTATAGAAATAAGTTATTTAGCTGTAACTTTTATCTTTAAAATTTTTCCCACTGAATCTAGAAAATAAAACTTAGAACTTTGTATGTATGTACAGTGACGGACAAAACAATAAGACCACCGCTCATTGTAAAAGATGCAGTTGCAGGGCTCAATCAATAAAGCAAAACATTTAATAATTTCAACTTAAAATAATAGTTTATTTAATAACTCAACAAAACAAAATGGTTTGAAAGTAATAAAAAAAATAAAGAAAAAAAACTGCCCTTCCAGCATAGAAAAGTAAGAAAATGATGCGACAATAAAATAAGACCACTCGTTAATTCATTCAAAAAATCGTTTCCATCAGCTTTGATCATTGGTATTTAGTGGTATAACCATTATTCCGGATCACTTCTCGCATCTCTTCGGCATTGACTCCACGAGGTTTCGACATATGCTGGCAGGGATGGCATACCATGCTTCCTGAATTTTGCTCCATAGTTCTTCCTTATTTTTCGATTTTAAAGGATTCACCGACTTTTTGACTAACTGCCAAAGATTTTCTATCGGATTGAGATCCGGGGATTGTGCCGGCCATTGCATTACATCAATTTTGTGATCCTCAAACCATTGCTTCACAGTACGGGCAGTATGCTTAGGATCATTATCTTGCATAAATTGCCATTTCAATGGCATTTCCCAGTCAGCATGTGGTAGCATTACATTCTCCATGATCTCAGCGTAAACGTACTGGTCCATTATCTTTTTTATCCAAAAGAGTGGACCAACACCGTACCAGGAGAAGCATCCCCAGACCATGATATTACCTCCTCCATGTTTAAATGTTTTTGTTGTGTACTGTGGTTTGAAAGCTGAATTAACAGGTCGGCGAACCCAGCGTTTTCCATCAGATCCGATTAAATTCACTTTTGTTTCATCTGACCAAAGGATGTTCCGCCATTTCTTACCATTTTCGGGTCCGATCCAGTCCAAATGTTCTCTAGCAAATTTTAGACGGGCCTGGAGATGCTTCCGTGTGAGCATTGGAACTTTCCTAGGACTTCTTCCAATCAGATTCTTCTCAACAAGCCGTCGCTGAACTGTCCTGGAACTCACGGATAAGTTCAGCTCTTCTTTGATCTTCGTTGCTGACTTGAATGGATCAATGCTAGAAAGTCGTTTGATGTGGCCGTCGTCCTTAGAGGTAGTTTTCCGGGGACGTCCAGTTCCCACTCGTGGTTTCGGGTCACGGAGGGCATTGCAAACAAATGTTTTGGACCGTCCTAAGAATGCAGCAATTTCTCGTTGAGTTTTTTCCTTCTTTCGCCATTTGCCGGATATGAATCCTTTGATTCTCTGTGCAGTGATAGCTTCGGCCCATTTTTGCTGAATTTTTCCTAGAACTGACGAAATATGATGTCTTGTTAGATGAACAATATGATGAAGAATAATACGACTCATCGATAAACAACTTACTTCAAAACTAGAAAATAAGAAGAATGATTAGTAATTTCCATTTAATTCCAACTACCTTTATTGCTTATCTTGACAGATACGCGTATTTCATCTACAATGTGCAGACTTCTTCAGTGTCGTGTACTAATATTCGACTGTATTAGTACACGACACTGAAGAAGTCTGCACATTGTAGACGAAATACGCGTATCTGTCAAGATAAGCAATAAAGGTAGTTGGAATTAAATGGAAATTACTAATCATTCTTCTTATTTTCTAGTTACAGGTATTCCACTAAACAGCTCACACTCTCCATAATTCAACTTACTTCAGAGGAACGACGGTATTTGCTACAAAATCAGATGAAATGTGGAAGTGGTCTTATACTTTTGTCGCACGTTTTTTGGTCCTTTAGCAGCTTTCGATGCGTCTGGCTTGGAATGTTCATTTCCGAGGCTGAAAAGCTTGTGGAATCTCATGTCAAGTTAGTACATGTGCTCGCCACTTGGTGTCGCATACGTTTAATTCAAATTGGCGGTTAGGACGCATGCATGAAAATTGCTCTATGCTGTGGTCTTATTGTTTCGTCCGTCACTGTGTGTGTGTGTGTTTGTGTGTGTGTGTGATAGAGAGAGAGAGAGAGAGAGAGGAGAGAGAGAGAGAGAGAGAGAAAGAGAGAGGGAGAGAGAGAGTGGTGTGTGTTTACAATCAATCTCCCACTCACCGGCAGTGTTTTTATGGAAGAAACCTGTCTGTATTTCTTCAGTCATTTAATGCTATCACTAAAGGGTGATACGGTCAAAATTTGGTCAATATCAACTTGACGTATTTCTTTCAATTTTGCATTTAAAAAACCTGAACACCCCTCATTTTGAAGGTGTGTGTGTGTAGAATGTTGCTCCTATTTTGATTTTGGAATTCACTCTTCAGTTGTCAAAATGCCGTCCAAGCAAGAAGAGCAGCGTATCAAAATTTTGCTCGCGCATCGCGAAAATCCGAGCTACTCGCACGCAAAGTTGGCAAAATCGCTAAAAGTTGCCAAATCAACCGTTACAAATGTAATTAAAGTGTTTGGGGAACGTTTGTCGACAGCCAGGAAGTCTGGATCGGGGGGAAATCGAAAACCGGAAGCCGCTGAGACGACAAAGAGAGTTGCCGGTAGTTTCAAGCGAAACCCTAACCTATCTCTCCGAGATGCCGCAAATAAGCTGGGTGTATCGTCTACAACCGTGCATCGAGCCAAAAAACGAGCCGGACTATCGACTTACAAGAAGGTAGTGACTCCAAATCGCGATGATAAACAAAATACGACGGCCAAAGCGCGATCCCGGAGGCTGTACACGACGATGCTGACGAAGTTTGACTGCGTGGTAATGGACGACGAAACCTACGTCAAAGCCGACTACAAGCAGCTTCCGGGACAGGAGTTTTATACGGCAAAAGGAAGGGGAAAGGTAGCAGATATTTTCAAGCACACGAAACTGTCAAAGTTCGCAAAGAAATATCTGGTTTGGCAAGCCATCTGTACCTGTGGCTTGAAAAGCAGTATTTTCGTAGCTTCCGGGACTGTCAACCAAGAAATTTACGTGAAAGAGTGTTTGAATAAACGTCTGCTGCCTTTCCTGAAGAAACACGGTTGTTCCGTACTGTTTTGGCCGGATTTGGCATCTTGCCATTACGGTAAAAAGGCCATGGAGTGGTACGCCGCCAACAACATGCAGGTGGTTCCCAAGGACAAGAACCCTCCCAACACGCCAGAGCTCCGCCCAATTGAGAAATACTGGGCTATTGTCAAGCGGAACCTAAAGAAGACCAAAAAAACTGCTAAGGACGAGCAGCAGTTCAAGGCAAACTGGCTTTCTGCGGCGAAGAAGGTGGACAAGGTGGCTGTACAAAATCTGATGGCAGGGGTCAAGCGTAAGGCCCGGCAATTCGGATTTGGAAAAGTGGAAGCCTAACTGAATATTTTTCCTGAATTTTATACTAATTGAACTTGAAAAAGAAATTTAATTTGATTTTTTAAATAAACGATTTCACCGATTTACACGCGTTTTCCCTAGACCAAATTTTGACCGTATCACCCTCTATGTGCAAACATGTTTAGCCCTGGAGATTGAAGGTGACAGCTCTATTGAAAATCCAACGACCCATTTCAAGAATGCCTGTTCAAACACGTACATTCTGAGGTCATCTTCATATACTATAGGCCCCGCATGCAAATCTTCACATATCAAACGACTATAACGGCGATAATATAAATGCGCCTAATTGAGTACATCATACCTTATCTTACCAATAAGGCCGGCGTGGCCTCTGCTGTACACAGAAGTTGTTTCCATTGTAATCGGTCCATGGTTGTACCTCGCCAGCTTCGCTGTCTGCGGAGGGTCCGCCGGTCGAGCCAGGGAAGCAGAGCGATTTGCAGTACCATGTTCCGAGTTTCCAATCGTTTCTGCCGACTGTTCCGGTCCTTATTAACTTCTGTATTATTTGTAACATTGTTTTTTAAGGGCCTTCCCCAACCCCCTGTCTTGACAAAGGACCATCGTGCACAGCACTGTTTAGAGTCCCACGCTGGAACAAGGACGATGATCAGCCGCTTCTAACATGGAGAACAGACGCTCAGATAGATTGCACCCTTTGAAGAGGGCAGCCCCCCTTCCCTGTCAGCATATGACCAAGTTCACATCGGGGTTGGTTACTCGATCTTTCCTATGGTTACTCATACCCCAGTCGGCACCACGGGGAGGGAGGGATAGGAGTTACTGGACAAAAGGCTAAGGATCGCAGTAGGATTTATTCTATACCTGCAGGTACGCGAAGTACCAATGGTAAACATTGTCCAGTCATTTACCAACCAAAAAAATTGAGTGCATTAAGTATTGTTGATTGGTTCTTATGTTCGTTGAAATCTAAAACTTACTGTTTTATTGCTGAAATGAAGTAATTTGCTAAAATTGTAACCGAGCTAATTTCAAGCAACGTTGTCAAAAAAAAAAATGTTTTTGTGAATCAACCGATTTAGGTTAATTTTTCCTAGATAATTTAGGGTGTTCCTAAAAAAAACAGTTTTTTGATCTTACTTTTTATTTCAAATTTGCTACAAAGTTGATTGGAGATGATTTTTAGAACTTGAAAAGATTAAACTTTTGATGTATAATTCTTGCCAACATTTCTTACCGTTAGCGTTGACTTAACGATTTTCTTATAAAATTACGCCCTTTTCAAATGTTTTTTACTCTTTAAAAAAAAAATCCTATCTCCAGTTTTGAGATATGCTATGCAATTATGAAAATCCTTTCAAATGCTGTCAAGAAACAGTTTTTTGTTTGCCACAACCAAAGAAATCAACATTTGAAAAAGGCCTATTTTGTTAACAAAAACCATATTAATTTTTGTTTGACATACGATTGAGACGAGACAATTTCATCACACCAAAAATTGTATCTTTTATTGTTCAAGAATCAATTTGAAGACAATTTTGCTGAAAAATTTGAAGTATAAAAGTTACAGCATAATAACTGATTTTTATAGGGATTTTCTAAGCTACGTACGAAAAAATGCTCTTATTCGTTCATTTCAAAAGGTACCGAAAAATTTATTCCATCAAAGTTGCTTAGAATAATTTAAACTACATTTTTTCCGAAAAATGTATGCCCTTATTTCTACATATAAAAAAAGTTAGATTTTCGATTTCTCTGAAAATAATGACCACCTTACTTTTCATTCACACCAAAAGAAGCGCCGTGAACTTCAAACTGAGGCTGAAATGTATCTTTCTAGCTAAATCCGCATTATGGACCACTGTGCACTGCTGTGGCATATTCCACGAATAAATGTCAGCTTGCGAAACACTTTCGATTGGTTTATTTTCTACCCTTATGCGAGTGAGTCTTTGAAGTGTGCGTCTCGTGTAGTTTGTGCTAATATGTGCAGGAGTCTCATCTATGGAGTAATGAGTTCTACCGCACCATGATTAATTTACATTCCTACAGTTCATAATGAGAAGCAGAGCGTCTATTTGTGAACGTCAAAATGTAGCTTATCAAAGCAATCTTTGGAGGGCGCGTGCAGATGACGATTATTAGAATTATATCATCAATGCAGGAAATGTCTTTCTTGGAAATCATGGTTTTCAATGTTTTCAATCCTTTTGATTACGTACATTGATAACGGTTTCGTAATACTCGAGCGATGCACGTACGGAGAGTCAATTTTTCTTCCTATGCATTGCGAGAATGGTTCAAATGGCACGATCTTCGAAAAAGCGAAAAACGACTACTGCACCAGGTGCAAATAATGACACGCTTCTTGGAAGCTGCAAAACTGGGTGGCAATAAATTTTCACTAAATACAAACGATTTGCCATAAATGTCATACGGGTGTGAAGGTAGCTTGTTTCGCAAAACTTGCTGTCAATTTGTTGATTTTGCGGTTTCTGATACGATTCTTAGCCTATTAGTGCAACTAGTTCTTCGCCCCGTTCTCCCAAACGGGGTATAACTGCAACTGAACTTCTTTCTGATACAGGTGGATTCCGAATGCATTCACCTAAACGTATATTTAGATTCATTGTGGTGTGTAAAATTGTTGAGGCGACGTCACACTTTGCCGGAGATATTAGCACCTTCAGCCGCTCCTTCTAGATGATTGCTTGTCAGACGGCCGTGCTTTGACTGACGCTTCCGCATAGCAATGTCCATCATGCCCGGGTACTTCTTCACCGTTTGACCGAACCATGAACATGAACCTCTTGGCACAAGGCACGGAAAGATGAGGCCACCTCGCTCTCGGTCTTCCTCTTAAGTTTCTACTGCACTTTACAGTTACGCAGCACTATCAGGCGACTCAAATCAGGAATCCGTTTGATGCTCTCACTTTTCTTCAGAAGAGAGAGGATGTTGTAAATGCCGGATCATCTATATCTGGCGGGCACGAAGTCAAGCTTATTCGTTCTAAGGTGGAGCTGGCAGTAAGAACAAAGCATCGAGCGTAGTTGCTTGACTGTTTTCGCCATGGCTGCTGCAAATCAAATGATAACGATGCATGTATGGATTCACCGCATGAAAAATTGCTGTATTCAGTCCATCTTGCATGCATACGATTAATTGAATTGGCCACATGCAAACACCCGGTGGCCGTATAATAGCCTATTAATGTAATGACAAAACGAGATTTGGCAGGAGGGTATTTTTTGTTTTACAAAACAAAGAGGATTAACACTAACAGAATTTCACTTTGTAGTTCATGTACTGAGGTTTCGAACTGAATGTCAAGTTAAATTGATATCGTTGAAACGATGAGCCATTAATTGATTACTAAGCAAATGTAGCTCATTACCCTTCATTATCTTAAATATCATAATTAGCTTCAATGAAAGTGACGATTATCAGGATTAAAAAAAAAACTGGCATCTAAAAACGCAATAGACCAATCCAAAACAATGAACCACATAAACAGCTTTAAACTAGATGTTCCTTTGAAGAACAAACCGTTTCCTTGCCTCATGTATCTTTCTTTGCTAGCAATAATCTTTTTTCGCTTCACTGAATCCTAATCCGGTTAGGCCATGCAGCTAATGTCACCCTAAATCCAAACGAAAAAAATCTTCGTTCTAAACATTTAATACTGCTTGCTTGCTCTCAACATGGTGTTCTAGTTGCGTTTCGACAGTTAATGAATGAGAGCTTTCGATGCCAATGCCAACCATGAATTTGTTTATTTTGTGACAGGCACAACGAAGCTTAATGCCGAGGGAAGCATTGCGAACATTTCCAACCCGAAAGATTCCCTCGACCTGACAGGGATTCGAACCCACTGCCTCCGGCTTGGTAAAACCATGCCTCTACCAACTATCTGAGATCGCAACGAAAAACGAAGAAATCTATTCTCAATTACCAAAAAGAATTCCTTTTGCCGGAACCCAACCAAATAAACCGCATTACGTTCGTCTGGGAAAACTTGCACTTAGATTCCTCTTAATAGATTTTCCTAACTTAAACTAATGACCCTCGACCTGCTGGCAACCGACTCGTACATTCATTCATTCATTCATTTCAGCCTGGGGAGGGTCATCGTCGGTCGGCTCTCCATTAAATTGTTATCCCCGTTTGGCTCCATTAGCAAGTTTTTACGTAAATGTTCCTTCCGGTTCGGCTCTGTGTCTGTGCGGCTGACCCGATGAGGGTAAAGGGTTATTAAACATCGCTCCCACGGCCCGTTCCTCTCTCTGTCGTTTGCACACGACTGCATCATTATGAAACTGCAATTAATATCAAATGATAAAATAAATAAGCTTAACATAATTTTAATTGCATTCTCGTTATTACTACGACAATAAGCTCTCAGGTGAATACGGGGATGTAACGAAACAGAAAGCTTTTATGTTTCCACTGTTCTACACGTGCCTGGGCTTGCTCGATGCGAAAAATTGGAAGAGAGGTGAAACATGGAAGGCAGGGAAACGTGTGTTTTGGAATTATCTACGCAGGATGTAGGTATAATACATTTCTGGCTATTAAGGAGTTGTCACCAAAAACGACTTCTATCTCCAAAACTAGTGGACATAGAAATTTGTTGTCTTCAACAAAGTTTCATATTTTGAGTGACTATAACTTTGCCGACAAAAATATCTTTCTATATATTAAGGAAAATAAGTAAGTTTTTTTACTTTTTTCATAGTAGGCGATGACATTTTTTTGAAGTTACCAAACTATGCACAACACATATGTGAACAATTAGTCTACAGACACTTTTTGGATAAAGTTAATATTTAAGGCGCTATACAATTAAGTTCGTGATTTGACCATCTCCGACCACTGTGCGTGGTGATATACTGGATTACCTCATCAATAAATTGAGGCCAGTTAGTAAACCCAGTATGCCGAGAGGTCGTGTCCCAGTTTAAAGAGAGTTAAGTTTAATTTCTCTCGAAGACAATTGTGATTGCGAAAGTGAACCACTTCCCAGATGCGCTGAACCACTTAGCACCCCTTTCGAACCGATACAATAACTCGGCCCTAGAAGGGTGAAGCGATTCAGCAGCGAGAAAGTGTGATATCTACGGTGGAATCAGCTGCAGTGACATCAGCGACGGAATCAACGGCGGCATCAGCGAGGCAACAGCAGACATCGAGCAGTGAGTTAAACAAGTTAAAAACTACATTTTCCAATATGAATTCAATCAAAATCTAACGATTTTTTGTGATTTAATCAATCGTCCCTGGAATATACTGTTGGCTAGGTTTTCTTAACGTAACGCTTGTTAACCAGTTCTTGCAAACACCGAAAGAAAAGCTTTAGGATGAAATTTCATCGGGTGAAAAAAAGTGAGTTTCTTCTAGTACGGTAAACCGACCCTGAGATTAATAAGAGGTGAGTTAGCTGGGCTGACTAGTCAAGACTGCCACGTGTACAAACGGGTGGAAGTCTTCATTAGTTACCATTTTCACCGAAGTCACTATTTGCCGACAATTGGTCACTAAAGTAACTTTCTTACATTAATCGTTTCTCTCACTGAATATTTCGGCCAAAAAAAATTGATTTGCTCTGGCAACACGTCGTGTTTCATTGCTATCTGACAATTTTTTTTCCTAGAATGCGTAATTTCAAATGAACGTGCAAATGTTTACAAAAAATAACGTGCGAAAAAGTTTGACATTTATGTTCGCCGTTTTGCGCGCTTACAACTCGCTGGTGTGTGATTTTGCAACATCAAGGGTTATTCCGAGAGTCGAAGTGGCGTTTGATTTAGTGCGTTGGATAGAGTCCCTAACTTTCAATAGGAATCACATTTTTTTTGAGAAAGTGTTTGTAAGTGAAAGTGAAATGTCGCAGAAGATGGCTGCAAAGTATCAGAGCACCAAACAGAGCGAATAAATCTTCAAGCTATTTTAAATAATAACATTTTAAACTCATGGTGCCGAAACCCGGGATTAGTGCGTTGTAGTTTTCGCCATTGTGTCGATCAATTGTACATGGTTCCAGCTGTAGTATACAGAGTATTTATGAAAGAAATGTTAAGATGCTTTATAGGATTTTAAGAGTATTAATTTACCATTCAATTTGGGTATAATCGTTCGATTTGAGTGTTATTAACTTAGCGTGAAACGAAATAAAATTTGTAGTAAGCTATGCGAAAATCTCCTCGCTTTGTTAGAATAAACAAAACCAACGCAACGCATTGACATGAGAGGCCGATAGCTATAAATACCAGCTAGCTGTGCTGATTCAGATCATCATTCAGTTCGAACAAGCGACACGTACGGTCGTGTTTTTCGCTCTTCCGTAAACAAGTTTTTTCCCATTTCCCCCCCTCGTCCGATTTCTCGCGATTGCGCGTCCGGTTCGTGATCTATCGCCAGCGCTTGCTAATTTATTAGCGATAGCAAGCCAGAAGAAAGTGCTGCAAAGTTGTGCAAGTTTTTCCACTCAACCTGTTGCCGTGGCAATGGGTCGAAAAAATCAACACGTGGTGACATCCACGCCAGCAACATTAGCTCCTGAAGCCATTCCGAATCCAAGCAGCTGCAAGCGGCAACGGAATGACGATGCCGATTCATCGGATCCCAACGCCCGATTACTAGCGAGCAATCGGTTTGCTGCGCTCCCGGTACAGGAGGTACCGAAGAAAGTGAAAATCCAACCGCTTTTCACCACGTCAAGAGACATCGCTGCCCTTAGGACGGAGCTTGCAGCGATTAAGGTGAATCCGCTGTACGCACCAAAACTATGTGCTCAACGGAGGTTGACTACCGTGCTGTTGGCACTCACCTAGTCACCAAGCAGTACGAATTCTACACGCACGACGCGCCCGGAAGCAAGCCAATGAAGGTGATTCTGCGTGGCCTTCCAGAACTCACTCCGGAGTAAATCTTCGCAGAGCTGCAAGCGGCGGCACTAAAGCCTCAGAAGGTGTTTCCCATCAGGCGCCAGCAACATGGAAACTACCGGGACCAACTCTATCTGGTCCACTTTGAGAAGGGATCCGTCACGATGGCGGAACTGATGAAAACACGGGCCCTTTTCAACATCATCGTCGAGTGGGACCGGTATCGTCCGAGACAGCACGACGTGACGCAATGTGGCAACTGCCTTACGTTCAGCCACGGAACTCGTAACTGCCACATGAAACCACGATGTGACAAGTGTGCCGGAGCCCACAGTACCAACGATTGTGCCCCGATGGAAGAAGGTGCGCTACTGAAGTGCGCAAATTGTGGCGCAAACCATGAGAGCAGCAATCGAGCCTGCCCAAAACGTGCTGAATTTTTGGCGATCCGCAAGAAGTCATCCACCAAATCCCGGCCTGGCCAACGCCGTCTGCCACCTCCGATGAACGAGGAGAATTTCCCGTCACTTCGGTATCAGGTGCCAAACCTACCGCCGATCCCATTAAATCACCTCCAAGCAAACCGCCCGTCAGCATCCGTTCATCATCGTTCCGCGGCAGCCGCTGCCGCCCCCAACCCGACTCCTCCTCCAGGCTGGGGCAATCCGAGTCGCAGTACCTCCACGCAACCACCCGTCGATGGACGGCTCTACGACTCGGAGCAAATGGTGGAGTTCGTGCAAGAACTCTATCGCCAACTACGTTCCTGCCGCTCCAAGGAAGAACAGCTCAAAGCCGCCACATCCGTGACGATGACATTTATTTTCAAGTATGGACTTTAAACGCACCATCAACATTCTTAATTGGAATGCTTGTTCCATCCGGAACAAAATTATTGAGCTCGGTGACTTCCTTAACGGGAAAGACATCGACATCGCCATCGTCACGGAAACGCACCTCAAGCCCGAACTTAGCGTCTCCATTCCTGGTTATCGGATTGTGCGACTTGATCGTAGCGGCTCTAGTGGAGGAGGAGTTGCGATCGCCCTGCGCTACAACATCAACTGCCATCTGCTTCTGAGCTTCCAGCTGCAGTCTATCGAAGCCATCGGAGTCGAGATCGAAACTACCGTCGGCCCTATCACCATCATCGCGGCCTACTGTCCCAAGCAAGCCAGTACCACCAACGGAACAACAACGGCCCTACGAAACGACATCCGTAAGCTAACTCGGAGGCAGGGGCAGTTCATCATCGCCGGCGACATGAATGCGAAACACGAAATCTGGGGGAACACCCGGCGGAATTGGAAATGGAATAATTTTGCAGGAAGACCTGGAAGAGGGACATTACACCGTCCTGGGCCCGGATACTCCCACCCGGTTGAGAAGATCCGGGGTCCATTCGATCTCCCAGGCCCGGGAGCAACATGTACCGGTGATTGATCAGGTGAGCAACTCTGTACCCATTGATAAACTCACTAAAGATTTAATACAATTGCGAAACGCCATTCGAAGGCAATACCAGCGAGCTGGTTTGCCAACGCTAAAAAGTCACTGTAATCGAGTGAGAAAAATTATTAAGGCCAGAATGGTGGACTTCAAGAATAACGATTTTGCCGACAAGATCCGCTTTTTTCCAGATTGTGCAAAGCCGTTCTGGAAGTTGACAAAAAATTTAAAAACTAAGCCAGGGCCCATTCCACCATTGATCCCACTAGACAGCAATGGCTCTAAGGATCGCTTGATAACTCCTGCAGAGAAGGCTGCTGAGATAAGTCAACACTTCGTCAGCTCCCTCAATCTCGGACATAACATTGTCAGTCCACACGAAGCTGCCGTTAGCGCGCTTATTACTAACATTCATATAAGCCCCAACGACTTCACAGAGGAGTTGGAGATCTCAGCTGACGAATTGTTGACTTATATCAAATGCTCAAAGAACATGAAGGCCCCAGGTTTCGATAACATCTTGAACTTGGAGCTCAAGTAATTGAGCCCCCAGTTCTATAACCATCTGGCGATGGTTTTCAACCAATGCCTCCGACTTGCCTACTTCCCCACGTGTTGGAAGTCAGCCAAAGTCATCCCCATCCAGAAACCTGGGAAAGATCCTTCGTGTTCCAAGAGCTATAGGCCCATCAGCCTTCTCTCGGGATTGTCCAAGCTGCTTGAGAAAGCGATCTACCGTCGGCTTCTTTCATCTGCCGACGAGCTGAACATCCTGATCGACGAACAATTTGGCTTCCGACGTGGTCGGTCGACAATTCAACAACTTAATCGAGCAACCAACATTCTCAGACGGAACAAGTCTGTTGCGAAATCATCTGCCATGGCACTTCTCGACATCGAAAAGGCCTTTGATAACGTGTGGCATGATGGCTTGGTGTACAAGCTGCATCGATACAACCTTCCCATCTTTCTGGTGAAAATAATTAAAAATTATCTGACGGACAGGACATTCCGTGTTTCGCTGCAAAGTGCAGTTTCCGATGCACAGGAGATCTCCGCCGGTGTTCCGCAGGGAAGTATACTAGGTCCACTTCTGTTCAACCTATTCACCTCGGACATACCCCCGCTCCCTGAAAATGGATCTCTGTCGTTGTTCGCCGATGATACCGCAGTCGTCCACAATGGTAGGGTAACAAGAGCGCTTACAGCGAAACTGCAGCGAAGCCTGAATGTGCTGTCAGAATACTTCACCGAATGGAAGATCTGTATCAACGCGGCGAAGACCCATGTCATCCTATTTCCACACTCCAACTCTCCCAAACTTAGACAGCAAGCTTATTTTCAGGGAGCAGGTTGACAAAACTGTCACAAAGTGTAACGTTCTGTTGAAGCTACTGTACCCATTGATCAACAGAAGGTCTACATTATCCCTGAAAAACAAGCTTGCTGTCTACAAGCAAATCATACTTCCAGTCATCGAGTACGGCATGCCAATCTGGGAGAATTGCGCAAAAACACATCACCTGAAGCTTCAGTGTGTTCAAAATAAGTTCCTCAGGATGATCCTGAACACCCCTCCGAGGACAAGAACATCTGAGGTCCACCGTCTGGCCGAGATAAAAATGCTCGACGATCGCTTTAGTGAGTCTATCAATCAGTACAGGGCACGCTGCCTGACATCGGATCACCAGATCATCCGGAATCTGGTTCCCCACCCCTAGGATTTTCAAATTGTAGCTTTAGTTTTAGTTTAAGTAGGTTATCAAATTTTAAACAAACAATGCCCCAAGGGCTGAGCTGAAAATTAATTTAAAAACATAAAACACACAGAACACATAAAACACATAAAACATTAACAATAGCTGAAGAGCCCATTGGGCTAAAACTCTTAAAATTGTAAAATAGTATGTAACACGAAGAGTTGAAATAAAGAACAAATTAAGTAAGTAATGATGGTTATACAGTTACATATTCCTTAAAGAAACCTTGTATGTACCTGAAAATAAAATTCATATTGCTAACAGATCCTCAACTATCTTTCACACCATAAAGATAGTGACCGTCTCAACCATCGTAGCAAATACGACCGTGCCCGTATCATCATCCAAACTACACCGGCCTTTTCAGAGCCACCAAATGCTTTGAAAGAGTGTACAATAGACTGGAGTCGAGTATTTGTACACGACACTGAAGAAGTCTGCACATTGTAGACGAAATACGCGTATCTGTCAAGATAAGCAATAAAGGTAGTTGGAATTAAATGGAAATTACTAATCATTCTTCTTATTTTCTAGTTATCATTAATAATTGACTATGAATTTCCAAACAGACTTTCAACAATCTTTAACTCGATAAGGATAATGATCTCCAGCTAGTCGATCATACCCACACTCACCACTTCCAGCACAGCCGTTGTAAAGAGCAAATCATAGAATTTCTAACACAGTTACTTATCTATGCCGATCCAACGTTAGAACAGCACCTACGGTGCAATGTTGATTTTTGGCAAAGCTTCGCTTATGTCTATTCTAATACAGGCTCATGCAAAATAATAATAATAACATTCATTACACATTGCTACGTAGTCCTACGTCAACTTTGCGTACAATCCAATTGGGCAGTCCCTTATCGTTTTTTTTTTCCTATAGGAGTGTCGGAAGAGAGCCAAAAGAAAATCAAGTTAATGAACGAAATAGAGCAACACGAGGTTACATCAGTACTTCGCTTTTTGGTGGAAAAAATTCAACAACCATAAAAAAGGGGAAAAAGTTTTGGGTGGGTGGGGGGAAGCCCGGGGGAGAGGAGGTAAAGCCAATCTTGAGATAGAAGATAACCCGCCCGTGGTGAAACTTATTGCTAAAGGAAAGGAAACTAACACGCTTTCCTTCGTGTCCTTCAAAATCGGACTCGACCCGTCACTTAAGGATAAAGCTCTTGATCCATCGACTTGGTATGAAGGTTTGGTTTTCCGTGAATTCGAGGATTACGGTTCCCAGGATTTTCGGGTTCCGTCAAAAATCAGGAGAGTAGTGACACCATTACTGGTACCCCAAGCTTCACCATCGCCAGTTACCACCGTCAACTAAACAATGTTATTCCGGGACGCAACACATCTCGCTTTTTGGAAGCCCCTTACCCACCCAACACAGTCGAGCCTTTCCTGCCAGCGCTCAACAGACGTCCCGGCCCTGTGTTTGGGATTGGAGACGGGGTCTTCCACACTACCACTTCGGGCAAGTACTACTCCGATGAACATATTCCTGCCTATTTCGTTCCTGATACTCCA
The DNA here is from genome assembly GCA_024533555.2 of Aedes koreicus. Classification (NCBI taxonomy): domain Eukaryota; kingdom Metazoa; phylum Arthropoda; class Insecta; order Diptera; family Culicidae; genus Aedes; species Aedes koreicus. The sequence continues at coordinate 223,192 of JAHHFK020003023.1, forward strand.
AATGTTTCCAGCCAACTGAATGATAGACCAACCGATCCATTGATGCTCGTCGTACCTCCGGGATGTATGCCTGCAAGCCTCTTGGAAGCCTCCAATCCTCTCATCACAGTCGAGCCATTGCAGCCAGCGACCAACAGTCATCCCGGTCCTGTGTTTGGGTATGGAAAGGGGGTCTTCCAAACCGTCCACACAGGCAAGTATAATTGCGATTCGAACAACTTCCTTCCGGTAACGTCTATCGCTTCTAGTGATCAACCCAGGTGTGCACCTGGCGCCTTATCCAACTTTGAGTCGCCGTCGCCTGGAAACTTCATCTCTGACGGTTCTAGAGGTTGCTCGACTGATGTTATTGTGCACAATGACATAGTACCTCTTTCTGCTATGCGGATTTATTACCAAAACGTACGCGGACTCCGAACTAAGGTAGATTCGTTTTTCTTGGCAGTCAGCGAATGCGATTATGATGTCATTGTTTTGACGGAGACTTGGCTGGATGAACGATTCCACAATGCACAGCTATTTGGCCCCAAGTTTGCTGTTTACCGCACCGATCGCAATGCAACGAACAGCTCAAAGGTCCGTGGTGGTGGTGTTTTGATCGCGGTCTCCAAGTATTGGAACAGCTTTATCGATCCTACAACGACGAGTATAACTCTTGAGCAGTTATGGATTAAAATCTCGACGCCTACTCGAATCATCAGCGTTGGAGTTATTTATCTACCCCCTGACCGACGTGACAATATGAGTTGCATACTCGATCATCTGGATTCCATCGGTTCAATAATCTCCAACCTGGCTTTGAATGACTTCGTGTTGCAGTTTGGGGATTACAATCAACCGTATTTGCAGTGGAAAGCAACGGATAACGGATTTCTAGAAGTCAACCCTCAATCTGTTCTTTCTAATTCCGGTTGTGCGTTAGTCGACGGTCTTTCCTTCCATGGTTTGACTCAGCTTAATGGAGTACCGAACAGAAATTCACGGTTTTTGGATCTCGTCCTTGGAAACGACGCAGTTAGCAATGCATGTAAAGTTGCAGAAGCTATTGACCCGCTTATCTCTCTCGACGCCGACCATCCAGCTTTGGACGTGGTGGTTGACCTCCCTGAATCGATAACGTTTTACGATTACGCCGATGGTTCGCAGATGTACGACTACCGCCGTGCTAATCATGCCGATATTTGTGCTGCTATTTCCCGTGTCGATTGGCAACCTATCGATGATTTTGATTGCATTGACGACGCTGTGATCTACTTCAGCCACATTGTTCGCGATATAATCGCTGAACATGTTCCTTTGTGTCGCCCGAAGCCAAAGCCCCCATGGTCCAATGGCCATTTGCGTCAACTCAAACGTGCCAGAGCAAAAACATTGCGACATCACTGCCGGAGTCGCACACAGTTTAGTAAGCAACAGTTCAACCGTGCTAGCAATGCATACCGTGTTTACAACCGTTCCCTATATCGTCGATATGTTATTCGTAAGCAGTCATCTCTTCGTAGAAACCCTAAAGGATTTTGGTCGTTTGTGAATTCCAAGCGCAAAGAAGTTGGTTTGCCTATATCAGTCCATCTCGGCGAACAACTTGCTAGCTCTGAGCTGGGTAAATGTCAGCTATTTGCTAAGCATTTTATAAGTACCTTCAATGACATCCCTGCCACTTCCGTTCAAATAGCATCCGCGACTCAGTACACTCCAAGTAACGCTTTTGATTTTCATGCATTTATTATTGACGAACACGCCGTCCTGTCGGCCCTCAGAAAGCTGAAAATTTCGTATACTGCTGGTCCGGATGGGATTCCGTCGTCCATTCTGAAAAACTGCTCTAACTCGCTTGCCGTACCATTGGCTAAGCTGTTCTCACGTTCACTGCACGAAAGTAAGTTTCCCGGTGAGTGGAAACTTTCTCACATGTTTCCTGTCTACAAAAAGGGTGACAAACGGAATGTAGAAAACTACAGAGGGATCACATCTCTATGTTCGTGCTCTAAGGTATTTGAAATCATCATAAACGATGCTCTATTCAACTCCTGCAAAACATACATTTCAACGGCTCAGCACGGTTTCTTCCCGAAACGATCTGTTGCTACGAATTTAACCGAGTTCGTTTCACTTTGTGTTCGCACAATGGACGCTGGTGGTCAAATCGATGCTGTTTATACAGATTTGAAAGCAGCATTTGACCGTGTGGACCATGACATTTTGCTGGCAAAGCTAAAAAAACTTGGTGTTTCTTCCCCTTTGGCGTGCTGGTTCGAATCATACATAAAGAATCGCCTGCTCTGCGTGAAAATCGGATCATCGCTCTCGGAAAGTTTCACCAATACCTCCGGTGTTCCACAAGGCAGCAACCTCGGACCCCTCTTGTTTACGCTGTTCATCAATGAACTCTCTCATCTTCTACCTCCAGGGTGTAGATTATTTTATGCGGATGACGTAAAAATGTTCATGACAATCAACTGTCTTGAGGACTGTGAATACCTGCAATCACGTGTAGATGATATGGCGATGTGGTGCTCTTTAAATTTTCTGACACTTAGCATCAATAAATGCATGGTTATTTCATTTAACCGAAAGCGCAAGCCGATTAAATTCGATTATCATATTTCTAATAACGTACTTCAACGTGTAAGGCAGGTCAAAGACTTAGGAGTAACTCTCGATCAAGAGATGACGTTCAGGCCACACTACCACGAAGTAATAGCGAAGGCAAACCGGCAACTTGGATTTATTTTCAAAATATCTGAAGACTTCCGAGACCCTCTGTGTCTGAAATCATTGTACTGTTCGTTGGTGCGTTCAATACTAGAAAATAGTGTCGTTATCTGGAGTCCTTATCAACGTTGCTGGATTGCGAGGCTGGAGTCTGTTCAGCGTAGATTTGTTCGATACGCACTACGCCACCTACCATGGCGGGACGCGTCAAACCTTCCTGCCTATGAAGATCGGTGTCGGTTGCTTGGAATCGATACGTTAGAACGAAGGAGGCGTAGAGCTCAAGCTATTTTTGTGGCTAAGGTGATTACCGGTGAAATTGACTCTCCGGAACTTCTCAATCAATTGTGCTTCTATGCCCCTGAACGAGCGATACGACAACGAAACTTTTTGCACCTTGCGCCTCGTAATCATCTTTATGGTATGAACGAACCCCTGCGTGCTGCTGCCGATGCGTTTAATAGTGTTTATTCCTTGTTCGATTTTAATATGCCATTGACTACTTTTATAAGCAGACTATTTTAATGCTAGCGTTAACTGATTTATTCATGAAGACAAACATATGTCAGATGAAATTTATAACAACAAATAATAAACAAATAATAAACATGTCGAGCAAGAAGGAAGAATCAATTGTATGCTGCAGTGCTTCAAAAATGTAAGGTTATAGTTTGGCATGGGAAATCTTTGAAGTTTTCTACACTTTTGCCTTGAAAATCTCTAATTGGCCATGCTTGTTAGCCATTATGGTAGCCATTTTTGTATTCCAATGATTTTTCACCTCAATGAATGCAACGCACCATTGTCTCTAAAAAAATTCAATGTATACATTTATTAGTCTTATATGTTCCTGAATCAAATCCAGTTTGGAATCTCAAAAACAACAATCATTTGCGCTTACTAATGAAAGAATCTTCTCTTGCCACCGATTTCCCAACATCAGCTAAGATTGTTGGCAAACTCGACGGCCGACTTCCACGGTTCCTCCTTTGACGTCAAATCAAAATAAAATGCCGTCTTCTGATTTCGCTCTCGCATCACCCGGGCCAACTCGTCGGCTCCCTTATCGCGTAGACAGTTGTACAGCTTCCGTGCACCCCCCGTCTCTGATCCACAGTGGTCCGTCATTTCACTACTCAGCCCGGTCGCATCGTAGTCGCGACGAATTTCGTTGACCTAGATCGGAGAGGGACCGAAAAATATAAGCAAGTGATTTGATTGCACTGAGGTTATCTTCTTCGTCTTACATTTACAGTGCCTTCTTCCGTAATCCAGCGGAATCCACGGAAAATACAATCCAGAAGTGCGACCGAGGGACAGCTTTCCTTTTCGTCCCACTTGGCTCCGGTGCGCTTTTCACAGTAATCGATAAACATTTGGCCGATTTGTTTGACCCGGTCACCGAGCTTTGCGTAGGTCGTTGCAATATCGCGATAATCGCCGTGGAACATTCTCAGTATCGTATTGTGGTGGGTGGCGTAGAATGTTGCGTACTTAAAGAACACTGACTCACAAGAATTGTCAGCCAAAGCTCCGGACAACATGGGATCAGCGTCAGATTTCAAGGCTTGCAACTGTTCCGGATCTGCGTGGAAGAACGATTCCGCCTGCTGAACAAACCTTTCCGGCATAAAACGTTTCTCCTTCGAATCAAACAGTCGTAGTTCTTCACTGACACACTTCACGTAGCATTGACTCTCGTAGGTGGTATCCGGGTGCCACTTGACCCAGTTGATCTTCTGTTCTATGCTGGCCGAAGAGTCATTGAGGCAACGGACGTATGCGTAGAGGGTCTGCTCTGGTGTTCGGGGTTCCCATTTTGCACCGACCACCAAATTGTCTAGCTCAGCTTCCGAGCCATCACAGGGTATGACAGATCCCAAGGTGGTTTCCACGAGTAGCAAGGCGACAATAAGAAGCTTCTGGAACATGGCTGAATGATACACTCAGACGAGACCTTTTGGGGCCTGCTCGCGGTGGGAGCTCAATTGAAACTAAGTGTCCAGCCGGGTTTACGCTCGCAATCGGTCAAAAGTATTGAAGATGAATAGCATCACAGCCACTTATCAACATCATCTCTGGTTGCGCTGATCGGCGGTTTTTGTGCACTTGGCTAGTTCATGCGGGACGCCCTGGATGGGATGGAGTCTTATCGCGTTGCATGTTTGCAAACAATATGGGTAGTAATAAATGGGTTATTGCTCGATCCCGCTCGGCTTCTTTCTATCTGTCGGCGTGAGGCTAGAGCGATGTGGCGAGAGAAAGCTAGCTCGATTCAAAGGCGATGGGTTGACGAATTGATTGCGTTATTTTTCAATTCGATGGGACTCGTCAAATACAGGGAGTGTAATAGGTATTCTTAGTAGAATAAAAGTGGGAATATTTGGAGGCCATCTGTTAAGTTGCTGATAAGCGCTAAGTGAAAATTATTTGAAAGGGTATCTGAGCCAATAGAATTGGCAAAAAAGGTAAAGTGAGGGTAATTAAATCTCATATCAGATTGTTGTTCGGTGAGACTGAACTTAATAATGATGGATATAAGAAAAGAAAAACATATGAAGAATTACTGAGCGAGTTCTGGGCCCATTATCAAACGTATTTTAACAAATCAGTATGTAGCATAAAGCAATGTAGTAGCATTGAAGAAAATGTTTTGCATTGGGTAATTTGAAAAAGGAAAAAATATTGTTAAGTAAACATCTAGTATCCCTGTCCTGAAACCTAATTTAAAACCTTTGGTTTTATCCCGATGACTTTGTGTCCAGAGCTAGCGTGTGAAGCGTATGTTGTCTATTCTTAAGAAGAAAAAAAATCAGATCATCTGCAGCACGAAAAGAGCATGAGCATGAGCATGATTGACCGCCCACGGATGCTACTCCGTTATTGCCAGATCAGCTGTGTTCACACAAAGAACCAACAGTTGATGTTTGGGACTAACATACATCCTTAATGTGTAAAGACTGTATTCGATGAAATTTGGACACACGCAATTGTTCGTAACTTTTTAGCGTGTGGGTAAAAATTATTGAAATTTTAACTGAATGTATTTCATTGTGTTGTGTCAATTGTGTGATGAGTTTCGTGCAAATCGGTCGAGTTATTTCAGTGATGACTTCGAATGAAGAAATAGTGCGCCAACAAATTTTGGGCACTCACTTCGAAAACCCAAACGCTTCTCATCGATGGATCGGAAAACAGCTCGGAATCGCACATTCAACCGTATCTCATGTGATCAAAACGTTCAAGGACCGTAAGACAACCAAGCGGAAAAATGGTAGTGGCAAAAAACGTGGCACATCAAATCCGGAGGAGGCCAGGATGGTATTGAACCAATTTAAGCGTTATCCCAACATTTTGATCAGGGATGTTGTTTGTTTTGTGCAGAAAACAATAAAACGTTCTGGATTACATGTGTACAAGGTCCAGAAGGCACCGACCCGGAGCGATAAACAGAACTCGGTGGCCAAGACTCGTGCAAGAAAACTGTACAGGGAGTGGCTCACAAAACCGTTCTGCATTGTGATGGACGATGAGACCTACATTAAAGCCGACACCAAACAAATGCCACGACAGGAACACTACGTCGCCATCTCTAAGTTGGCCGTTCCGGAGAGTGTACGGAAGAAGAAACTGTCGAAATTCGCCAAAAAATTCCTTGTCTGGCAAGCGATCTGCAGATGTGGCAAAATGAGTCAGCCCTTCATCACCTCTGGGACCGTCAACGGACAAATCTACAAGGACGAATGCCTCCAAAAACGACTTCTGCCCTTCTTGAGATCTCACGATGGCCCGACACTGTTTTGGCCGGATTTGGCATCTTGCCACTGGGCCGGGCATAGACTTAGACTGGTACAAAGATAATAATGTAGTTTTTGTACCAAAAGACGTCAACCCTCCAAACACCCCGGAACTTCGCCCAATTGAAAAATTTTGGGCAATCATGAAGGCAAAGCTCGTTAAAACTCCAAAACTGATTGAAAATGAACTTGAACTAAAGAAAGTGTGGTTAAAAGTAAGTAAGCAAGTCGGTCCTATCATTGCCCAAAATTTGATGAAAGGGGTCAAGGCAAAGGTGCGAGCATTTGGGTTGGGAGAAGAGGTTCAATAAACCAATGATGTCAAAACTTAACCATTTAGTAGTACTTTATTTCCAGAAAGTTTGAAAAGAATCGGGCTCAAGGAAAAGTTTGTGAGACCTATTTTGTGTGTCCAAATTTCATCGAATACAGTCTTTAAAAACTGGTGATCTATTATGAAGCAATACCGGCGCCGGCCGTGCCCAAATGTTGGTCAAAAAGGGAATGTGAAGGAACGTGTTGACGTAATACTCGCTTTGAAGGAAGCCGAGAAATCCTCTGCACTTTCACGAGAAATCACTGGGATGTTGGATAGTTGGGCAAAGGTCAGCAGCAGGGTTCGTTTTTGTTAACGATACGCTGAAACTATGTAACAAGCACTATCCACCAAAAGCATGAGACCACTTCTTCAAGCAACAGAACATCGAACGCCAGTTGCATCGCACCCCGAATAGTCCGACATGACCTTATCACTGTAAACTCGTAAATAATGGTGATCGCTTTTTCTGCCTGTGTAGGTAACAGTTAGGCATCCCAAGCAACACACAAGTTTTATAACGGTTGAAAATACTTTTATTTGACTAGATTTGGTTATATAGAAGCTTACTCAACATAATACCATGAAGATGTGTTACTCGGGATGAGCAGTGGCATGCCCTCTTTTCTGAAGATATCCTGCAAATAGCGACAAGACAAGTTGGGTCGCCCCTCCGATTGGTGGTCCATCATAGCATCAGTAACTGATATTGATTCTACAGGGTGTGGCAGAAAATAATGCGGAAATGTTCAAACTTGAGTATTGGGTTAATTCGTGTTGCTAGTGACTAATTTCTGTCGAAAATGTATTTGTTGATGTTTACTTTCAAGTGCTGCATCCAAACATTCTATTCGTTTTATTGCAAATTCGTCAAAATGTTCGCGAAAGAAGTGATCACCAGTTTGTTGCTCACCAAAAAGAAGTCGAAAGAGATTGCCAAGGTGGTAGGGTGCCATTTTTAAACAGTTTACAGCATAAAAAAGCCCCTGCAGGATGGTCCTAAGCAGCGGAAGCCGGGAAGCGGACGTCCGCTCTTTGCACGCAAGGCCAAACGTGATCAAATCGGTCCGTGCTAAAAATTGCTCGCAACCCGGTGCGTTACATAAGAAAACTTGCCAATATTTCGGAGAAATCCATGCGGAGAATCATCAAAGAAGACCTGCAGGCATCTTCCAGAGCCAGAGTGAAACGCCACTTGATTGCGGCCCGGGTCAAGGAACTACGAGTGACTCGTTCCAAGAGATTGGTTTCCTTGTTGAAGAAGGAAAAAATGATAATCCTGTTCTCCGACGAAAAGCTTTTTAGCATCGATGCTGTGGCCAACAGCCGCACGGACTGGTTCATTTTACCGCAGAAAATAGAGAACGTTCCGAAAAAAATGAAATTCAAATTTCAAACCAAACATGCCGCTGGTGTCATCCAACGGTTTGGAAATGCCGCCTGTTTTCATTGATGCTGGGGTTAAAATCAATACCGAAGTGTATATCGGTATTTTAAAGAACCAAGTGCTTCCCTGGGTGAAGGCCAACTTCTCCGAGGACCAAAACGTTGTCCTACAGCAGGATGGAGCGCCGTGTCAGACGTCCAATCGAACCCAACAATGGTTGAACGATAACATGAAGTTTTGGCCGAAGGATTTGTGGCCCCCTAGCAGTCCAGATCTTAATCCGTTGGATTATTCGATTTGGGCATATGTTGAAGCACGAGCCTGCAAAACATCACACCCTAGTGTGAAAACCCTGAAGTCAACCATAACACGCACATGGCAGTCAATGTCGGAGGACTTCGTCCGAAAGGCATGCTCTGGCTTCCGGTGGCGGCTCGAGGATGTTATTAATAAAAATGGAGAACACATTGAATAAATTTGTTTAAAAGGACTTTATAAAGATAACTGCTTTCGAAAATGTTGATATTCTTGCTTGAATTAGTTGAAAATGGGATTTGAAAGAAATAGAACAAATTTTCGCATCATTTTCTGCCGCACCCTGTATTGATTTCTACGCTCATTAATTTGGTACCAACCGGGGGAAACTTGGTCTTATACCCTATGCTTTTTTTAGCTCCAATCCCCAACTACTTGCAATATTATGTTATATAGTGGGCGGAACATTACAATTTAAAATAATTCTAAGCAGTCGGTTTACCAAAACAGGCAGATCGACAGGTAATCGGTGGGTGACTGACCTCCAGGTACTACATAGCAAGATGCTTGGAAGCGGACCGGAAGTGTTAATGAGCAAACTCCCCCTTCAGATCAAAACTGTTCATCGTGAATCCCGTATTATGGAACTCATGCACTGATGGGTTTATTTCAGCCTTTGAAGGTAGTAGGTGTTCCAGAGAAGGTAAGATGCAACTTCCAGACAAAACATACTGCTGGAGTAATTTAGTTTGGCTTGATTGCGTCCAATGGTCTAAAGAAGCCGGCAACTCTTAGGGCCTGTTCATAAACCACGTAAACTCATTTTTGAAAATCTCAGACCCTCCCTCCCCCTCGTAGACATTTCTCCATACAATTTTTTGAAATTTTGTATGGAGCGTAGACTTAGGCCAAACCCCCCCCCCCTCCCCCCAGAAAAGTCTACGTGGTTAATGAATAGCCCCTTAGTTTGCACCTTTAAACGGAAGAAATGATCTATGAAAAATTGAAATTCGTTCTATAAAAAACGTATTATGACCCATAAAGCTCTGATGAAAATCCAGAAAAAAATGAAAATGATCCGTAAATTACAGCTATGTGATCCATACTTAATATATAATATAGCAATAGAATGTCGAAAATTTAACGTTATATATCTAGGGTATGATCGATAAAATTGTACGGATTAGTGGATTAGTGGTCGCAATATTATAATTTAAGATAACCCAATGCAGACTAATGACGTTTGTGTAAGGTCTGGCCCATCAGGCAGTTGACTTGTGTTGGAAGCAAAAATAAAGTAAATATTGTTG
>JAHHFK020003024.1:0-149091 GCA_024533555.2 Aedes koreicus
TCTGCTTCGAATGCTTTTTGTTCTGAAGTGTTATCTACCCAAACAAAATATAAGCTACCCGTAGGCAACGAATTGTCCCAAGCGAGCAGTTTTGAAAGACTGAGTAGGTAATGAAATGGCCACACATTTGGTATATAAGGAATTGTTATTTTTAGTTATACTCATTCAGTATTTTTATATTTGAACGAGGAACCGCAGTCTAGTCAACAGTTTTTTGTTTTTCAAAATGGAGGATATTCGGCTAGTTGGAAAATACCTACCTTTGTTCCCCGAATCTTCGAATTTGCCTACATACAACGAAGTTTTCCGGAAATTCCGCGTTTCATTTGCGAGCAGAGAAGCAAAAGACTAAACCAAGTGCACAATTAACAATACAAGCTTTGAAAGTATCATGGAATAAAGCATTTGAACCATTTGCTCGACGACAGGACAGTGCAACATAAAATCTTGCGGTAATTACGAAACTTGAAAATCTTGCAGAAGCGCAAGCTAAGAATGTCGGCGAGAGAAATTGAGAAGAGAAAGGATTTCTTTGATTCATTGCAGAACCTTTTCGATAATGGGAAGAGGTATAAACCGAAGAATAAAGTAGAAAGAAAAGCATATCGGTATTTGAGAACAACGAGAACTAACTCTTCCAACAACAAGTGAGTCTTTTCCAACGGCAACTATCTCGTGTAGTGATTTTGAGGAGGAAGAAACAGCAGAGGCGACAACAGAGACTAATCCACGAACAAGTGAGCAGGAAGAAGCAAGTCTACAGGAAAGAAAAAAATTAACTGCTAGTGATTTCGAGTCCTCATCTCAAACCCAGAGTGAGTCCGTTCCTTCTATCAGTACTATCGGCGAAGATTTTCAGATACCGGGTAAGTGTAAATTCGAATTAATTTCAAATATGTTTTAAAATGTTTTTCGTGGTTAACAAACGATTGATTCTTAAATTTTCTTCTAGGTCCTTCCAAATCGTCTTCAACTTCTAAATCACCATTAAAAAAATGTCATTACTGTCGATGTGGCTGCTGCGTTTTGGACCGCTGCAAAGTGAGTGATCGAAATGCGGTATTTCTAATATCATCTATAGCGAAAACTATTGGGGCACGACGTTTCAACATTAGTGTTAAACAAAGAGTCCATTAGGAATTCAAGAAAAGAAATTCGTGTGCAAAAGCAGAACGAGCTGAGAGCAACATTTAAGCCACAGGTTAACTTAACAGTTCATTGGGATTCAAAACTGCTTCCTAGTATATTGTCGTCTAAAGCCACCCCAAAAACTAAACGATTGGCTATAGTTGTATCTGGTGAAGGCATCCGTAAGCTGTTAGCTGTTCCTCCCATCCAAAAATTCAACAGGAATAGAACAAACAGAAGCGGTGTACAATGCAGTTGTCGATTGGGATCTTGAAGACAGGTAATTTCTATTAGTTTCAATATTATTATTGATACTTTTTAAATTATACCGTTATTCCGTGTTTTAGGGTTATGTTTACATCATTTGATACCACTGCGTCAAACACTGGTCGAAAGAAAGGAGCGTGTCAACATCTTGACAAAATGTTTAAAAGACAGCTGATTGGACTTCCCTGTAGACATCACATACACGAGCTGTTAGTTGGCAAGGCATTCAAGGCACTACAATTTGAAACTGCACAATCTCCAAATGTTGAGATTTTTAAGCGGTTTCAGACGGAATGGCACCGTTTAGAAAAGAGCTCATACCATTCTGGTGTTAATGATGTATTCGTTAAATCATCAATAACAGCCAACGAGAGGGTGGATCTCTTGAATTTTTTTGAGCGACAATTAAAAGAACAACATCACCGCGAAGATTATCGCGAAGTTATTCAGCTTACGCTTATATTTTTGGGTGGAAAAATTAAAGAACATTTTAAAATTAGAGCTCCTGGTGCTTTCCATAATGCAAGATGGATGGCAAAAATTATTTATTCACTAAAAATGTTCCTTTACCGACACACTTTTGCGTTACCTAAGGCAACTCAACAACAGTTAGCACGATTTAATGTATTCATTGTAAAAGTATATTTGAAAAACTGGTTTCTGTCTACGTGTGCTGCAATGTCTGCAAACAATGACCTTAATTTGATAAAATCGCTTAAAATCTACGAAGCTGTTGACGAAGAAGTTGCCAAAGCAGTATATAAAGGGTTCTTGAAACATCTGCAGTATTTGGATAGCAATCTCATCGGATTGTGTTTATTTGATGAAACGTTGGATATCGCAGATAAAAAAAAATATATTGAAGCCTTACATACATCAGGTAATTATTTTGTTCAATTCGATGTACGCAGAACATTATATTTCTAACAATATTTTTATTTTCAGCTAACAAAACAAATGTGTGTGCTAAATCCATAGTCGAATCAAACGACGTTTCAACACTACAGCTGCACTCATTTGTTCAAGGCAGTCAGCATACTAAAAACTTGTTATGTGCTCTAGAGATTCCGGAATCATTGTTGGAAACTGATATTACGCAGTGGAATAGCAAACAAGAATATGAAAATGCCATTAAACGAATTAAAAGCTTGGAAGTAGTAAATGACAATGCAGAACGAGGTATTGCATTAATCAAAACATATAATTCGAAATTGTCAACGGGTGAAGATCAGAAACAGTTTATTTTGCACTTAGTTGAAGAACATCGAACAATGTATAAAAGTTCAAAAAAATCAGATGTAATTTAAGAAAATATATGCGATGCAATGTACCAAAAACCTAGCAACATGAATTTTGGAAATATCACAATACCGTTCCCTCTCTTTCGTTACGTGTCTTTTGTCACAACCATTGAAAAGGTTAGTTATATCTGCAAATACCGTATTAATAAGATAGTTCCCCATCTTAGGGGTCCAACAAACAATTTTAGCTGACTAAACTCTTCTTTCTCATATAAACAGCTGAGTAAACGTTTACTCGGTCAAAATTGTTAATTAGGTTGCAGTCGAAGACTTCCCACTCTACAATATTCGGTAAATGTAGGATAGATAACTCTGAAATTTTTAATCTTAGCTTGCAACGACGGTGCAAAACAGAAATAAGAAACTCACTGATGCACAATGCTTAATCTCTAAGATTAGTATTAGACGAGGGCACCGATCTGTTTCACCTTAAAGAAGCGTCGCATTCCGAATGTAAGTCTCGCAAAAGTTTCCAAAAGGACCACAAAGAGAGCGTCTCTAGTAAATAATTCTCTTTGGTAGTCCGTACGCTAATTTTACAGTCTGTGGATAGAAATCGGTTGAAATTATTATATTGATGCATTAATTAATGAAAAAGAACGAAAGAAGCGAATTTCTCATTGTAAGATAGGTAATTTTGAAAAGTTTTGTGAGAAATCATTAAGCTTTCTGACGTCTATCATCTTTCTCTTTCAAGCACGTAGAAAGAATAGGATTGTTTTCATACGTTTTTTGTTTTTTTTTTCGTATGTAAACAATCTATTCTTTCTACCTGCTTGGAAGAGAAAGATGATAGACGTGAGAAAGCTTAATGGTTTTAACCTATACGAAAAATATTGACTGGTTAAAGCGCTATTCGCATTACAACGGGCCCGACGCGGGGCGAGACCCGCCGGGGTAATATTTTGAAATGATTGCTTGGATTTTGTATGTGACTGTTCTCACTACGCTGATGTGCCGTGCTGGGCGTGCCGTGCCAGCATAGTGAGAATGCTCACATACAAAACCCAAGCAATCATTTCAAAATATTACCCGGGCGGGCCTCGCCCCGCGCCGGGCCCATGTAATGCGAATAGCGTTTAAATTTGCTGGAAATATTTTTTATTGTTCTTAACGACCCTAATGGAAAATAAATGAACCATCCTAATGAAATATCATATATTTAATATTGATAATGGCTTACGATTATATAAGAGATGTTTTGATACTATTATCTTATTTTTTTTATTTTTCTATAAAATGGACCACCCTAATGCAAAACAAGTGAACCACCCTAATGAAATATCACATATAATATGCTAGCAGTTGCCAACGATGATATAAGACATGATTCAGTACTATTGCCATGGATATCTCAGCAATTGAATTCAAATCCTCCATATCAAATTCATTTCACTCCTCCACCTCAAAAAATTTCTAAATCCCAAAAATCAATTTTTTTCAAAATTTTTTTTTTCGGGAAAAAACCAAATTCCACGTTTCATGCATTTCTAAGACATTTGGCATCACAAACAAAAAAAAAATTTTGTTTTTTTTTTTTCTCCCCCCCCCCCCCCCCCCTGGGAAATTTTTTGTTTTTTAAAAATGTCAAACTTTCATCGCCTTTGTTCCACCAATAAATAACGTCGGTTGATCCTACTTTTTTTCTGGGGGTTTTTTTTGGGGAAGGAAACTTTTCGAACCATCCCTTTTTGGAATTTTGAAGTTCAATTTTTTTCCCACCCCCAACCCAAGTTGTACTTAGGCAGTGTCGTTACCCTCCTTAATGCACACTAGTGCTATGTAGTGAGTGACTTTCGAACTTATGTGCCTAACTCTAGGTTGGACAAGTTTACTGACTGGAGAGGCTCTCGAAATATCCTAGGATGAAACCAATTTCCCCTCACCCCAAAGCGTCACTGCACTCATTTACAAAAACTTTAAAGTAAAGTGCTCCTAACGGTAAGATTCTCAATTAAACCGGAATCCAATAATTCGGTTTTTTTAGTTCTCCGTACACCAATTCTGCCGAAAACTGCAGAGGTTTATGACTAGAACCAACTGAGTTAGACCTTATTTCCCATTGTCCTGCGCCCTTGTCGACTGAGCTAAAAGTAAACCCGTTTCTAATTATTTACAGATATTATCAAAATACAACGTAACACTAATCTAATTGTATTGGGATAACATGTGTGCGTCATTTGCTGGTAAAACTTTACATCGTGAAAAGCAAATTTTCTCATCGATGTATATGCTCCTTTATGTGTTTGCATGCTTTATCGGATGTGAATGGAGCACCCTGCAAATAACAATATATTAAATTACAAACGTCAGCCATTGTCTTCCCGCCCTAGTTCCACCAGCGATAAATCCTAACCCCGCTATGAAAAACCCAATCCTTCAATCGAGAAGACATCCCTGCCCAGTAGCGGACGCTTCAAATCATGCATCGTAAAACGATCATCACTCCAAAAACAGTTAGGTCAAATCGCACAAACGGACCTCCCCGAAAACAGTAAACCACCCCATCCCTCCATTCCCTGCAAAGTAAGTCTTCCCCGAGGCAGCAGCAAACAACAACGAGCCAGCAAAAAGTTCATCTATTTTTCATAAAGATCAACCGATTGTCCAAATAAGTCATCGAACGCGAACATGCGGGGAAAACAAAATAAATCAAAAAAATACGACCGCCATCGAGTGCAGAACACGACGTCGTCGACAGCGATGACGATGCCCCAAAGAACAAACCCCTTTACGACCCAATTGAGCCAGGATGAAAAAAAAAAACAATTCATCGTTTATTCAAATTACGTTCGTGCACTTTCTCGCGACTTGTTGTTGTTTACTAGAAGCAGTGCGCGAACCTGAACTCGATCCAGTGATCGTACCAGTTGTCCGAACGCTAGAGAAATCACGCGCCTGACTTTATTTCTTTGACATTTTTTTTTTTGTTGCTGCTCTGAGTCGGGGCCATCGGTGGGACCGCGCGGGTAATTAGGACAAACTGGTGGATGAACCCCCTCGTCATCAACAACACGCGACCAATCAGGTGTTCCCCGGGGGGTGCAACACGTGAGTGAATGCTTCGATCCGTCGAATGGATTGATTGGTGAAGAGCGAAATTAATTTGGAAAGGAAAGAATGTCATTAGGCTTCAAGCGGAGGAGTCGTGACGAGACCCAGGGTCGTTATGGTTGTATCTTCTTTGTTCTGGTGGCACTAATTACCAATAATAGCGATCTTTTTCACGCGAAACAGAATGACAAGCTCTTAGGCAGTTAGGAGTTCGTTTTGGGAGTTCCAGTTATGAGGTGAAATTTAAATATCTAGGTCACCGCTTTTGTTGTAAAAATAAGTCGCTCAAGTCGTGAGCCGTCGGTCGTTCTGATGCATACGGTGCTCATCGACCTGATTTCGAACAAAACCGAGTTACAACACCACCGGAGATCCTAAACGCGTTTGGTAATTCCAATCACCTAGCATAATTTAAAGAGCACTAACCTTTCAACACTCACCTGGTGGTCAAGCTCTTCTACGGCTTTGTGACAGCAACCGAGATTACACCATCAATCTTCCCGTCCCATACGGAGAGCTTAAACGGTGCGGAGATTGTTTGGTTGCTTGCTGATTGAACAGTAGCTTCCATCGAAAAAAAAAACGACGACCTGTGTCTGAGCCACCCAGTTTCCCCCCCAGCAGAGCCGGGTCGCTCCTTTGCTTTGGCAAAGTACTCTCCTTTTCGGAGCACTCGAGTGCCGTCTTCAACCGACCAGGAGAGTGCTTGTTATTAGTTGTACCACGCGTAAGATCTTATTGTTCGAACATGTGTTTTGTCCGATCCAAAGCGCAAAATTTCCAAACACTCCCCGGACTTCGATGGGCACAGATTCTCCACCCTCCCATGCCATCCGCGGACGGGCTGGTGTTTGAAGAAGAAAGCTTTTATTTCTATTGCTCATTTACAGACTGACTGGCTGACTGACTGACTGACTGTGGTAGTCAAAGGAGGACGAGGAGAGGCTGCGTTTGGTCGGTCGGTCGCTCTGCTTTATGAATTTATGGCACTTTATGGCAGCCGTAAGTGTGTAGCAAAGTAGCGGCTACCTTCGTTAGCTAGTAGTATTTCATTAACGCTCTCAAGTGCACACCCCATTCCGCCTGCCCTGCGTCGTCATGCCGCGCCGGTTTATTCTGTGATGAGCGCGTTGTTTCATCCTCATGCGTCTCGTTTTTCAGCCGGTCAGTTTCCGAGGTTGCACGCGCGGTGGGCTCAAAAATATGACTAAAATTAATCGCATCTCAGCCCGTCGTTGTCGGAGGATTGCCGACTGTTGGCCCTGCGTTGCGTTGCCCTAGTACTGCGGGACGTTGAGTGTCTTCAGAGGTGATGAGTTATGGACCCATTTCTTCTATGTTGCAGCAACCTGTCCGGTCCGGGTGGTACTGCACGTCAGAATGCGCGTTGGCTAGAGAAGTGGCGGACGGGCAACTTGAGAAGATTAGAGCTTGTGGAAGCAGCGGAGATAAAGCCTACTGAACGTGACCCACAAGTAAATCGGTAGCCCTTTGGAGATCAAGATCTCGGCGCAAGGTAGTGTTACAGATGGCGAAATGTGTTCCGTGTACGAGGTTAGGGATCATTCGTTGCTGTTCGTTAAAGGTGGGTGAGCAGTGTTTTAGGGTGTGCGTTTATGTCATTTTTGCATGCCGTTGTAAAGGGTGTACTCGCGGAAAATGGCACACACTAAAATGTGTGAATCATCAAAATTTGGCCTTATTTTAGCTGCCTTCGTTTCCCAGTCCAAATGCATGGATATTTCTCTTGACTCCATCCATTACGTTAAGCAAGACATTCTTCAATTCTAGCTCAGTTTTGAACATTTTGGGATTCTCACGAAGCAATAGCACTTATTTTTTTTTAAATCAGTCCAAGCTCCGGTGAATTCGAAGGATCCATATCTTTTGGCACAAAAAGCACATCATTCACCTCGTACCTTACATAGTACTTTGAGGCAAGATCAGCACAAAATACAGATTGTACCCGAAAAAAAAAAACACTTTCTTTTGTGTATAGTTTTTTATTGCATGAGCAAAAATTGATGCAATTTTTGGTAAAACTATTTGAGAGTGTAATTTTTACATATGCATGTAGTCACAATCTGTGAGGTTATCGTGATTACTTCGAAACAAGAAGTGCTTCGACAAAAAATTATGGGCGCGGTCGTGGAAAATTCAGGCCAGTCCCACACGTGGATCGCGAAACAGTTGGGAATTGACAATTCGACGGTGTCTCCTCTGATAAAATCGATCAGAAAGACCCAGATGACCCAACGGCGAGCTGACAGCGGAAGAAAAGCAAAGACGACCGACCCCGTGAACGCAAGGAAGGTGAGGTATTACTTCAAGCGCAATCCGAACCATTCGATTCGGGACGTGGCCAAGTAGATCAATTCTTCTGTCTGGTTCGTTCAGCAGACAATGAAGCAGGCCGGACCTCAGAGGCTTAACCAGAGCCCAGTATTTTTCTATCGGGTGAAGTTCTGGACAGTTAGGCGGATTTTTTCGTAAAAAAATTTAAAAAGGCATGATATTGTAAATTTTATGTGACGGCACAGCTGCAATTTTTGTATTTAAATTAATGGTACATTAGAGGTTGACATTTGAAAAATATTATGTGAGATTTTCATGAAGAAATTATAAAAAATACGGCACTGGCAGCAATTATTCGGACGACCCTCAGAATAAAATTGAATTGCGGAGTCCCTCATAACGTGTTGTTGGATCATCCGAAATAAAAAAAAACAAAGATCATTCGTTAGATTATTAATTTCTCCAGGTAACGCTGGGAGGGATCTTGCGAAATTTCTATTTTTCACTTTTTTGGAACACTTGAAGGGAGAATACAAGAGGCTTCAACTGATTCTCCGGCAGACATTCGTACTTATTACTGAAAGTACGTTTTGGTTTACTTGTTGGTTTTTGATTCTTTAAACAGGCTCGACAGTTGAAGCTACTAATTACTAATTTTAACAACTATTGACCAGCATTTTAAGAGGAACTGTAAATACAGAGTGCCTTTGATTGTATTCTGTTAAAAAGTTCTGAGTTCAACTGATTGGCAGAAAGGAAATCATCATTTTGGAAATTTAGACAAGCAAAGTGTACAATTCTGAAAACATCCTGTCTAGTCTACTCATTTTATCGTTTAGAATTACATATACTCTACATATACTTATTCCCCTTATATGTTCTATTTAAGATATATTTATATATATTACATGAATATTTCATATTTCATTGATTGAAACCATGCTGGGATGGGAAGGTGCATCAGGGCTCCATTGAAGCTGCAATTGGACAATGGAGTGGACAGCTAACCGGATTCTAGGAGGGGATGTGTCTATCATTTATGATTGGTACATTCCACTCCAGCAGTTGTAATGAATTTGACGTCCCTTTCTAAAACAAACCATCTAGTGGAAAGCTTAACTGAATTGTATATTTGGTTATTCGTTTTTATCGGATCATATTGCTGGAAGGCGATTCTCTTATTCCCGCAGGTTTCACGCAAGTGTCTCTGCTTACTGGCCTCCCAACCATTTTTGGCCCTTCATACAGCAGTATGTTGAATTAAGAACGATAAAAAAGCATGATCTTTCTGTTAAGTGGAACCGTATGCAGGGCAAGGCCCACGCTAGGATGGTGGCTTCCTACATACATACATACATACCTTGAAGGGAAAAAAATGTTTTTGTGAGAAAAATGGTGGATTTGTTGTGTTTTTTTTTTAAAAAAAAAGAAAAAATCGTGGGGAGTGTAAATAGAAAAAAGGGAAAAAGAAGGGGGGGGGGGAGGGGGGGTGGAAAGGTGTGAGGGGAGGGGGGGGAAAGTTAAAAAAAAAAAAAGTGTAAGGTGTGGGGGATGGGGGTTGGGTGCTGTCTGCGACGAATTCTGCCTGTTCGACTTATACGTATGGAATCAGCTGATCGCGCCCAGTCATAAGCGCTTGGTCCACCTCTAATTCCCATGTCTTGCATGAAGGTTAGTAAAGCAAAAAAAACCTTCATTGAACTGCACTGGCTGCCACATAAGCTGCAATTTCAACGATGGCAGAGGTTCCACTCAAGTGCTTTGGTGAGATTTTCCTAATCAGTTGGTTTGAACTGCAGCCTTTTGCCATTTGCACCAGGGCATTTTTCATGCTGTGGATTTTCGTCCGTTGAACTGTAGTGGAAAAACGTTGCCATGATAGTATTCTTCATATTTTCCACGGAATCAGAGTAACATCTAATAGCCAAACCGCAGTGTACCGTCAGTTTATCAATCATTTTGGCCGTAAGCGTCCATTAACCAGACAGACTCTTTCGTTTGATCTTCTTTCCAGCCTTAGTTTTAGTATCTACAGCGGTATTTTTGACTTAATCGCTTAGACGAGTGCCCATTATTTTTTGAATATGTCCTACACATTATTTTTTCCCGATTGCAAAATCATCACCATAAGGTTTAGAAATCTGTGTTATTTGTAAAATTGATTTTTTTAAGGGTGGCTTGTTGGGCCTTCCCCAACCCTCTGTCTCGCCGGAGGACCATCGTGCACAGCACTGTGTAGAGTCCCACGCTGGCATTAAGGCCGATGATCAACCGCTCCTAACATGGAGAACAGACGCTCAGATAGACTGCACCCTTTGAAGATGGAAGACGGAACGTGGAGGAGGCGAATGAACCACGAATTGCATCAGTTGCTGGGAGAACCTCCCATCGTACACATCGCAAAAAATCGGTCGACTACGATGGGCTGGGCATGTCGTAAGAATGTTGGATGACAGCCCAGTGAAAATGGTTCTTGAAAACGAACCGACAGGTGCAAGAAGAAAAGGCGCGATACGAGCAAGGTGGATCGATCAAGTAGAAGGCGACCTGCGGACCCTCCGGAGACAGCGAGGCTGGCGAGGTACATCCATAGACCGATTACAATGGAGACAACTTCTGTGTACAGCAGAGGCCACACCGGCCTTGGTCTGATTGGTAACAAGGTTTAGAATTCACCAACCCATAGTAAGCTTTAGAGTCACCGTCGCCGATATAGTTGCGATATCGTACACCATTCTTTACCGAGCGTTGAAACATGGTTTTTATTGCTTCGACCTCCAAATTTCCAGCTGCACCACTATGGTTTGCTCGACAATTTCCAGCATTCACATGAGCTTAATGCCATTCATCATGTTCAGCAGAGCTTAATTTATGTTCCCAAATTTCACATTCATGACGTTATGAACTTTTGACGAAAATGTCAAGAACTTTACCTGTATAGTAACCGATTAACGAAGTTACACCGAATAAAGATGAGAAGCCTTTTTTGTTGCTGCTTTTTCATCTTTTGTAGCAGATAAGAAAAATCGATTCGCCACTTCTGTTACAGTCGAGTACATTTCTTGAACGTAATTATTGTAGGTCAATCATGATAGAAACCTACTGGACAAATCCATCAACCCGCAGAACTTATCACAGCCAACAGCCGGATAGTTAACTTCGTAAATATCAGAGTTTATTCTTGCACTGGACGGAACATTTGTTAATTGTTTACAGCTTTCACACGATGTTAAATCCAAAGCCATCTTTCTTTGTCGAATGAAAATGTGCTTTTCTATCACATCTCACACATTTGTTGAAAAGACCAATTAAAAATCAATTACCTCATAATGTTTTTTAAGATCCCCCGTAGCTTGATCTGCAACGGTAATTTTTATTGTTTTTAGCTGACGCGCTACTTGTTTAAATACGTTCGATTTAACGTTTATGTGGAGGTACAATTGTTCTAGGTCGACATAATTTCGAGCCAGATGATTGCCTATTAGATCTTTTTACTTTTTTGGCTTTTTAGTTTAATAATGTCTGTCACACCCGACAAACTCTCGTGAAGCCAAGAAATGTGTGCTGTTTGACAGCTCAGCTGCTTTAAGTCCTAAACACAATTGCATTCGCAGCGGAAGCGATATAAGGGCGCGCGAGCTTAGAATTTCGGAAGTGATTGTTCTTTTGTTATTTTCTATAATATTTTAGGTTCGTTCAACTCAAAATCTTCCATGATGAGCATGATGCGCATACTGTTATAGGAGCTACCGGTGCTCCGACTATCAGCTTTATTAGTTCATGATTGTTTTAGGGTTATGTATGATCAACAGAAGAAGTCATCAACTTTTGAAACATCCTTACGACGATTTCGACGATATTCATACTCGTACAACTGGAAGAGGAGAATGCAGTTGAAAATGCAGATGCTTCGGGTGACGACTCAATTTACGGTGATGATTTTGCTGAAGAAGTCGAAGAAATGCCCCAAATTGGTCACCGACAGGCGGACGGAAAATACGTTTGAGGGGGAATAGTTGTGGTGTATCGACACCACTGCCATCGGTGCCTAATTTCGGTTGCTCAGGTGACACCAGGCCTATGGCAAGGACATCTTTTACGCGAAGCCAACATCTCAGCAAGATCAGCTGTCAGAATAATGTAAACATTGCGTGCTGTTTGTTGTGGATTGGTTGCGATTGTATTAAATCAAATCGTTTTTAAGCTTTTGAAAAAATGAATTATACCATCCTGCAAAAAATATTTTCATTGTGTCGCGAGACCGTTCAATTCGAAGCATCGTTTCCCGAAATAACATGCTAAGCGCTTACAGTGGATCAGAGCCAAAGTTTCAGTTGAGAAGGATATAATACAACAAGGTATAAGCTTCACACCTGCCAGGATATGCTCTGACCATTTTAAGCCGGAATCATTTAAGAAGTTACCCAGGTAACGAATAAGCAGTTCCAAATCGTCTTTACGGCAGTTTATCAAGCAATTAAGTCGCCTTAAATGCAACATAAATTCCACTTATATACGGCTGCTTTACTGCAATGCTATGATAATGCTTCATCAATGCTATTTTGCATTCAAAATGCTTATTACAGGCTACAGCATTAAAATAGCATTGCATTTGAAATGCAACTTTACATCAGATAGCATTCAAGATGCTGATCTAATGCCAATATAATGCTTGTAGCATCTGATATACGGATTTGGGGGTTGATTTACTGCATATGCTAATGGTTATTGGTTACGAACCATTATTGTTATTGAGTACGAACCATTTAAATACTGGTTTAAACAGCAGTTCCTAGTTTATTTGGGAGTGAAATTTCAAAGGCCTGGTAAGGCTTTCGCACACTTGTTTTTTTTTTAGATTACTAAAGAATACCAATGAACGTTATATTGGCATTATAGTAACCCGAATGCAATGATCGCTTTTTCCGCATTGTCCACTCTGCCCGCATTAACCTCTTCAGCCTCATTGACCGCAGTGCCATATTGAAAGCTGCCATCTAGATCTTCTGAAAATACCTCCACCGTATGGACAACTTCGACCGCATTGGTAACATCTAATTAAAATTTTCCGGCTAGATCTTCTGGAACTATACGATATCTAGGAGACATCACCACAAATACCACAATTGACCAATTGGTAGCTGTTGTTCCAAAAATAAAAGCCCGGTTTGAACGCAACCAACCCACAATTAAAATATTACGGGCGTGAGCCTAAGCCAGAAGGCTAAGGGGAAGCTGACAAGTATGGAGCAGTTGATAGCAAATCTTCTTGCGAAGCAACTCGTTGATGACTTGGAAAATAGTCCGTTGCAGCTGAAGTTCAACTTCAAAATTACTTTTAATCTAGGCTCTAAATCTAATTTGCTAGTATAATTCGATAATTTTCCAAATTTAATGACTCCAAATTTAGTCACTCAGCATTCACCTGTTTGTTTATTTGTTCATGCTTTACTATCATAGAAATATGCATCTGATAATGAACTATTTTCGGAGCTGCAATCCAGGAAATGAGGAAATTCGTACATTGAATCACTACGGACGTTTGCAACTACTCTTCACTTTTACTCGCCAAGGGCTTACAAATACGTGCGAATTTTCAAAAGCCCCCGCCGGATTTCTGGGGGGGGGGGGGGGGGGGGGGGGGGGTTAAAATGTTTTGTTAATAAAGGGTGTTCCGATCAAAATTTGGTCAAACAGTAACGTGTGTGAGTCGATCAAAGTTTTTATTAATAAGCCAAATTGTTTTTCTTTTTCAAGTTCAGTTAATACATAAAACAGGAGAAATATTCAGATAAGCTTCCTTTTTACCGAATGCAAATTGCTGGGTCTTTTGAGTCTTCTTAAGGTTCCGCTTGACGATGGCCCAATATTGTTCGATTGGGTGGAGCTCTGGCGTGTTGGGAGGGTTTTTGTCCTTGGGCACCACTTGAACGTTGTTGGCAGCATACAACTCCATGGCCTTTTTTCCGTAATTGCAAGATGCCAAATCCAGCCAAAATAGAACGGAACAATTGTGTCGCTTCAGGAAAGGCAGTAGACGTTTTTGCAGGCACTCGCTCAGATAAATTTCCTGGTTGACGGTTCCGGTCGCAATGCAAACGTTTCTGTTCAAGCCACAGGTACAGATGACTTGCCACACCAAATATTTCTTCGCGAACTTTGACAGTTTAATATGCTTGAAAATATTTGCCGCCTTTCCCCGTCCGGTTGCCGTGTAAAATTCCTGTCCAGGAAGCTGTTTAAAGTCTGCCTTGACATAAGTTTCATCGTCTTGTACCACGCAATCAAACTTCGTCAGCATCGTCGTGTACAACTTTCGCGATCGTGCTTTGGCCGACGTGTTTTGTTTATCGTCGCGATTTGGAGTCACCACTTTCTTGTAAGTCGACAGTTCAGCTCGTTTTTTAGCTCTATCCAAGGTTGAAGGCGCCACTCCCAGCTTCTTTGCGACATCTCGGACGGAGAGGTTGGGGTTCCGCTCGAAACAGCGGCAGCTCTTTTTGTCGTCGCTGTGGCCTCCGGCTTTTGATTTCCCCCCGATCCAGCTTTCCTGGCTGTCGACAAACGTTCACCGAACACTTTTAATACGTTAATTACAGTTGATTTAGCCACATTCAACAATCTCGCCAACTTGGCATGAGAGTAGTTAGGATTTTTGCCATGCACGTGCAAAATCTTGATACGTTGCTTCTCTTCCTTCGACGACAATTTGATAACTGAAGTGCTAGTCTTAAAATCAAAATAGGGGCATGATGCTACACACACACACATCTTCAAAATGAGGGGTGTGCCAATTTTTTAATGCACGATGAAAGGAAATGCGTCAAGTTTACGTCGACCAAATTTGGAACGAAACACCCCTTAAGAGAAATGTTATAAATGAGTAGAGATTAGATTAAAAATTTTGGGCTCTTTTTTTTGGGGTGCGTGGTTTGGAAAAAAAGGGTGCTATAGCACTAATTGGTTTCTTAGGAAATAAAACAACTTTATTCTTCGGAAATACTCGGAAATTGTGTTTCCTTGCATTTCTATATAAGCTCTGTATCCGCAATAATCCAGACACCTCAAAACATGAATAAAACATAAATTTCGCATTATATTTCCGTCGTAGTTGTTTATTTCAAATTCCTGGGATGTGTTTTAACAATTCGTGAAGACGAAACATAGTTATTCGGTATTTGCATAAAATTTCCGAACTTTGCGCTTAACTCCGTCCATTAGGGTTTGTACAGACTCTTCAGAAATCATAGAAGCCGTCTTTATCCAAATTTGCTGGAAGTGTTTGATGTCTTTGATTCCTTGCTTCTTTCCAGAAAGCTTCCGCTTCATCAGAGCCCAATATCTCTCGATTGGTCGCAGCTCTGGGCAATTTGGCGGGTTTGAGGTTTTTGGTACAATGTTCACTTGATTTGCTTGGTACCACTCCATCACAGTTTTAGCATAGTGACATGATGCCAAATCGGGCCAGAAAAAAGGTTTTTCTTTGTGACTTTTGATGAAGGGTAGCAATCGCTTCTGCAGACACACTTTCTGATAGATCTCCTTGTTGATTGTGCCTGTAGTGACGAAAGATTTACTCTTTTTGCCACACGTGGAAATTGCTTGCCACACAAGGTATTTTTGGGAAATTGCGATGCCTTCTTCGTTCTGAAATGCTCAGCTGTAGCATTTCTGGCCATAGCAGAATAAAAAGCCAGCCCTGGAAGCTGCTTGAAATCCTCCAGGACATAAGTTTCATCGTCCATAACAACGCATGAAAACTTCGTCAAATATTCGCAGTACAAACGTCGAGCCCGTGATTTTGCTGCCAAGTTCTGTTTGTCGTTGCGATTTGGAACTGTTTTTACTTTATACGACTTAAGTCCCAAACGTTGTTTTGATTTTTGGACAAAACCAGGCGACATCCCTATTTTACGAGCCACCGTTCGAATGGAGAGATTTGGGTTTTTCGTTAATATCCTTTTCACCTTTCGGTCCATGCCAGGATCAGCGCGTCCAATGTTTTTGTCACTTCTCGCTTTCCTCTCCACCGTCAAACGTTCCGACAATGATTTGAGCACATCGTGAACAGTAGATTTAGGCAAATCCAATGTGTTTTTTTAAGGTCCCGTATTGACAAGTCAAGATTTGCCGTACTTCAAGCATATATGTTTCGTCCTTTATTGTTGAAGATTTTTTTGCCAAAGCTTGGTGTAAATATCCTTAGCCACAGCTGGCAAATGTCATTTTCAACGATTAACCTACGATTTTTATTGAAAAACGTCTGAAAATCTCATCGATTTTTTCTTCAAGAAAGTGTTTTGGTCATCGCTATTACAAGCACATTTATTGGTATTATTGTTAATTTCATCAAAAAATTCAAATAAAATTTCCACTCTGTCGATTACATATTATTATTTGGCAAATTTCAAGTAGACTTAGGAAACAAGGAAACAAAATCGTATGAGAAAAGATCTCCTAACTACATGATGGTTTGAGAATGACAAGAAAGCTCACAATAGTTCGTTTCTTCTCGCGATATTGGGATGGCCTGGTTTTTGTTTTAGCCTGATGGCAGTGAGATTTAACAGTTCTGTCTTTTTTGTAGTGAAATGTTGCTTGTGATCAGGCTAGAAAATTAGAAGAATGATTAGTAATTTTCATTTAATCCTAACTACCTTTATTGCGTACCTTGACAGATACGTGTATTTCGTCTGCAATGTGCAGACTCCTTCAGTGTCGTGTACTAGCCGAGTATTAGTACACAACACTGAATAAATCTCCACATTGTAGACGAAATACGCGTATCTGTCAAGATACGCAATAAAGGTAGTATGAACTAAATGGAAATTACTAACCTTTCTTCTCATTTTCTAGTTACAGGTATTCCACTAAAAGGCTCACACCCTTTAGGATTTGTCATCACGGTTGGGCACCTTTTTCACTTTGTACGCCTTCATTTCATGCCTTTGCTCTCCCAGTCAATACAATGTGGAGGTGATGTAGGTCTATTCGTTCATTTGAATTCATGAAAACTGTACGTGTATCGTCTTCACTTCATAATCATATCCCAACAAACATCGGTGTTGAATTAGAGCTTGTTCAAGCAAATTTGGAGAAGCTATTCAGCTGTTTCTTCTAGAATAGCTGAATAGCTTCTCCAAATTTGTTTGAACAAGCTCTAATTCAACACCGATGTTTGTTGGGATCTGCTATCATATGCGATCTTGTGCGTGTGTGGTACAACGTGGATAGATACTTTACCAGTCACGTCCGCTACGTCCCTTAAATATGGTCTACCTTGTATGCATATCTTTGGCATATCACTATCACAGTAGGCATAGACTCATGACCAAGCACCTCCCCTTTTCTTGTATGTCAGTGAACGAGGTAAGATCGTCCTAAAGTATAGTGCAGCGCGTTGGGTGATTCCTTAGTTCCCGGATAATCACAGTGCTCACTGGGTTACTTTTTGCACAGATGATTTTGATTTTTCAACATTTTGAGCCACATTCATCACAGAAACGTTGGCATTTTTCTCAATAATGGCTACAACCTTCTTGTCCATTTGGCAGGAGCATACTTTTCGGTTAGGTCAGCTTCCAACCTTCTGATCGACAGTCACGCACTGGTGAAACAATTTGCAAACAATAAACACAGCACTTTTGGATAGTTTTAGTTTCATGGCAAGATTGCGCACCAACAACGTCGGATTTTGCTGCCGTTCGTACAAACTGCGTTTGCGCACTTCCACTTGATTCGACGCCCTTTTGCCAAATGCAACAAGAACACTAACTTGTTGTACCATAACATAAAGTGGAGAGTTTCAGCTGTCATATAATCGAAACGTTTCAGCAATCCGTGAAATAATTCCAAAACTACACTGGAAAAAAGTTTTTGAAATTTAACTAGGAGAGGCTTTTTGACAGCGGATGCGAACTTTATTTTGTCCAGTACTGTATTTAGTCATACAAACAAGTTGAGGATAGCTAAATAAAGATCCTGCGATTGTTCCGATTATTGAAGCACGAATTAGTACAGTGAAGAAGCCAATCACATGCACACGCTTGCATGGCCTCGTTTATTTCATGAAACGCTTTGTATATACTGTTCCAGAAAGTATAAGCACACTTTCAAAATAACAAAAAAGTCATGTTTTTTTAGTTTTAATAATTTTATTTGGCAAATCATAATTGTATTTGTGTTTTATATGATATTTTACTCTCGTTTAATCAAAATATTTAATCATAGCCAAGACTCTTAACTTTTCCTCGAACATGACCCATTAGCTTGTGCACAGTGGTACTTCCCACCATTTTGACCACTTTTGGCCAATCTTATTTAAATTTTTGGATTTCGTCCGCTGGTTTTATGAATTTTCGAAGCTTTGCTTTGGTTAAAGCCCAAAAAGTCTCGATTGGCCGTGCCTCCGGGCAGTTCGGCGGATTCATGTCTTTCGTCACGAAACATACAATTTGACTTTTGTACCATTCTAAAGTGTCTTTTGCGTAATGACATGACGCCAAATCAGGCCAAAACACTACTTGACCTTCGTGCTGCCTGATCATCGGCAATAATCGCTTCTGGAGACATTCCTTAACGTATTTCTGAGTGTTCATCGTCTCCGTTGTGATGTACGGACTAGATGTTTTACCACACTCGCATATTGCCTGCCAAACCATAACCTTCTTACCGAATTTTTCGGTAAAAATTGCCTTCTCCGTTTCGGGGATGTCTTTGTCTTCGCTTACAGTATAGAATTGTGGTCCGGGAAGCGTTTTGTAATCTAGTTTCACATACGTTTCATCGTCCATTATTATACACCCAGAATTTCTACACAATAACGAATCGTAGAGTTTGCGGGCCCGTGGTTTCACGGACGCGGCCTGTTTTGGGTTCCTTTTGGGTTTTTTCTGCTTTCGGTATGTTTTTAGCCCAAGTCTTTCTTTGGCACGCATGACGTTACTCGACGAGGTCCCTAGTTTTTTCGCAACATCCCGAACGGAAGTCGCTGGTTTTCGCTTGTAGGCATCTCTGATCTTTTTATCGATATCCGGACTAACAGGACCGGATTTCCGACCACTCTTCGGCGCATCTTCAAACGTACACTGTTCTCTATATTTTCGAATCGCAGATCGTACCGCTCCGACGCTTACACCCTCTTCCTTGGCCAATTTTCTCAAGGAGAGTCCGCTCACAGTGCACCATTTGTGCACGATACTTTTTCGTTGTTCCGGAGTAAGACCGCGCATTTTGATAGGTAACACAAAACTGAGCACTTTTCGATGCGATGTCATTCAGAAATGTGCAAACAAAAGGACTGAAGCCAAAACATGTTGAAATTTTTCATTATATTCAAAGTGACTGTTAAAATAAGGTGTGCTTATACTTTCTGGAACAGTCGTTAGATCAAGATGGTCTAAATTGCTTTTTCGGTATTATGCGATTTGTTGGAAATTGGATAGCACTGATGGATCTCATGGCCATCATATAGCAGTGAAAAAATTGACCAATATCTTCTCATCGAATTATCATGAGTTTTCTTGTCATTCTTAAACCATAATGCAGTCATGATATTTTTTTTCATAAGATTTTGACTCCAAAATTTCTAACTGGTCTTTATGAAATCAGCTGAGCAATCATATGTTATCGATAAAGTGGAAATAGCTTATCAAGATTTACACCGAAAGTAATAATATTATCAATAATGGTGCTTGTTATTGCATTCTATCGCTGACATTTTGAAGAAATATCAATCATCTTATTCTCAACTGATGAGATTATTAAGTATATTTCGGTAAACATCGTCTGAGATTTTTCATAGAAATTGACATTTGCCAGCCCTGATTGCAATATTGGCGTGTATTGGGTGTATGAGTGAACATGGTGAGGGCACTTGTTACTATCTGCAAATGTATGAAAAACAAACACTTTAACCTCCATTCTACCCATTCGTCATATAATAGCCCGATGTCAACGATAATCGTTAGTTTTGCGCCCACTGGTCTCCCGCTCCCCCCTCCCCCTCTCATTAGCTACACATATCCACTGCGGAACCAATTGTCACTCCCCACTAAAGTAAACCCCAAACCCACCTCAACCACAGCCGGCAGCCAGGCAGCCCAATAATGGCAAGCTCCTTCAGCCGGTGAGCCCGAATCGAATTAGCAATAAATCATACTAATAAATTATTGAAACAATTTATTTTTCATACTTCATTTGTCAAAGCCGGTGTGAGTCCATCGGAACGCAACGTGCAGCTCGATGTTTTCCTCCGCATCATGCAGTTGCGGCTCCTGCTGCTGCGACAGTTTTGAGTCAGCGAGACCCTCCTCAGCGTCGGTTGTCGTCGTTGTCAGAGGCCTTCGTTCGTCGTCGGCCGGTTCAGGTGATCACGGTTCGTTAACGGTTGTCATTTGGCAAATTTTCCCTCTCTATGCACACACTTTTTTTCTTCTCTTTTCTAAATACGAACAAGTCGATGCACATTTGCATTAATCCCAGTGCAGCGTGCCGTACCAATGGGTAGTTGAATGGCTGGCTAATAATCGGCACATACGTACAAACACACATCCTCTGACGGAATCGATCGTAGACAGACTGAGGGACACCCTGTCGTACAATTTTTCAAAACAACCGAACCGATTTGCATTTTTTACGCAGCAGCAGCAGCAGCAACATTTTCACCGGTGCTACGATGCAGTTGGTGGGCTAAACATTCTGGATTATGATTCATGCTATTCGGATGGTGGTCGGAGCGGGAAAAACGACGGAGGAATGGCAGACAGGCAGGTAGGTATGTCTCCAATCAAATGGATAGATTCAGGGTGACAGTGTCACATTGGCGTACTGGGAGGTGACAATTTTTCGCATGGCTATCTTGATCGACGATCACGGATTGTTAGAATTATTGCGATACTGACCTAGAGAAAACGAGAGATCTGGCTTGGTGTGGCAGATTGGTGATTTCCGATACTGGTTGATCAAATCCAAGTGCCAAAAGTCGAATTGAAAAACAAAAGGAAGAGCATTCATTAGTTAATCCTCGATGGGCATTCCAACGAATGAGTCGTCGCCAGCCCGGAGCTTCTACAAATTTGGATTGCACGATCTAATTTCACCCCTAATGGGAATCCAATAAGGGCAACAATTTCTCTCTCCTTGTCTCATTCCGTCTCATTGGCCGCTGTCATGCCACATCCACCGTCGTCGTCACATCAGTGTCCCATCCAATTTGTCTACATTTTCGCTTGATTAACGACGACGTTCATCATGGATTGATAATTTAGCCGTGCGGAGTTTTCATACTCCAATACACTTAGTACCCACGGCCAGCAACGGTACACACCTGCCCAATGTCTAGTCCCCGGCGAGCACAAGCAGAGCACACACAATTTCACCAGTAATTGGAATTTGCCTATAGTGTTCCTCCTTTATGGGCTGAGTTCATTCGATTTGAAAACCAAACGGTGCCGGTGGTGGAAATCGTGATTCGCGAAGGAGAGAGCGCGGAATCCAAGGGGACAGTTCACGACACAATTGGAACACTTCTTCCGTACAAGTGAAGACGAATGGTTGTATTATTGCGCATATGCTACAGAGAGAACACTAGCCAAGTCGTTTATTTCAGTGCTTATTGGATTTCCGTTGGGCTCTTATTTTCTCTAATTGGTTCTTGGATGAAATTTTAACCGAACTTTGTTGGCATAATGGGAAACCTTATACAATGCTCATGACAAACTCGCAAAAGGTGCTCCGAATCGATTAGGCTTACATCCCACGTAACAACGTAACTGACGGGCGATCAACAAGAAAGAGTAACAGTGAATTTCAGCACCATAATAATCATCAATTTAAATTGTCGTTCCGGTAATGAGCTTGAACGAACCGAGCGGAGGTGGAAGAAAGCATTTCGTTGTAATCACGACTTTTTGGTCAAATTATCCGATTTTTTTTTTTCGCAAGCCAAACTTGCTATCCAAAGAGCGAACAATACGCGTCGCCCCACTAAAATGTTGTACGCAACGAGGTGAAGACGACAGCTTGGACGGATTAAATTAAGTGAAGATAGCCGTTCGTGCCCACCCCTGTCAAGTGTAATTGCATCCTGATCTCGAGTTTCGAAAATTTGGAGAAAGTGAGAGCAATTGTCTATCCTCCCAAGACTGAGTCAAACTGTCTTCCCCATCTTCCCGACCGTCATAAGGTTTTTCCAATATTCTACCGAATTTTCCCATTCCACCTACTTTTCACACTGCAAGGAAATTCCACTAATCGGGGGTAAAACCACTTGCTGCTGTACTTCCCGTCCGTCGTAAATCACCTGCATTGCCCCAGCATTCGGAGAGTGCAAGTGCATCGTTCTCCGAGAAAAACAAATTTGACTTGCTAATACTGGGTAAGCCCATTTTGTTGGCGGAAATTCCATTATCCTACCACGATAATAACTGTTTACACTGTAAACCCAACCCCGAATGTTCTTTGCCTCCTATTTTTTGGGGTGCAGGTAATTGCTTGGAAATACCTTGTCCCAATTCTCTTCGATGGTAGGGACATATATCTGGGTAAATCCTAAGGTCCAGCCATCTGCTCGCTACTGCCTCTGTGATGTATTTTTAGACGTTTCAATTTCCCTAAATTTGAAATTCCAAACTTGTCGATTACCCAACCGAAAATTCAACCCAAGAAAGGCACCAATCAACCGTGATCAATAAAATCACGTGATATTCCAGTCACATGTTCGTGCTTGTTGAATGATCAGTATGTCAGTTGAACCAGCAACACGACTTAGCATTGCTGGTTGCTGGCTTTATTTTACTCACAAATTTCAACAACCCAACCGGGTGTGGATTGGAAGATGATAAGAACTGATCGATTTCGAGCTTGGTGATCACGTGAGGAGGTACTGCTGTCTGTTGGTTCGCTACATTCCAATTAGAATGCATTTGTGTCTCTTGTTCTATTAGGTGATTGGTACATCTATTGGCCGAGGCCTTCATTTCTTGGTGGGCGGAATCGTTGGATGACTTAAGAATGACTCAAGATTATTGAATATTATATTTTTAAGATAATTAATTCATATTATCCCATTGTCCTTAAATATAAGACAGATGCTGCAACGTCTCAGCGTTCTTTAAATAGGGCAGTTAATGTGCTACAAATATCTTGAGTTTAACTCAATAAATTGAGATGCGGTTTTCAGTGGAGTTTTAATTTAAGCTTACACTTATGATTATGATATGGTTTACATACTTCTTTAAAATTTACTCACAAGGAGGTGTTCGTAAAAAAAAAAAAAAGTCAATTCCACCTTATTTTTTATTTTTTGGCAAATTAATTTTAAGACACTGAGAGTTAGTTTTGTTTATTGTTCATTAAAAAATATTGTTGAGATATGGGAGTAGGCTGAGCTGTTGAGCGAAGAAGACGTGTTTTTTCTCCTCCGGAGTGCATTTCTTGCTCGATAGTACATGCCCTATAAGTTCGTCGACAATTTTGGTTGTTTCTCGCGAGTGATTTGTAAATTTGTAAATTTTTTATCAAAAATGGAGTAAAGCGCATTGAAGAATTTTGAACTACTAATTGTGGATCTTAAGTGCGCTTGTACAAATGGTTTCGATGAGAAGACGCTGTCATTTCTCCCATTTATTTTGCTTGATTTTTTCGAAGCTTATAAGTGTATTGAAATGTAATGTAATAATAATCAGAAACCATTGTAAGGAGGATCCTGCTAAGGTCCTCAACATTCCGGCTTATGCGCCAGACGAAGGTCGTCTGCAAAGAAATCCAGATTTATTTACCCGACTAGCTGTTTTCGCAACCTAGCAGAATCCACCTCCAAAGTTTTTCCAAGCATTCCAATAACTGATCCCAAATATTCCAAGTCCGAATTTTCCCCAAATCATTAATCCTAGTTGTCTTTAAATTTTTTTATTAGTTGTTTTATTGCCGTGCATTAATTGAATTTATTAAAGTAAAGTTTTAAAAACTCTCTTTAATGAGTCAAACGCCAGCTAAAATTTTGCTACTAATTTTACAGTTTCATTTGAATTTTTGTTTTGTTTTTAATTTTTTTACAATCCCCTAATCTATCTCCTTAGTATGTAGGTGAGTGTGTCCTTCGTGAGTCGTCTTGATTTCTATGGTGAGTTCTTCCCCTACTAAAACAATCCTGGTTCCCTACTAGTTAGTGGGGTGTAGATGGGTGATGGTGATTCGCGTACTTACAGTTTTGCTGCTTGGCTACCTGGTCAACCTCCGTTTCCGTAAGTAGCTGGTCGGGTGGGTTACGGTCGATGACCAACAATCTCGCTCGTTTGGAACACGGGTACGATGACTCCGACTGTCATGGCTCTAAGGGTCGCGCCAGTAGGTTGGCCGATCGAAAAACCGTAGCGATTGCGATGGCGCGCTCTGCTAGAGCTTTTGGGGCACTGGGTATACCCCGTGGACAGCACCGTGTCCGAGCCGTGTACCGCGTCTACGGCGAGATTCCGGCGATCGGGGTTATAGCTGGAAGGGATTTTGACGGTCCGACGGACTTCAGCGCTCGGATGGATTTCAGCGCTCGGGAAGACGCTATGAAGGATGTCGGGGATGACTTTCCGCCGATCCGAAATGAGCTTCACTGCTTCGAGGTGTGATGTAAACGGGGTGGTACCATACGGAGAGCCTCTGATTTGTAGCACGTGAGTTGGGCGGATTACACCTGCGTTGGTAGACTTTCCCCTGTGGACCTTCCCACGAATCAGGCAGTCACGTAGGGCGTATGACGCACATGGGGCTGAGTTTCCTACCGATGACCAACGCTCTCCGAATGCCCTATAGAGGTACGCAACCTCGAGGCGATAGGGACACCCAGGGTAACCTCGCCTGGTAACCACCAATCCACCGAATCGATTTCGCTATCGGTCTAAACATTCACTTCCTCCGAGATTCTAACCTATAATTTCCGGAGACTCGGAAACCAAAGGCGCAAATCCCAAGTTGCAATGGCCACTACCTCGTGGCTTCTGTTTTTTTCTTTCTTTCTCGACGTAGTTTTTCTGTATCTATATAGCTCCGACTCACTCCTATCACTTCTTTTTCCAGTATTTTTTTTTTAACATGCGACTCACGGTGTTTTTATGTAAAATGCATGACAAGTGCATCAAAATATATTTTGAATTTAATTAAACGTTGTTCACTGCACTATTCAACAAAATAAATTTCAATTTATGACTTCTTCACTCAGCGGTCCAAAAGGGAAAGACCAAATATATCTCCCTGACCAACCAAGAAATTTCCAATTCCATCATTTCTTTTAATTCTTTGTTCCAAAAAGTCTTTCCAGTTCTGACTTCAATCTCATCCTAACATTCACTGCTAAATTTCCATAACGAGACAAATTAACTACAGATCTGTAATGAATATAGATAAAGGCTTTATTTATTTATTTATCTCTTATTTCGTCCCTTAATCATTCTAAACTGGTGGCCATAGAATATATTGATTCATATAACTGTAACAAGAAATAAACAGTGATACATAAACTTGTATATTAAAGGAACGCAATGGTGTAGCTGCCACCCGTTCGTATATTTTCAGACATTCTTCTTTTTTCAGAAAGTGAGTAATGGCGCTATAACCATAAGCCATAGGGAGCTATGGCTATAGTTAATGCTTAAGTCCCAACCGTTTGAACAAAAATGCAGCATCACTTAATCTTCTTAGACTAGATGCTCGCAACGACAATTTTTAAATTTTTTTTTGTTCTGTACCCCAAACAGGGCATTCTGTTCAACTGTTCTCTCCGACTATTCATTTCCTTTTTCCTTCGATATCTACTGAAGGCTACGTGGGTTCCTCGTCTCTTCTTAAGGTAGAAATCAAATCCTCCCTATCACCAACGGTTGCATGGACGTGGCCAGGTGAGCGATCGAGGAGTGTCCTCGTGCAGATCATTGTGTGAAGAAACGTATCAGCAACTGGATACGTTTCATGGTGACATACAGTGTCTTCAACGAATTATTCCTCGATGCTATGCTCTATGTCTCTATGCTCTATGCTAATGTTAATGCTAATTCTAAA
Source organism: Aedes koreicus (assembly GCA_024533555.2). Taxonomy (NCBI): domain Eukaryota; kingdom Metazoa; phylum Arthropoda; class Insecta; order Diptera; family Culicidae; genus Aedes; species Aedes koreicus. Next base: position 26,094 of record JAHHFK020003024.1, read on the forward strand.
AAAATATTGTTGAGATATGAATTTTCTGACATCAGAAAACTAGTTTAGATTCATATATTAAAGCCAGCAATTCTTTAAGATCATCCAAATATTTCTTGAATTATAGATCAAGAGATTAACCCGTGCAGTAGAAGATCTTTGCCGACGTAATCACAACCAGATTTGATAGTCCGTCTTCCACTAACGTTTAATGTTCAAGTATTATTAGATATCCGAAAGCTACTTGGAGAATAGACCTTGAGATCAACAGTCGTATCAAATGGCTCATTGATATTTAATGTTAGGGGTAACATTTCGCTAATCGGTTCATGGCTGCTTCTCTCCAACCTCGTTGACGACCCACACTCACCAGATCGTGATCCGCCCATCTTGCTCGTCGTTCTTCACGTCTTCTCGTACCAGTTGGATTGGAGACGAACACCATATTTGCAGGGTTGTTGTCCTTGCCACATACCCTGCCCAACGTAACGTGTCCTTCCAGCTTTCTTCACTTTCTGGATACTTTCACCGCCACACATCGTTCTCCTGCACAGCGTCAAAGATGGTCCTAAGCAGGTGACGATCGAAAACATGAAGTGCTTGCAGCTCCTTCTTGTCCACGTCTCATCACCGAAGAGAACCACCGACAATTAGTTGACAATGTTGTTCAAAATGTATAAGAACAATGTGGAGCATTTTAGATTAAATTATACTGGAAGAGGAGCATAGGTTTATCTAAATTCAAAGTTTACATATCTTATAGTTAACTGGAAAGAGCCAGTGCAGTTCGAGCTCTAAACCAAATGAGTTGAAATCTTAGGAGAACCCTCTAGACCCAGCGTTTATTCGATTGAGTGGAGTGGAGCAAATTTATCGCCCTGTGCCACACAGACAAAAAGAAACATTGAATTTTCTGCGTTATCTAATGCACATAAACGGAATGCGAGATTTGTCAAAAAATAATCGGACATTTCATGTATATTTAAGCCAGATAACGCCTAAATCCAGCCTGTTGTATGAAAAATTACAAACATTGTTGTATGGCGCATGAAAGATTGCAAACAATTTCGTTGTTTACGCCTCCTTTGGCTTGGAATAAAACGAGGGTAAATTTTTACGTGCTTGTTTAGATTAATTATTTTTTTCTGTGCACCCATTTTTTAACAACTTTATACTGAACAAGTAGAATTTGGTCTCCTTAAGGTTGAAGAAATCGTAATGAATTTGGACAATGATGATGATTTTTTACTTCTTTTTCTTCTACTTACCGACAAAAATGCCGTTTGGCCATTTTCGGTAATAAATCATGACTAACCTTTTTCTGTGCACGTTCACTGAGTAAAATTGTTTTTTTTTTCGCACTTTTTGAAGAACATATTATTAAACAAAACAGTAGGAGTTCACATCTCAAGTTTTCTATTTTAAAAACTACAATGTACAGCCCAAAGGGGTTGTGCGCAAAGGTGACGTAGGACTACGCAGCAACTGAACTGCAACTGTATCGTGAGTCATTACTGATATAATAATAAAGCTAACATTTGCAAGTTAATTGCCTTTCACACAGTGAAATTCAAATGAATGTATTGTTGCTTGATAATAATTCCAATGATATCCGTAAGCAGTGTTTTGAATAATAAGTGAACAATGTGAAGAAAAAATCCCAAATCGCAATTATATTGTTTTGCTTCAAGAATTTTTTTTGCTGGTATCAGGCAATAAGCGTTTGATTAATCTTTGAAATTTTCTCACAAATTCAGTTTTATTGGATTGTGAGATTATTATTACTTTTACTGGTTTAGTTTTAGATAAAAAGGACACTGAAAAAAAAATTCGTTTGCACAGGAAAAAACAAAAATTGTTAGGAAAACTTTGTTTTGAATGTGCTCATCTTTGCAATGCATGGACGGTAATTACAAATTTCAACAAAGTCAATAGTGTCTGTTTTTTATTTTCAATCTTCGAAATATTTTGAAAATATTTATTTTCAGTGTAGGACTCAATTTGGATTTTTTCAATATATTTTATTTAATTTGACTTATTTTGTGATAGTCAGTTGTTTTTAAGAGATGTTATTATTTGATCATATCCATCTGAAAAAAAAAAAATTCATTAAAAAAATTTTAGCCTTTTCAAAACACAGTCTAGATCAATTCTGAATAAACTAAATATAGGGCATGTGTCCCTTTACTCAGCCTTTTATGCAACGATCGATTACATTTTTAATTATAACTCATACATTATTTTAGCTTGAAGTGACATTAAGCTAGTTATACACTTGTTTAGATAGGTTTATTAAGACGCTTGGTAGTATATAACATGAAAAGCGATACAACTCATATTATAAAGTCAGAAATTTTCGAGGGATATGGATGTAATGTCGGTCTATATTGGGTCTATTCATAGATGCAACTTCATCCCATTCGATCGATTTTTTTTATTAAATGCAGTCTTTGTGCGACCCCCCCCCCCCCCTGATTTACTTATTTAAGGCACTGCCAGCTGTATTCGCTTTATCCAACATAATGTTTCACAAAACAAACTAAACTAAACCTGCTTTGACTAAACTTAAGAGATATTCACAAAAAGTTTGTTGGCCCCTCGATAATGAAAACATATTATAGACTGTTCCAGAAAGTATAAGCACACCTTATTTTAACGGTCACTTTGAATATAATGAAATATTTCATGTTTTGGCTGCGTCCTTTTGTTTGCACATTTCTGAATGACATAGCATGAAAAAAGTTCTCAGTTTTTTGTGTTACCTATCAAAATGCGCGGTCTTACTCCGGAACAACGAAAAAGTATCGTGCACAAATGGTGCACTGTGAGCGGACTCTCCTTGAGAAAATTGGCCAAGGAAGAGGGTGTAAGCGTCGGAGCGGTACGATCTGCGATTCGAAAATATAGAGAACAGTGTACGTTTGAAGATGCGCCGAAGAGTGGTCGGAAATCCGGTCCTGTTAGTCCGGATATCGATAAAAAGATCAGGGATGCCTACAAGCGAAAACCAGCGACTTCCGTTCGGGATGTTGCGAAAAAACTAGGGACCTCGTCGAGTAACGTCATGCGTGCCAAAGAAAGACTTGGGCTAAAAACATACCGAAAGCAGAAAAAACCCAAAAGGAACCCAAAACAGGCCGCGTCCGTGAAACCACGGGCCCGCAAACTCTACGATTCGTTATTGTGTAGAAATTCTGGGTGTATAATAATGGACGATGAAACGTATGTGAAACTAGATTACAAAACGCTTCCCGGACCACAATTCTATACTGTAAGCGAAGACAAAGACATCCCCGAAACGGAGAAGGCAGTTTTTACCGAAAAATTCGGTAAGAAGGTTATGGTTTGGCAGGCAATATGCGAGTGTGGTAAAACATCTAGTCCATACATCACAACGGAGACGATGAACACTCAGAAATACGTTAAGGAATGTCTCCAGAAGCAATTATTGCCGATGATCAGGCAGCACGAAGGTCAAGTAGTGTTTTGGCCGGATTTGGCGTCATGTCATTACGAAAAGGACACTTTAGAATGGTACAAAAGTCAAAATGTATGTTTCGTGCCGAAAGACATGAATCCGCCGAACTGCCCGGAGGCACGGCCAATCGAGACTTTTTGGGCTTTAACCAAAGCAAAGCTTCAAAAATTCATAAAACCAGCGGACGACATCCAAAAATTTAAAAAAAGATTGGCCAAAAGTGGTCAAAATGGTGGGAAGTACCACTGTGCAGAAGCTAATGGGTCATGTTCGAGGAAAAGTTAGGAGTCTTGGCTATGATTAAATATTTTGATTAAACGAGAGTAAAATATCATATAAAACACAACTACAAATATGATTTGCCAAATAAAATTATTAAAACTAAAAAAACATGATTTTTTTGTTATTTTGAAAGTGTGCTCATACTTTCTTCTAAAAAGTTAAGCAAATCGAAAATTAAACAGAAGTGAACAACAGTTAATTCATTATTATTGTCTGAATTCATTTTAATGATATCAATCATTTTACTGGCAACATAATTTTGTTGATTATTGTTGAATTACTGACGTATTTGGTACATAGGCCAAATGAAGGAGCAAGGCTAACATTACATCCCCTTACCCTACAAAGTGGCGTGTGTGTGTGTGTGTGAGAGAGATATATATAGAGAGAGAGAGAGAGAGAGGGGTAACTTTCACATACAATAAGCCCCACATGTAATCATTACCGATATCATTTGGATAAGGGCACTGCAACACACTTCCAGGTTTGGAAATTTTAAATTTTCAAACCAGGCACGTATTTAGTATTATTTGAAAATAAGATAATTGTTATATAGCTTTAATCAGATAGATCTCACCCATGTCCGCCTCTTCAATCACACTATCTTGTTCAAATGAAAATTTTCGACGTTGATTCGTAATTAATTTCAAGCACTCGCAATTAAATATGCGCAAAAATTAACGATGCTAAGCCGCCCACGAGAATGGGGTTGTACGCAAAGTGGACGTAGGACTACCCAACAAACAATCACTCTTTAAATAAACATCATTATGGCGATTTAATTCAGCAGCGTGTTGAATAATCTCTGAACTTTTTTCAATCACAACTTTTGTTCAGGCATTATTCACACAAATTTGGTGAAGTTATTAAGCTGTCGTTAAGTGCTTTTGGACACTGCCAATTACAAATGCTTAAGAAGCAAGTTTGCAGCAAAGGAGTTCAGCTGATTATTGAATAACTGCTGTATAAATGCTGCACAAAACTTAAGGTTAATTCCGAGAGTCAAAGTGACCTTTGTTGAGCTAAGCGAGTTTTTTTTAGGAATAAAATTTTCTCTCCTTGTTAATTTATAGTCAGGATGAATTTTTTCTTCAACATCATTAAGCATATTAAAAAGCTATAAGACTATAGAACTTTTGTTCAACTTTTTTAAAATCTCATTAAGCTCTCTTTGGTTTTCTTGTATGATTTTTCATACGATACAGACATTTTATACTATGCATATTAAATTTGATATTCTTATACATGTACATAAACAGAAACATTATGTAACATTTATTTATTAACATTTAAAAGCGAGATTTGAACCATCAACCTTCGTATCCTCAACTACGTGACATACCAACTGCGCTATCCTAGAATTGAACGAAGTATAAACGAATCGTCTATATAAGCTCAATGTTATATACTGAATTGTAGCAGAAGTGATGCTTTAATTGAGCTACATTGATATTCTATTTATAGCGTGGTCTGTAAATAAGCAACATCAGTGCTCAATTAAACCTTCTAAATGTTGTTATTAAACGTCTGTACTAGCAAACTGTACACAAGCTTTGATATTGAATGTTCGGTTTTACTACGTGCATTACTGGCAAGGGCATGTTGAACAAGAGACGATTAAAAGATATGACAATGTTTTCTGATGTTAATTGTTAACGTTGCGCTGTTTTCTGTTCGGATGGGCAATGTAAAGAGTAGCGTGTGCAGGGCTGGCAAATGTCATTTTCAATGAAAAATGATTTACGATTTTTACCGAACTACGTCTGAAAATCTCATCGGGCAAGAAAAAAATGATGGAGATTTCCATCTAAATCTCATCGCATTTTTCGTCATGACAGAACGTGACAGTGTTTTGGTCATCGCTATTACAAGCACATTTATTGGTATAATTTTAAGTTTCATAATAAAACTTGAAATAAAACGTCCACTCTGTCGATTACATATTATTGCTTAGCTAATTTCAAGTAGACTAGTTAGAAATTTGTAAAACAAAATCTCATGACTTTATGATGGTGTGAGAATGACAAGAAATATCATTATAGTTCATTTATTCTCGTGACAGTGAGATGACCTGTTTTTTTATTGTCAGATGATGGCCGTGAGATTTACCAGCTCTCAGCCTGTGAGCTATTTACTCCAAGCAGTCAGTTGACTATAATTTCAACTCTTGAAAACATGTCAATCCTTTCCAATGGCACCAAAAAAGAACAAATCATGAACAAAAAGTTAGGAATTAACTGAATTCAATGAATATTTATTACATTTATCCAGCATAACTTGAAGTTGAAGAAGAAATATTGATCAACCAAAATTACGAACACTTCGGAGGCTTTACTACGGCATTTAAAGGACTTTTATTTTAATTGTAGTTTATTTTGCTGACTATTGGTAAAACACAGCTATTATTCAACTAAATATAAGGTTTAATTGGCAAAGCTAGTTAAAAGGCGTTGCATTCGAGGCATAAACTGTAATTCAACTAATTGTTCAGTGGTTGAATAAAAGTCAATTAAGACACCTTTCCTTGCTGTACACAGAAGTTGTTTCCATTGTAATCGGTCCATGGCTGTACCTCGCCAGCCTCGCTGTCTGCGGAGGGTCCGCAGGTCGCCTTCTACTTGATCGATCCACCTTGCTCGTTGCGCGCCTCTTCTTGTACCTGTCGGTTCGTTTTTGATAACCATTTTCACAGGGCTGCCGTCCGATATTCTTACGACATGCCCAGCCCATCGTAGTCGACCGATTTTTGCGATGTGTACGATGGGAGGTTTTCCCAGCAACTGGTGCAATTCGTGGTTCATTCGCCTCCTCCACGTTCCGTCTTCCATCTGCACTCCACCGTAGATCGTACGCAGCACCTTCCGTTCAAAGACTCCAAGGGCGCGTTGGCCCTCCACTAGCAATGTCCATGTTTCGTGGCCGTAGAGAACTACCGGTCTAATTAATGTCTTGTAGATGGTCAACTTTGTGGTTGGGCGAACTTTGTTCGATCTTAGCGTCCTTCGGAGTCCAAAGTAGGCACGATTGCCAGCCATAATGTGCCTCTGTATTTCTCTGCTGGTGTCGTTATCGGCGGTCACCAATGAGCCCAGATACACGAATTCGTCTACTACCTCGATTTCATCACCGTCGATCTGAACTCGTGCTAGGAGGCTCACATTGTCTTCTCGTGAGCCTCTTCCCTTCATGTATTTTGTTTTTAACGCATTAATCACAAGCCCAATCCTACCAGCTTCAGCCTTAAGTCTGATGTACGTTTCCGCCATCGTCTCAAAGTTACGTGCTACGATATCAACGTCGTCGGCGAAGCCAAATAGTTGGACAGACTTCCTGAAAATCGTGCCACTCGTGTCTATCCCAGCTCTTCGAATCACACCCTCCAATGCAATGTTAAACAACAAACACGACAATCCATCACCTTGCCGTAACCCTCTCCGAGATTCGAAGCAAAGTGTCCCCTTTAAATATCTTTTCCTGATGCATAGGAGACGTTCCTTACTTAAATATGAAGTCTGTGCTAGGAAAGTACTGTGTATTTGGTAAATTTACTCTGAAAAATCGGCATTATAAAACATCACCTTATATTTGCGTTAATTTCAATAGTAGAATGTTAAAAAGTAATAGATTTAAATATTTAAATCGAAGCGTAGAAAATGTCCCGATCGAATGGTGCAAACATTTTGGAAATCAATCGTGGAATGACTTAGTTATTAACGTTCAAAACCCATATATTTTTCGTGACGCTCCAAATTTTCGCAACTCGAACGTGTACCCCAGTATTGAAAATACAGACGTAGTCCTACGTCGAAAAACTCTGTACACCCTGTGGTGAATGCACCTAAAATTATATGCAAGCTTTTAACCCGCCCATGCGCGTTGTTTTCGTTTGCTGCTTCTGACCAGCAAATGGCCGTTCCCTACATTGCACTAGTCTTCTTTTTTTTTCTCTCCACACTCTGTCAATAATGTAAATCCCCGCTATGAGGTGACTCTATAGTCTATATCAAACTTCAAAACTGCTAATTATCATCGATTCACTCGCGATAAAGCGCAAAAACACTCTAACATAATAATTTATGTCCGGGTGTCACAATACTAGCACTAATACACAAAAATAAGCTGATGTAACTCTTCTTCCGGGTGCGGGGGCGAAGCACAAAAACAAAAAACAAAAAAACTAGGAAATAATACCGACACTCACACATTTCGTGAGGGAATCCATTGTATTCACTACAGTTTACACAATGCACGCGGAGATTTTACGATTTCACTGTTAGTTCAAGTTAAATTACGAATTATTGTTTGATTTTTTTTTTCGCGAAAACGACGCATCAAAAACAAAACATGTCAGTTTCGAAGCATGGCTTGCTGCCTTACCCTACAAAGTGGCTTTTTGTGACAAAATTTACAAGGCCAGAAAATTTCATTAAAATCTGAGAGGCTGCCAACATGTGTTCGAGTTCTAGTCTCTCTAGCGAAATTCTAGTCTCTGATGTCCCAATTTTTCAGACCAGTCGTTACCAGCCTTGATCTAGAAATTCACAGGCTTTGAAGGAAAAGACAGTGGGTTGGACGTTCAACCGGTTCCACCAAGCACTCGGCCCAAGGCACGGAACGATGAGACCACCTTATCCTCCTTACGGTCCGGCGGCTGGAACCAGGCTTCCGTTCGACGCTCTCGAATTCTCTAGAAGGGAAAGGTTGCCAGACTAGCGGATATGAAGCGTCTTTTGATGTCCAACTTCTTCGCTCCGGGCTGGAGCTGGCAGTATGAACGAACCGTCGAGCGTAGTTTCTTTGCTGTTTTCATCTGCTGCGAATCAAACGATAACACTGTCAATTTTTTTCTGTACACAACAGGGTTGCTCTGATTGACGATATGCAATTCATCACCAATTGGAAGTGTAATTGCATGAAAAATCACTAAAGTCAGTGGATCCTGAAGCATCATTTTAAAAATTGAGAACTCTTGGAAATAATATCAGCTTTTGAATAAAAAAAACAGCTTTGTCAGAGACATATTTTGCTTTTTCAACTCAAAATTTGAGCGGATATCATCAAGAAGGCGAAATTTAGTAAGATTCATTCGGCTCAAATTGAGTTTAAGTAGCTCTTTTAAATACCATTAAATACGTACCTATGTTCGTGAACTCACGTCTGGTGTGTTCCATCACATTCATATCAATTTAGAACCATCACCAATGTATGGTAACCGATTCTCTTATAAATCAAATCTTAAAAATTGTTTTGCGAAATCAGTCTTGAGCTGTTCATATAGTAGTAGCAGTTTTAGAACAAATCCCTTACAATAGTTTTTTTTACGACAATAACATGAGTTTTAGTGAGAATTAATCTTGCTGATGATGAACTTCGTTCTTCAACCAGTGCCACACCCCTTATTTGCAGCAGACTGCCAGGCGACAGTGCCTTTCTTCGTTTGATTCTTTCACTTTTCAGCTCAGGTGACAAACTGCAACTTGTAGTACACCCAGCACCGATTCCCCCATAGCCCCCCAGACAATCAAGCCGTAGAACGCAAAATTCCTTTTAATGAATTGCCCTCCCGTCCGATCGTACGGCCACCGACACGACCCGAGACAACGCAACGACGGACGTTGACGAATGCGACAACCAACGATGACGATGTCGTACATGCGCGTAAGCCTCACTCAATGACAACCTCCTTCTTATGTGTATGAACGTGTGCTACTCTTAGTAAGCTGGGTGCTCCTTAAGGCGTTCGACGCCGCCGTATATGTCATTCAAAGTGGGCACCTTCCTGATGGTCTGCACCGAACGAGAGTAAGAGCGGGAGGGTCCTTTTGTGAAATTTCGCTGCCGCTAACGCGCGAGTGCGAACGCGTGTAGAAGATGAAGTACTACCGGCCGGGGGTTGATTAATTACCTGGGCGGTATTTGCACACGCACACAGGCTGCCCATCAGGGACAACGATGACAGTACAAAATTGCATTAGAGAATCTGCGTTTACTGAGTGGTTCGGGGAGTTGAATGGATGGTGACCATGCAGATGTCACGAGAGCTTGTTTGTAGCTTTGTGCTCGACGGAGATCCTGATCAGGTGCGGCCAAATCGGTGACAATTGAACCGGTTTGTCAACTGCCGGAGCTTGCTTTAAAGCGGCACGTTTGCGTGGTAATTGATCGCCGACAGAAGGAATGCTGCAGCGAATGCTTTTCCATAGAGAACCGCTGGCGAAAAAATGTTGAAGTATCCTGGAATCAACTTTGATAAAATAATAATCAAACTTTATAACAATAATTAAAAGGAACAAAAAATATGGGCCACCTGCATTCGAAAAATCCTGTCCCGTATGACTCACCCAAAACAGAAATTAAACTACACCGTCCAATAATGGAATATCCTGACTGAAAGGCCACCCGGCTGACCCAAATATGGCCTTGTTTTGTTTCGGTGGCCACCAAACTCAGCACCTTCTCCAAAAGCAATCCAAGCCGGTCAAAACAACATCCCGCAAGTCGAAGGAAATGCTGAAGTAACGTGAAACCGCGAAAACAACAAAAACACAGCAACACCTAACACAACAATATAATAAATGCGTTAAACACCTTCCTAGGGGCCTTACAAGACCGCGTTGTACCAGCGAAAAAGAAACCACCGAAAGTACACGGTGATGGAAAGAGTGCTGCCCAAAGGAACATAAAAATAAAATTAAAGAAGTGACGAATGAATTTTCACGGTAATTAAATTGAAAATAAAACCCTTAATGTTGAACCGAAAAATGGTCCGGGATGCAATATATTTCCCGACCGTCACCGTTGCCGCCTTCGCCGTGTGACCCCCGTGGCTGGTGATGACCGCCATCGACGATATCTCAACCTGGTCGACCGGGAGCGAGCGAACCCGGCGTAATCGAGAAAATGATAGCATCAGATGGTACTTTAATTATTGCGACGATATCATATGGCACCATTAATTTTCGACCTTTCCACCGTGTGCACGCGGAGCGCATTGGATCGCCGTAATTCGGGGAAGATCGTGAAGGAGCATTTTCGCACGCGTAGGATTTAGGATCAAGGCTTGCGGGCGGTGCGCGAAAGAAAGTTCGATCGATTTGACCCATGGAATGCGGATGCCGGTCGAACGATCGACCGAGGACGTGATCGAGATCTTCACTTTGCTGGCAGCTGATCCGGTCGGTACTCTGCAGCTTTTATCCATTTTCAGGTTATTTGGAAAATTTAAGGAATTCGGACGGAGGTGTACGTAGGAGTACAGGATGCAGCATAGTCCTCAAAAAACACGGTCTCAGTAGGGAGAAATACAATGATCAAGGATCTTGTAAGATGTAGTCAAATTCTGTTTAATCATGGAAAAAATATAGGGTGAAGCATTCCTTCGACATCAGACTCATTGACGTTAGTCTTCGTTATTACTCAGCTATATGTATGTAATTCAAACGGCTTTATTTTTTGTACTGTTTCACAGAGAAAAAAAATGAATTGATTTAAAAAAAATCTTTCTATTGTTTTTCTTTTCCTTTTTTTTATATTTCGTACAAAAGACCTACTTCAGGCAGCATCGGGCCTATTTTTTTAAAATTTTATACGTACCTCTCCGACGGTTTTCCTATGCCAATTTTACTTTAAAAAAACTCCACTCACCAGTACACAATTAGTTCACGATACTTTTACTAAACACATTTCGAAAGACAACCTGAAAATATGCTTTTTTAATGATAATCTGTATATAAAAGGAAGTAGTCAATAAAAATTCAAAAATGTCCATTAATATGGGATGTGCTTATAATTTCTGTAACAGTCAAATTTCATGAGTAACGCAAAACTTATTATTATGAAAAAATAAGGAACACATTCAAATTTCAATAGATTTTACAGGAGAAAAAATACTTTCATCGAAACTCGTTGCATTTCCATACAAAATTAAACTTCCATAAGATAGGGTGATCTTCCTCCAGCAGAACAGAAAAGCGTTAGTTTGCCATAGAACCAGGAACTAAAAAAATTAGTGGTAACAAATTCCGGCTCCATTACGGTACTGCTCTCCAACACACGATTACCAATCCACTTTTTATATTAATTACTAGCAGAACCCGGTGCGAGCTTTGCTACGCTTGCAACTAAATGAATAAAAATTTAATAGAACTGGCGCTTTTATAGTTTCTTAGGAATGAGTTTTGTTCAAATATCTTCGTTTGCTAATGTATTTAATTTCTGCAAAATTAAACATAGTAGTGTGTGTGTATTTAATCAAACCCTCGGATCGTTAGTTTCTACCATGGTTTTTCTTTCTGTGTAGAAGCATTTCTTAGACAAGACATTTATCTTCAAATTACACCTTATCCTGTCAGTTTGAACGAAATTTTCTCTTGCATAACCTTAGATTAACTTCATGTGCATAACCCAACAAACATCGATGTCGAATAATCGCTTGTTCAAACAATTTTGGAGAAGTTATTAAGCTTTCTAGAAGGAAAAGCTGAACAACTTCTCCAAATTTGTTTGAACAAGCGGTTATTCGACACCGATGTTTGTTGGGAATATAGCACCGAGAGTAGCTCAAGCAACTCCCATTCTCGACTGAGAAGGGGTTCAAACTTCCATCAGAACATGCTGCTAGTTGCCTGAATAATTCTCACATTTGGTTGAAATTTCTGTTTCAGTTGTATGCGAGACCCCCCCCCCCCCTACAGAGAGGGGATGGGTCCCGAACCACCATAGAAAAAAAATCCTGCCTCCAAATACCCCCACATGACAAATTTGATACCATTTGCTTGATTAGTTCTCGAGTTATGCCGAAATTTGTGTTTCATTTGTGGAAGGAGTCTCGAACCATCATAAGAACCTTCTAAGGCCCCAAAAACTCCTGCATACACATGTTCATAACAATAGGGATGATTTTCATGTTTGATTGAAATGTATGTTTCATTTGTATGACAGCCCCCTTCCAAAGAGAGAAAGGGTCTCAAACCACCGTAGAAACATTTTTTGCCTTCAATAACCTCCACATGTCAAATTTGGTTCCATTTGCTTGATTAGTTCTTGAGTTATGCAGAAATATGTATTTCATTTGGATGAGAGCCCCCCTTTCAAACGGTGAAGGAGTCTTGAACCATTATAAGAACCTTTTTCGGCCCCAAAATCCCCCACATTCAAATTTTCGTAACAGTAGGGATAATTCTCATTTTTGGTTTATATTTGTGTTTCATTTGTATGAGAGGGGTACCAGTGAGAGGAGGGGTCTCGAACAACTATAGAAACATGTTTTGGCTCCAGAAAACCCCACATACCAAATTTGGTTCCATTTACTTGATTAGTTAATGAGTTATGCAGAAACATCTGTTTCATTTGTATAAGAGCCATCCCTTCTTAATAGGAGAGGGGTCTCAAACCCCCATAGAAATGTTACTTGTCTCCAAAAACCCCCACATGCCAAATTTGGTTCTATTGGCTTGGTTAGTTCTTGAGTTATGCATAAATTTGTGTTTCATTTGTAAAGGAGCCCCCCCTTCTAGAGTAAGGAGGGGTCTCGAAACTAGAAACATTTTTGCCTCCAAAATACCTCACATACCAAATTTGGTTCCACTTGCTTGATTAGTTCTCGAGTTATGCAGAAAATTCTGTTTCATTTGTATGAGAGCCTCGCCTTACAGAAGGGAGAGTTTTCGAGCCTATAAGGTTCAGACAGACAGACAGACAGACAGACAGACAGACAGACAGACAGACAGACAGACAGACAGACAGACAGACAGACAGACAGACAGACAGACAGACAGACAGACAGACAGACAGACAGACAGACAGACAGACAGACAGACAGACAGACAGACAGACAGACAGACAGACAGACAGACAGACAGACAGACAGACAGACAGACAGACAGACAGACAGACAGACAGACAGACAGACAGACAGACAGACAGACAGACAGACAGACAGACAGACAGACAGACAGACAGACAGACAGACAGACAGACAGACAGACAGACAGACAGACAGACAGACAGACAGACAGACAGACAGACAGACAGACAGACAGACAGACAGACAGACAGACAGACAGACAGACAGACAGACAGACAGACAGACAGACAGACAGACAGACAGACAGACAGACAGACAGACAGACAGACAGACAGACAGACAGACAGACAGACAGACAGACAGACAGACAGACAGACAGACAGACAGACAGACAGACAGACAGACAGACAGACAGACAGACAGACAGACAGACAGACAGACAGACAGACAGACAGACAGACAGACAGACAGACAGACAGACAGACAGACAGACAGACAGACAGACAGACAGACAGACAGACAGACAGACAGACAGACAGACAGACAGACAGACAGACAGACAGACAGACAGACAGACAGACAGACAGACAGACAGACAGACAGACAGACAGACAGACAGACAGACAGACAGACAGACAGACAGACAGACAGACAGACAGACAGACAGACAGACAGACAGACAGACAGACAGACAGACAGACAGACAGACAGACAGACAGACAGACAGACAGACAGACAGACAGACAGACAGACAGACAGACAAAGACAGACAGACAGACAGACAACAACAGACAGACAGACAGACAGACAGACAGACAGACAGAAGACAGACAGAAGACAGACAGACAGACAGACAGACAGACAGACGACAGACAGACAGACAGACAGAAGACAGACAGACAGACAGACAGACAGACAGACAGACAGACAGACAGAAGACAGACAGACAGACAGACAGACAGACAGACAGACAGACAGACAGACAGACAGACAGACAGACAGACAGACAGACAGACAGACAGACAGACAGACAGACAGACAGACAGACAGACAGACAGACAGACAGACAGACAGACAGACAGACAGACAGACAGACAGACAGACAGACAGACAGACAGACAGACAGACAGACAGACAGACAGACAGACAGACAGACAGACAGACAGACAGACAGACAGACAGACAGACAGACAGACAGACAGACAGACAGACAGACAGACAGACAGACAGACAGACAGACAGACAGACAGACAGACAGACAGACAGACAGACAGACAGACAGACAGACAGACAGACAGACAGACAGACAGACAGACAGACAGAATCGAGAGCATATCTTCTCAATGTATGAGTCAGTCATCGAGTCCCATGCCTTGGTACTGGAAGCTTTCAGAGCGCCAACACTTGGTCCATATTGAGTAATCCAAAGGATTCAAGTCCGGGCTGCTAGGAGGCCAAATGTCCTTTGGACAAAATTCCATGTTTTCCTTCAGCCACGCTTGAGTCCTTTTTAAGGTATGACACGGTCCGTCTTGTTAGAAAATGACGTTTTGGTATGCTCCAAAGTTGACTTTCATCCATGGCAGAACGTGGTCCTTGAAAATGGTCATGGAAACCTCGGTATTAACTTTTAATCCAGCTTTGATAAATACTGGAGGCATTTCCAAGCCAATGGACGCAACTGCCCCGAAAACCATGACTCCGGCTGGATGTTTGGCTGTAAACTTGAATTTCACGTTCTCTGGAACATCCTCAACCCTCTTCGGTGAAATAAACCTGTCTGTACGTGTGTTCGATACGGGATCGATGGTGAACATTTTCTCATCGGACCATACGATGATGGTATGCTTCTTTTTTAATGCTGACACCAAACGTTTCGAGCACTCCAGCCGTTGTTGTTTGATTCGGTCCATTACAAGGTGGCGCTTTACTCTTGCCCTGGATGAACATTTCAAGTCATCTTTGACCAACTGTTGCATGGTAGTTTTTGAAATATCAGCTTCCTTAGCCAATTTCCGGATAGATCTGATAGGATTTCGCCTCACTTTGTCTCTCACTGATCTGATGGCCTTCGGTGTGCGAGCGGATCGTGGACGGCCACTTCCCGGCTTCCGTGGACGTGGTCCATCAAGGAGTGAACGTTGGATACGGTAACCGGTAGCCAGGTGGCATCCCACAATCGTTGCAATTTGTTTTACGGGCTTTTGGGCGAGCAGCAAACTAGTCACAACCTCCTTTGCGTACATTTCTCTCAACTTTGTTACTCGCGAACCACTGTTTTGTTTACATTGTCTCAGAGTAGTACACACACGGATTATCAGTAAAAATAATGTTTGAAGCTACCCAAAAATAAGTATTGAAAACTTTCGCATTTTTTTATGGGACATACTGTATTTCTTGAAATGGAACTCGCTGGGAGATTTTTCCCACTTTCAATCATGAGTACGGCTTTTTTTCGTTACAAAATCTGGACACTCCTAAATACGTATATCTCTTATAATACTTCATCAACGCGTGATATATTTTGAAGACTGTTGAACGTACGTCTGTTCATTGTGTAAAATCATTTTTTGGTGATACTACAAGCTTTTAGAGCTGGAAGGATACGCTGGGCAGGACATGTTGCGAGAATGCTGGACAACTATCCTGCAAAAATGGTGTTCGACGGGAATCCGGTTGGTACAAGACGACGTGGGGCGCAACGAGCAAGATGGTGAGACCAGGTGGAGTATCACCTAGGGGGTACAAGGTGCCCAAGGGATTGGAGAGGAGCAGCCACGAATCGGGCATTATGGAGGGATATTGTGTATCAGGCTATGTTATAGTATTGTGACGTTATGCCATGTAAATAAATAAAATAACATCGAAGATGGCGTCGGAAGAAGAGCAAGTGCGAGAAGAAATTGTGTGCTGTCGCAATGAAAATCCGGATCTGTCAGTAAGAAAACTTGCAAAAAAAGCTTGGTGTTCCTTCAAGCACTTTTCATAACGTTCTTAAGTCTTTCAATACACGTTTGACAACAGCCAGGAAGACTGGAGGCGCAACAAAAACGGATCTCAGGAACCACCAGAAGGACGCCAAGGTGAAGCAAATATTGCAATAGAGACCAGATTTTTCGGTACGTACTGTGGCTAAAAAAATAAAAATGTCCCTAACTTTCGTGCTTACTTCCAAGCACCGGCAAGGTATGAAGTCGTTCAAGGTGAAAGCTGTACCGAACCGTAATGATTAACAGAATGTGACGGCTAAAACCCGGGCTCGCAAGTTGCATCGCGAATATTTGACGAAGTTTTCCTGCGTGATAATGGACGATGAAACTTGTGTGCTGGAAGACTTTTAGCAGCTTTCCGGAATGTCTTATTATACTGTCATGCTACGAAACGGCGTAGAGGAGCATTTCAGGACGAAGAAAATGGCTAAGTTTCCCAAAAAATATTTGGTTTGGCAGGCAATATGCAGCTGTGGTCGAGGAAGCCAAAGCTTCAGCACTACCGAAACGGTAAACAAGGAAATATACCGTGAAGAATGCCTAAAGAAGCGTTTGTTACCATTTCTGCGCAGTCATGACGCTCCCTCGCTATTCTGGCCTGATTTGGCATCTTCTCACTACGCCAAAGATGTTTTGGATTGGTATACAGCAAATGGAGTCCATGTTGTACCGAAAGAGGCGAATCCACCTAACTGCCCGAAGTTGCGACCTATCGAGCGGTATTGGGCTCTCGTGAAGAGAGAATTCTCTCAATATAAACACGACTACGACTATAGAAACATTTCGAAAATCTTGGACAAAAGCAGCTAAATCGGTTGCAGAGAAGTCTACACAGACCCTAATAGCTGGAGTAAACTCAATAGTTTGTAGTTTATTCATGCCGCCTAGTTAAGTAACCGTAATTAGTTTTAAGATGACTAATAATGCAGCTTGGATTAAACTAACAGCAAATTTGTTTTATTCCAAATATAATCTGTCCAGATTTTGTCGCGAACAAGCCTTAGTTCTTTATTATTTAACATCTCTCAATATGGGAATTGAACTTGACATTTTTGAAACATGAACCCATCAATAATTCATGTAAAATTCGTTCTTCTTTCTGTGATGAGTAGTTTTTCCCAATTTTGAAACTGTCAATTGGCTAATTTTGATGATTGAACCAAGAATTTTTGCAAACTTTGGGACGAGAAACTATTTATTTTCATGAGAGATCCTTCCTTCTTTCATTCATTAGGGCCTAACTTTTTCATTAGGGCCTAACTGAATAACGTAAACAATGGCTTCTTCCGAAAATTTCTCGTGGCATAAAAGCTACTCATGTAAGCCTCCAATCCTATCGGATTGATGAACGCTTCCTCTTCGAAACGAGGGTAGTGCCCAGCAAACACAGGATCGTATATGATAGCGGATAAGAGTCCAAAGTGGAGGCGATATACGTACATTTTACATGAAGTCAAATGTATGCATGTACGTATATCGCCTCCACTTTGTACTTATATCCGCTATCATATACGATTTTGTGTTTGCTGGGTGGATTGATAAGGCGAGTTTTCAATGACGAGAAATTCGCGGAAAAATCCATTGTTCACGTTTGTCAGTTTGGCCCTAATCAAAAATCTTTGTCAAATTCTGGCTTAAGATAGTAAGCGATTGAATTAAATGGATTTGCAAACCTTGGTGATCGGTCGATTACACTTCAGTTTTTGCTAATACGTCATCATACTAGCAATTCTACCCGTGCAAATAATGTTCAGGGTACAAGGTAATAGGCTACAGCATTTTTTTTTCTTCATAATACTGGCATAACTAAATTGGGTTCTTGAATGTTTCAGAGGTACACATATGTGTGATATACATAGATATTTGATATTTTTTAATATTGGTTAAAAGTACAGAAACGGTCCTTCGACGTTCAATACGGCACAAACAAAACATACCTGACTGGTTGTGTAGGCATTTGAAATTTCAAAAATATGTTTGTTTCTTAATATACGGAAGACCTGTGTTGCTACATATATATAACACAATATGCAAACAAGCAAGATGTCAGATGTAAACAAACATGTCCAAACCTTAAAACATCAAACACATATATGACAAATCAATTTGTCAGATTCAAAATGCATGAAACGTACATCTACATGACTAAACTAGTTAAATTGCACTCTTAAAGATCTACAGCATGACGCATTGAAAATATATCTTTTATTTTTATGTTTTTGGTGCTACTTGGGTATTGATCTGCTGGCAGTATCATATAGGGAAATGATTTTCAAGCAATGAAAAAAGTACAAAAATGAAGGAAAAATAACAGAACTGGACAAAATAAAGTACGCACTTTTAAAATGTTCTAAGCCCCATCACACTTTGTGAGAGGCCTCAGCAGCATCCTTCGTCTTGGCGTTTTAAGCTTACTGCTTTCACAATAAACTTATTGCTTGCTTTCAACTTAGTGTTGTGAATGCACTTCCACAGTTATTAATTGGGAGCTTTCGATAGTACCATTTTTGCATTAGTATGGTTGTGTAGCAAGTACAATCATACTCTATGTCCAGGGAGTCGAGAAATTTTCCTCAACTTAAAATTCCTAGACCAGACCGGGAATCCTTCACTCCCACTGACAAAACTACCCATGCAGCATCAATCAAAACAAGACAAAATTTGACAGCTCTATCAGTCGAACTCTAACCGGGATGGCAAAAACAGTGAAGCAACTCCGTACAGAAGTATGCGCGTTCAAAGAACGGCACCCCACCGCGTCGAAAACGCAGTGCCGTACTTTGTGGACGCCCGATACGCCCGTTCCGTCATCTACAACATCTTGGCACTATTAGACAACAATCAGAGCATCGAAAGAAAGCCCAGTTCCGGACGGTCGACAACCCTGAGCGACAAGAAGTTCCAAAGGGTGCTGAAGAGGAAGACCGAGGGAAAAGTGGCTACAACGCTGCGTGAGCTTGGCCGGGAGGTCGATTCAACCGACCAAACAGTGAAAAAGTACCTTGAGAACATGAACATACATGTCAGGAAGCGGAAGTCGCGTCCACTGGTTACGGAGCTGCAGGCAATGACGCAGCGGCAGCAGCTGAATAAGATGGTCAACTCGAAAATTTTCCCGGCGAATCGTGACGTGGCGGTGGTGATGGACGACGAGACTTATCACACCCTGAATGGCAACGACTGGCAGGGCACTTCGAATTTTATTTCCCCCACGAAGGAAGTGAGCTCCCAGGTGAAGTTCATTTCACACACCAAGTTCCCCAAGAAGGTGCTGCTGTGGCTGACAATCAGCGAGAAGGGGATGTCAAAGCCGGTCTTCTTTCGCTCCGGACTGGCCGTGAACGGGGAAATTTATAGTACGAAATGCCTGCCGGAAGTTAAGTCATTCATCAAGAAATACTTCTGGTTCTGGCCGGATCTGGCGTCAGCCCACTATTCGAAGCGATCGTTGGAGGAGATGGAGCGGCTGAATATCGATGTGGTACTCAAGTCGGCAAACCCGTCCCAACGTCCCCCAGCTACATCCCATCAAGAATATCTGGGCCAACCTGAAGCGTAAGATCTACTCCAACAATTTTGTCACGAAAACTTAGGAGGAATTGATAAATAAAACGAAGAAAGAACTCAAAAACATGCCTACACGCATGTTTTCGTCCGTCATGGAGAATGTTCCGGTTAACTGCCGGAAGGCCGCTCGCAAGGGCGTATTATTTTGTTTGCAAGTAAGCTTAAATAATTACCTTCCATGGGAATTATCGTCTTAGCTTTTTTTTTATCATCATCCGAGAAAAGTCCATTTTATAATGCAAACGTTATTCTAACGACTGCTAAAAATAAATAATAAAAGCAAAATAAAACGACCTTTCAAACTTCACTCAATTCATTCTGGTTCGATAAAGTTCTCGAAAAAACTCTGTTGTAAACCATTCCCGAGCAAAAAATTATACCAAATTGATAACAAGTTCTATGAACAGCCAAAATAACAGAATGAATATAAAAAAAAAAAAAAAAAATACTCGTTGAATATCATAATAATAACTTATTTTGTTATCACTGCGTACAACTTGATAACAAATCCTGTATTGTAAGCAAATTTATTGAAATAGTTTCAAATTATGTTACCAATTTGAAATCAAATTCTTATGTTAATAACTGAATAAAATATTATGATTAAAAGCAAAATTTCTTGTTCAAATATGCTGGAAATATTTATGGTTTTACAATTCGACTTATAACGTTCATAAAAAATAGTGTGTTCAACATATGATAACATATGATAACAAAATTTGCCAATGGTGATAACTAAAATTGTTATGCTATGACAGCGGAAATCAAAACGATAACTGGGATAACAGAACTTGTTACTTATATGATATCAGCTTGTTATTTTCCTTTGAAGGG
This sequence comes from Aedes koreicus, assembly GCA_024533555.2. Taxonomy (NCBI): domain Eukaryota; kingdom Metazoa; phylum Arthropoda; class Insecta; order Diptera; family Culicidae; genus Aedes; species Aedes koreicus. Next base: position 47,029 of record JAHHFK020003024.1, read on the forward strand.
TTGTTAGCCTATCGTTAAGCAAACCAAAAAGTTGTTTGTTTAAGATATAAGTTATAGCTCTACAATGGTTGATTACATAATTTGTACGATTGTTTCATTTATGTCGTGCTTCAAGAGTTGAGTTAAAGCTTAACAATGGTTATAACAATTGTTAAACAATGTTGATGTGGAATAAATACAAATGAGAATTGTTGAATAAACTTTTTTATTCAAATGTTGTTGGGCACCGGATGTTGAATAAATTTTCCAATTTTGAGTAAACAGAGGTTGTAAAGCAGTTTTGATTCAAAATAAGATGTCGGTTGATAAGCATTAAGCTGAACAGTGAATTTCAAGAAATGCTTTTACAAACCAAAATTGTTACTTGGGTTGGTCATTGAGATGACATGCTATCTTCGAAAAAAAATGTCCATTTCGACACATTTCTCCCCGATACTTGTCGCTCTGCCACAAAAAAGAACACAGCATTGTACGTAAGTAGACCTTAAAAAAGAAGTTGTTGATGGGAGTGTGGCCTTAGCACTTTCTGACCTGGCATACATTTTTTCTTAATCTGCAAGTAAAACAAGGTGGATGAGGTTATGAAATTCGAAAACATCTCTCATGTCATTAGTGCAAGGTCCAATGGCAGATATGCTTGAAAGTGCGACAAGTTATGATGTAGCCAAACGCATCATATGCGATTTTGTGCTTTCCAAGCTATTGTCACTAGGTTCTCAAGATCATTTGAAACGCTCAAAACCACGTCTACCGAATGTTCCGTACGCTGGTTCGTAATCGCGCTGCCCAGAAAAAAATAAACCGATATTGCTCGATAAAGCAAAATTAATCTCGACCCGGTTCTGGAGGCTACATCGTTTGCTATCTGCAGCCTTTGCCAGTGTGATTATTATCCTCCAAAATCTCTGCTCAGTCAAGGGAGAAGCAGAAAAAAAAATCACACAGAACAAAACACTCACCCAATCTGGCCCCGCGGACATCGTGACCAATGCTTAATTATAGGATGTCCAAACAGGGAAATGCCAGCAGATTGCTCTCCGCCTCATGGACACGCTCGGAGATCTGGTTTGATCAGCAGATCAATGTAGGTCAGTTCAGAATTAAAACGTTTACCCCGAAATTTTTCAACAATGGAGGAGGAGATCCTGGCTGCCCTTGAATTGGGGCTGGTGCCGAAAAGAGAAGAAATCGTGTTCGTGGTTTACGCTCCAGTTGACCGGCACAATGCTAAATAGCTGCATCCATGGCTTCGGTGCTCTTTATTTTACACACTTACTTAGACTTTTGGTTCACTTGATCGACGCAAACACAGCAGGGTGGTGAATGCGGAAAAGGAAAACCACTGAAATGAAACCCAGCTCTGCGGTTCCGATCGGTAAACATCTTAATTCTGAAATTTCCAACGATTTTAGTAAATCCGTCTCATATTGACCTTCCGTCAAAAATCGTAATAAAATGCATCTCTCGCCCGATAACAGTGCTATCACTATAAACGCGCCCATCATCATCATTTTCATGCGTTGATCGATACCGATGTTTTATTTTCCTCCATCGCTCGCTCGTTCCTGCCCCTCTGGGGGTGATGATTTTCGTGCGCCTTGATGACGTGTTTGTAGTGTACTTTCACATTTTTCCCTGCCAATTTCTCACCGTTGTTGGTTGCTGATTGCCGGTGCACCGATACCTCACCGACTCACCATTTATCGAACGAAATCAATATCGACTTCTCCGCCCCCGTCGTCGTCGCCAAGATATCCCGGAATCTCAACCGAAAGCGATATTTATCCTTCGCTGCAATCTGAACGATCTTGACCGTCCCACCGGCCGGCCATCAACATCATCATCATCATCATCTGGCGTGGACGGGTATGTCCTTAAGAAGAAATATGCACAGGCGATAAAAACGTTGGATAATTTAATATCGCCGGGGCAAGATTGATACGATGACCTTCGCTGATATTTTTCGCGGGTTTGCATTTCGTTGCACCCGTGAGTATTAAAACCGTAGAATGTGTGTTTTTATCGCTGGAAAGTGATTCGTTTTGCTGGGCATGAGCAGATGCAAAAAGGGTAGAGTGCTTTGATGTTTTTTTTTTAATGCAACATTACTTTCAGGAACAGCTCGGTGACCCTACTGTTACAGAACAAACGCTCTTAAATAATTGGATTCACCCTTCTATCTATACTTTTTTGACGTAGGACTACGTCTGTGTTTTGAATACTGGGGTACACGTTCGAATTGTGAAAATTTGGAGCGTCACGAAAAATATATAGGTTTTGAACGTTAATAACTAAGTCATTTCACGATCGATTTACAAAATGTGTAAACCAATCGATCGGAACACTTTCTACGCTTCGATTCCAATATTTAAATCTTTTGATTTATATCATTCAACTATTGAAATTAACGCAAATATATGGTGATGTCTTATAATGTCGATTTTTCAGAGTAAATTTACCAAATACACAGTACTTTCCTAGCACAGATTTCATATTTAAGCAACGAAGTCTAGGAGACGACAGGGATGCCACATATACAGATTCATCTGTAATCATACAGATTTTTGGCAGTTTTTGGATACAGAATTCTGTACATACAGATTACGGATTTTTAAAATAAATACAGATTTTACAGATTTTTGAAAAATTCGCTGTTTTGTTGCATTTCATGATCATGTTTAAATAACCATATTTGGATATCATTAGGCCCCCTACAGAATATGTCAGATATTCATCGACATATCGGAAGGATGGCCGCTTTGAAGGCATCAACAAATTAATCTTGGTGGGCAGCATCCATTTCAATTCTGTGTTCAAACTTCATAAACATCGGTTGAGTCACCTTCGATGGATAGCATCAATCTATAAAGGGTGATACGGTCAAAATTTGGTCAAGGGAAAACGCGTGTAAATCGGTGAAATCGTTTATTTAAAAAATCAAATTAAATTTCTTTTTCAAGTTCAATTAGTATAAAATTCAGGAAAAATATTCAGTTAGGCTTCCGCTTTTCCAAATCCGAATTGCCGGGCCTTACGCTTGACCCCTGCCATCAGATTTTGTACAGCCACCTTGTCCACCTTCTTCGCCGCAGAAAGCCAGTTTGCCTTGAACTGCTGCTCGTCCTTAGCAGTTTTTATGGTCTTCTTTAGGTTCCGCTTGACAATAGCCCAGTATTTCTCAATTGGGCGGAGCTCTGGCGTGTTGGGAGGGTTCTTGTCCTTGGGAACCACCTGCACGTTGTTGGCGGCGTACCACTCCATGGCCTTTTTACCGTAATGGCAAGATGACAAATCCTGCCAAAACAGTACGGAACAACCGTGTTTCTTCAGGAAAGGCAGCAGAGGTTTATTCAAACACTCTTTCACGTAAATTTCTTGGTTGACAGTCCCGGAAGCTATGAAAATGCTGCTTTTCAAGCCACAGGTACAGATGGCTTGCCAAACCAGATATTTCTTTGCGAACTTTGACAGTTTCGTGTGCTTGAAAATATCTGCTACCTTTCCCCTTCCTTTTGCCGTATAAAACTCCTGTCCCGGAAGCTGCTTGTAGTCGGCTTTGACGTAGGTTTCGTCGTCCATTACCACGCAGTCAAACTTCGTCAGCATCGTCGTGTACAGCCTCCGGGATCGCGCTTTGGCCGTCGTATTTTTGTTTATCATCGCGATTTGGAGTCACTACCTTCTTGTAAGTCGATAGTCCGGCTCGTTTTTTGGCTCGATGCACGGTTGTAGACGATACACCCAGCTTATTTGCGGCATCTCGGAGAGATAGGTTAGGGTTTCGCTTGAAACTACCGGCAACTCTCTTTGTCGTCTCAGCGGCTTCCGGTTTTCGATTTCCCCCGATCCAGACTTCCTGGCTGTCGACAAACGTTCCCCAAACACTTTAATTACATTTGTAACGGTTGATTTGGCAACTTTTAGCGATTTTGCCAACTTTGCGTGCGAGTAGCTCGGATTTTCGCGATGCGCGAGCAAAATTTTGATACGCTTAGTTACAGCATCTGTTCCCTTCGATTTTTCCTTAGCTCAGTCAGTAAAGGCGCAGCTACAAAGCAACATCATCCTGGAGGTGGTTGGATTTAATAGACCTTTCAATCTGTAAAGTATACTTTTTTATGGGACCTATGTTTTTTGAAGCCTGTAACTATTGATAAACTATAAAAAACTTTTAAATGATCATTTCACCCATATACGTCCACTATTTTTACTGTGGTGAGTACCCATTTGGTTATCTCGTCCCCAATCTGATATTTTTCTTCTGTGGTGAGTTTCTCTTACTCTTACTTTTACTAGTTTTTCTTACTCAGTCACTCCACCGGAAAGTTTCAATTCTCTTTTCAGATTTTCCAGGACTAGTAGGACATTAATACAATATTACAAAAAAATTTCAGTATCAATGATAGTATATGCATATTATATTCTCATATTGTCTTACTGTAACCGCTTTTTACATGGTCAAGTTATTTAATTTGTGTCTTAAAGTTCAATTCCTCGTTAGAAATTTGTATAAATAGCATTTTTGATATGATATGTATGATATGATAACTTATTTAAAAAAGTAAGTAAGTAAGACCTTGAAAAGAACGAGCAAAGCATTTATTTATTTATTTATTTATTTAAATAGCCATACATCGTAATTACGATATGACTTCATCTACAACATTTCGCCAATATACTCGGTCTATGGCTGCCTCTCTCCAACCTCGTTGACGACCCACACTCGCCAGATCAAAGCATATGTATTTCAGTTTTTGATCCGAATCATTTTGGATCAGCTTATAAAAACATATGAGTCCTATACTAACAACAAGCAGTGAAAGATTCGTTTAAAAGTTTTATTCTTTGAATATATGATGAGACTGGTATGCTCTTTTTGGTAAGTTTTTTAAATCTTACAACAATTTAATTAGGAATAGTAGAACTTTGGGTCCTCCCTTAGCTCAGTTGGTAAAGGCGCGGCTACAAAGCAACACCATGCTGGAGGTGACTGGGTTCGATTCCCGGTCTGGTCTAGGAATTTTTCGTTAAGAAAAATTTCTCGACTCCCTGGGCATAGAGTATGATTGTAAGTACTTGCCACACAATCATACTAATACAAAAATGGTACCTGGCATCAAAAGCTCTCAATTGGGAAGTGCATTTAGAACACTAAATTGAGAGCAAGCAATTAGCTAATTGCGAAAGCAATAAGCTTGAAACGCTAAGAAAGAAGAAAGAAAAAAAAACTTTGAAATATCGAAAAAAAAAATTATTTGTAAGAAAAAAAAAATTTATTAATTAAAAAATTTATTAAAATAGTGGTAATAATTTGTATTTTTTTTATATTTTTTTTTTTTTTATCTTTTTTTTTTTTTAAAATTTTTCTTTAACAACAATATGACTGGGATTGGGGGGGTTCGTGGAGTTGCCAGTCCCTAGTCATGTGAAGACTGGTCGTAGTTGTCCGAAGGTCCTCATTGAGATCGACTGGCCTTGCTACAACAAGCCATCACGTAGGCTATTCTCTCGTGGCAACATGCTGAGGATAGTCCTGCAGACATAGGTAATCCTTGCACTGATGGTGGGTTCTTATCACATCACATCACATCACTCAGTCACTCCACCGGAAAGTCTCACAACGAAGTGTCCATCTTTACGTAAAAATGCCACAACTTCGGAAGTACTGTCATAGATATGTCAAAAACTATTTCAGTTATACTGACAGGGAAGCCGAAGCTATGAATAATATCCTCCTCATCGTTGGCTTCGCCTTTGAACAGAATGGGTCTATTGAAGGCAGACAGCTGTGACATGATTTGCATTAGAACTGAGTAAGAAATGTTAGAGTTTGGTAGGGGGATTGTAAGATAACATTTAACAGAATTCAGTATTGAGCAGCTGTAGCAAATCGTTTGAGAATCAGAGAGTTTAAGGAAAATCAAAAATTATTAACATCGCAAATCTCATTTGGATATAATCTAAAACTTCATAACGCAATGTTCCTCAATTTTTGCTAGCGTTTTAATGTTAATATAAGTGCTGCCAATTTATTTACTTAAATGCTCTTGTAAGTATTTCATGATAAGGTTGTTCGAATTTCAAAGTAATAAACTTTCTCGAGACGAGGAAAAAAAAGTTTTTTCCACGAATTTGAAGAATCTCGAAGACCTCACACAGAAACCCACAAACGGTCGCATTAGTAATTGATTCCGTTAATCGAATGAATTCTTTGCGTATATAAACAAAGTATCACAGTGTTGCCAGATTTGTTTTTGAATTTCGTAGTGAAAACAATTTCACCACTTTACAGAGTTGCCAAAACGCTTCATATTCGTTCCACATGGTTATATTCACCATAAAATGTGAAACAAATTGGAGCTTTCAAAAATTTGTAACAAAATGAGGAGTGCATAGAAATAAAAGTTATTAACGCTACCCTTATAAGAAGTTCACTGCCTTTAAAGGAAAAATATAAAAAAGGGGGTTAGGTCTGACGAGAAATGTCTATTCCTGGTATGGTGTAGGAATTTTTCTTTAAGGAAAATTTATCGCTACCATGGGTCTAATTACACTTGTAATATAGTCATACTAATGTAGGAATGATACTTATCATCTTAAGCTCTCAATTACTAACTGTGGAAGTGCATTTAGTACATTATGTTGAGAACAAGCAATCTCACGAATTCTGATTGAGTATGTACGAAAACAATGCAGAAGCCTTATGTCAAATCGTAGGAGTAATCTCCTAGTAAATGTCGTAACCAAATAGTTAGCTTCACAAGCGGTCTTACAAAGGGCAATTTACTCGGATTCCACAGATGGAAGAGCACCAACATTCTGGTTCTTCCATTAAAAAGCATAAGAAAAAAACACCTCCCGACGTTGACTTGCATGTTTCATAGTCCCCAAGTCAGTTTGCATCTACAAAACCAATCAAAACCAAAGATGATTCCGTGAATTCGATCCTATTGTATAGTGTCACCATTCTATTGGTGACCGCTGCAATTTCGCGAAAAAGGTCTGTCCGGATTCTGTTCCAGCAAAACACGTTTTTCAAGAGCGGCGGCTCTCTGAAAAGACTCTTCACAAAGCTAGAATTCTCGATGCTCTTCTTTCACTTAACAACTCCTCACCCGGATGCGATATGATAAAATTCAATCTTCTGAAAAATCCTCAGAAATCTCTGGGGATCAATTTATTACATCGAAACAAAAGTGTACCCCCTGAGTGTTAACTGCTAAATTATTCAAACCCAGCGTCTGGTCATAACTCATATCGTCCAATTGCTATGCTTTCGTGCATTAGAAATTGGCGGAAAAATGATCCTTCGAAGGCTCGACCACTGCCTCGAACCGAATAATTTGCTATCAAATACACAGTTTGGGTTCTGAAAGATCAAAGGATTGTCTAGCGCTGCTTTCTACAGGTATTCAACTGGTACTTTGCGCACTAAGCGCGACGGGCTTCAGTATTCCTGGACATTATTGGGGCTTTTGATTCAATTTCCAATGAAATCCAGCCCAATATAAAGAGAATTTGAAACATTTTCTAGTGTAATTTGTTGTCAGAAAAGCAATTTTTCAACTTCCAGAATTAGTTACATGGGCCTACCTGAAGGCTCAAAGCTTGCCGAATTACGAAAATCTAGTCCGCAGTAGTGCGGGCTCCCATGAATACCAAGCCACACGAACTCCATAGCAATTGGTGACAGACGGCGGCATAGAATTTGGGAGAGTAACGAAGCAACGATGGATCGAGTGATGTGTGTCGTCTGAGTCTCAGGGGCAGCAAGGTGATGGAGTGTCGCCTTTTCTATTTAACATTGCATTGGAGGATGTAATTCAAAAAGCGGAGATAGACAAGAGTGGTACGATCTTCAGAAAGAACTTTGAGACGATGGTGGAAACGTGCATCATACTTAAACTAGTAGGATTAGACTTGTCATTAATGCGTTAAAGACAAAATACATGAGGGGAAGAGATTAACGACAAGGCAGTGTTAGTCTCCCACAACGAGATCAAATCGGTGGCGATGAAATCGAGGTGGTACGAATTCATGAATCTGGTCTCATTTGTGACCGCCGATAACGACACCAGCAGAGAGATACAATGGCGCATTATGGCTGGTAATCGTGCCTACTCCTGCCTCCGAAGGACGCTAAGATCGAACAAATTTCGCCTAGCTACAAAGTTGACCACCCACAAAACATTAATTAGACCGGTATTTCTCTACGGACACGAAACACGGAGTGCAGATGGAAGACGGAACGTGGAAAAGGTGAATGAACCACGAATTGCATCAGTTACTGGGAGGACCTCCATTTGTTCACACCGTTAAAATCGACTAGAGTGGGATGGGCATTGCCTGGGACAAAATTTAAATTCCAGTTCCCTAATGATTTTCGGAAGCCTTTTGGACCCTGTAATAACTGTGCAAAATTTAAGCTCGTTTGGTGAAACTATATTTTAGCGCTAGTGGTTTTAATTTGTCCTTGAAAAATAAATTATTTTTTGATCCATTGTCCTTGAAAAATAAATCAATACAACCACTTCCTGGGAAATTTTTCAACCCGTTGTCCTCTAAAAATAAATCAATCCCTTAACTTGCTGGGAAATTTGTCAAAGAAACTTTTCTTCGAAGACCGCAAAGCGATCCGACGTTTGTGGAAAAAGTTATTAAGTTGAAACTGATTGCTATCCAGTCAAACGGTTCATTGAACTGTTTTCTCTTGCAGCACTGCCACCTGCAACCTGCTGCTGGCTGCGCGAAGCAACCACTGTGTTTTGTTTATGTTCACTCAGCATGGAGGAACTGTGCTGCTAGAAAAAACAGTCCAATGAGCCGTTCGATTGGATAGCAATCAGTTTCAGCTTAATAACTTTTTCCACAAGCGTCGGATCGCTTTGCGGTCTTCTAAGAAAAGTTTCTTTGACAAATTTCCCAGCAAGTTAAGGGATTGATTTATTTTTAGAGGACAACGGGTCACCTCGCCAGATATTTCTTTGAAAAGGTAAGTTTTCCCATATAAAATACTATGGAAAATTAAAACTGCGAGCGCTAAAATATAGTTTCACCGATCGAGTTGAAATTTTGCACAGTTATTATAGGAACCAAAAGGCTCCCAAAAATCAATAGGGAACGAAAATAATTTTGTTTCATATATCCGTGTCCCAGGCATATCGTCAGAATGTCAGACAAAAACCCAGTTAAAATTATTCTCGATAACGATCCGACGGCCACAAGTAGAAAAAGCGCTTAACGAACAAGGGGGGATCGTTGCCCTGCGGGGGGGGGGCGGGCGAACTGCAGCAATATAGATATTTTTACGGGGGGCTTAAAAAAGAGACACCTTTTGTGTACAGAGGAGGCCCCCCCAGCGTGGGTGTGTGTGGTGAGGTAAAAACACCAAGGCTCAACACCTCTTTTTTTATTTTTTTTGTGAAAAATTGGTGATTTTTGTGGGGGAAAAACGCAAAAAATGCTGGCAAAGGTGTGTTCTCTAGAGGGCGCATGCGGGGAGTGTGAGAAAATGGTTCTTGGGCTAGGAATCTACAAAATTTTCGCCGCAGAAAACTGAATTGTAACCTTTTTCTCGAAATTGCTATCCAGCCCAATTTCAGCTTAATCTTTGTGGCAAAAACATAACCCAATGTTCTAGTCTTTAAAAAATGCCATATATTAACATTCGTTCAATTTGTGGCGCATTATGGGATGTGGGGTGCTCATCCGAAAGACCTCATAACAGTTTATAAAACAACTAAAGGCTGTACTTGAAAAAAAAAAATGAGACACAATTAGTGTAATGTTTACGTTGACAAAATTGCACCATAATCTGTCAAGTGGTTATTGAGATGGCATCGGAACAAGAGCAGCTCCGCCAAAATAATAGGTGCGTCGTCGTGGAAAACGCGAAGCCTCCCACAGATGGATAGGAAAACTGGTTCTTTCATTCGACGTGGTCCCGGGTGGTGAAGTCATTCAAGGAGACCCAGACGACTCAGCGGCGGTCAGGCAGCGACTGAAATCATCAGACAGCTGATCCGGTGAAGGCAAGGAAGGTGTTGAATCTGTTCAAGCGTTGGCTGAACCTTTCGCGGAAGGTGTGGCGAAAAAGGCGGAGGTTCCATCTTGTTTGTCGAAAAAGTGATGAAACGTGCCAGCCTGCATGTCTACAAGATCAGGAAGGCACCGAACCGGAAAAACAAGCAAAAAAACGGTAACCGAAACCCGCGCCAGGAAGCTGAGCCGCAGTCGAGAGTGGCTGACAATACCGAGGTGTGTCGTGATGGACGCCGCGACTTACATCAAGGCGGACACAAAGCATTTGTCGGGGCAGGTGTTTCGCGTTGCCAGATCATAGTTGGCCGTTCCTAAGGAGGTAAGGAGGAAGAAGGTGGACACATTCGCCAAAAAGCTCTTGGTTTGGCAGGCTATCTGTGGGTGTGGAGAGATGAGCCAGCCATGCATCACGACGGGTGAATGGGCAAATCTACCGAAGACGAGTGCCTCCAGAAGGGCTTGCGACCCTTCCTGCGGTGTCACGAAGGCGAGACGCTACTTTCGACGGATTTGGTATGTCTGCCACTACGTGCGGCTGGTGATAACATTTTTTGTTTCTGTAACAAAATGCTTGAACCCACCGAACTCGTCGGAACATAGAAATTTTGGGCCATCATTAAGGCCCAACCCCCTAAAGTATTCGAGAACGAGCTGTATTTGAAGAAACATTGGGTAAAAGTATCAAAGGATGTTGGCTCACTATTGCTCAAAGCCTTATGAGTGGTGTCAAGGAAAAAGGGAGGGCATTCGGCCATGGAGAGGGGATACAATATACCTTAAAAATAGAAAACTAACCATAATGTTGTTATTTGTTCCCTGAAAGTTTCAAGAAAATCCGACTACAAATGAATTTTTGCGACCATTTTTGTGGATCTCATTTTTTTTCGAGTACAGTCTATATGCGATGAAAAAACTGCAAAATCTGGTTGTATAACTATGGTAATTGGAACATATTCTTTCCCTCAAATTTTCTAAATATTTTCGAATGACCTAGTTTTAGAAAATCATTAAGTTAAATATGTCTCATGTCAAGTTTTGGTTACGATTTGAATATGGCTACTTTCCTGGTGGAACACGGATATTAAGTGACCAGTATGGATGGACATTTCTGGACATATCATTGCTGATTCAAACAATAGGATAAATTTTTGATCTATTTCAATAAATCGTATCGAAATCCAGTGCCTAACGATGGAAAATCATTAATTTATTTTTTCTTTCTCAGGGTTGTGTTTGGCTAGTGTTAGGGAGGTACGTGTTAAAAGTTCCACTAAATGGAATGGACTAAATTTTCTAAATGATTGATTGATTGATTGATTGGTCTTTATTAAAGAGACTTTCAGCCGTTGGCAATTTTCTAAATGGATTCAGTGGTCTGTACTGAAAACTCTAGCGTCTCCACAAACTTCAGCAACCTTGTTCTGTTTATGTTGCTGGCCGTCAGCAACACAACACAATCAATTTCGCATTGGACAGTTTTCGCCATGCCCGCAAATCATTACTTCATCTTCTTGGATAGCCTCAGTTCGATCGATGAAACTGGAATAAGGAGTGTTTCGAAAAGTGGTAGTTTAAACATTTGATACGTAACTGAGCTTAAACTATTGCATACTCTTTTAGCACGTATTTGTATTTCGTTTGGTTTACATGTGAAAAGGCCTATTTAGATTTGTTTCTTTTCATTATCAGAGTTTTTTGCAAAATTCCACATATTGAACTCGAAGTAGGAAAGAAAATTCTGCACACTTGGTGTCCTGACAGATTGCGAAAAAGGTCAAAGTGCATCCAGCAAGTGTTAAACGAGTGATTGGAAAGTATGTTGAGCAGCACACCCTACAGGATCTGCCGAGAACTGGACGAATACCCGGTTCCAGCAGTCCCGATTTAGACCGAAAAGACGATTATATTCAGAAACAAATCAATCACTCCTCGTGATTAGGCCAAAACATACAGGATCAGTATCAGGATGATTCAGTGGATAGGGAAAAGCAATGATTTGAAGACATACAGGAAGTATCAAAACAATTCCTGGAACAGAAATGTCGTGCTAAAATGAAGGCCCGAATGCTGTTCAACCGTATTATTGACAATTCCTCCCAGAGTCTTTTGATGGAAGACAAAACGTACGTGAAAGAGGATTCCAGAATACTGCCGGGACCTCAATTCTACACCAAATTAGTTGGGGAGAGTCTTGAACTTGATGGACGGTATAAAAGCTAAAGTACGATCATATTACCGAAATCAGCAATCTGATTTATTTTTTAAATTGAACTGATATTTAACTGAGATAAAATGTATTACTTTGAAAATTTGCGAATTGTTTTTTGTTTTATTTCAATTTTTGAATGTTCATAACTACTGTTCGATAAACTCCTCAGATGACATAAAGCTTTTATTTTTCAAAAAAATAAGAGCAGATCCTCCGAAAGATCATATTTAATCATATGGGTCCTTTCAAATTGTTCAATCCCAGGCAATAAGAAAGCGGCCTCACTCGCTAAGGTGGGTGCACAGGAAGGTGTATTGTATGAAACACAAATTTTACGTGATGATTTTTATTATTTAGTACGTCAGAGTATTTGATCGAAAGCATGATTTAACGATGCTTTAACTGTGATAAGCTGACTTATGTTTAATCTTATGTTTTTTTTAATAATCAGTTAGATGTGCATCTCCATAGAAATTACATTGTCGACATGTAAATGGTTACGATGGCATTGATCACGTAGTCTGACAATTCAGGAAAAGTGGCTCAGAGGCTCGAGCAAGACCTTTTGAGAGACGTGTATGTTGGAATCTTACCACAAAAGTTCAATTCAATGGACGCAGTCCAAAATGTTGGAATCTCGCGATCTTTGTTTCTTTCTGTCAAAGTTTTCCGAAGGCATCATATGGCTAAATTACAAGGTAAGATTCTAGGGCAACAGTTCCTCTTTTTGTCATTTCGATCCACAGTGCATTGATTACATTAACCCATGCCTTGGATAAGCTGTGTTGCATTGAAAACTGTAGATCGAGGCCAAAGCTTCAAACATCATAATGTCCGAGCACAGTTATTTAAAATGTATCTCAAATCATGGTTCGGATGAAACCAACATGAACGAATCTCATTTCCAGTAGGAAAATTCTTAAATAAAAGCTCGGAGGGAATAACCGTACTGTGCATGATTCATCGCTCACAGAGGGTAATGCTCTCATTTTCGCTTTTCATTTGAAGGCTTTTCCACACAATTTCGCCACACACCTTCCGTCCGGTTCCGAGTTCTAAACCTGTACAATCACTTTCAGCACGTATGTATGTAGTGCAGTGCAATATGCACCGTCTGTGCAGCGTGCGGTCCGTTAACTGCATTGAGGCGTTAACTCCTACTAGACTCGGACTATCTCCTCGATGGCCTTTCCGTACAACAAGCAGACTCAAGCGAATGCATGTTTTATGAGTCTCAAGTAGGTAATTTAGCGCCGCCTCCCAGTGGGCGAAGGATTAGTGCATTGCAGTCTGCAGAATGTTTGGTATTTCCTCGGAAAAGTCATTCAGCTTCAGAATGAATTGTAGGCTTTTTTCTAATTTAATAGCTAGCACGTCTTTTCCGGTGTGCACTCGTAAATTTTAACAACGGAACGCCGGTCTTGGCAGAGTTTCAAAGCAAGAGTATTAAGAGTTGCAGTTTGGAGTCATTCGGAAAAAGAACTACCAACTAATAATTCACTCCACAGCACAGTGGACTGTTATTTACAGCTGATAGTTATTTTCAAAAGTGATTGCAAAAAAATACACTTCAATTGAGACAGCAGCTTCAAACATTGAATCGCATGTTGGAAAGTGGAAAATGGGGTTGAATTGTCGGTATACGAACGAACTGGTGCAGCATAACCAGGCTACCACGCGAGATGCAGGTGCCTCCATATGCATCGGATGATGCGAGGCTCTTTGGCAGCTTTAATTACATGATTCGCACACGCCAAAACATCTCCACCGGCTGCTTTGGATCGGGTGGCAGCAAGACGCCCATCATAAATCAACCCCTCCGTTCTAAAAAGGCTCTCATGCAAGGAGACGTTGAAAAAAATGCTCCTAGTCACTTCTCGGAAGCCAGGCCCCATACTGGCTGCCGTTGTCGCTACAATTAGGCTGAAAGTTTGATGAGCTCTGAATGGTCGTAAACAACAACGACGTGCACAGGCAGCAGTTTCTTTCGAAGTGCACTCACCAACTGAGAGACCGACCGACGCCGGTTGATGAATTTTTAAATGTCCGATCAAAAGAAACGAGCGTCAACAGGGAGACGGGTGTCACACGACAACAGGTGTCCTACCTTCGTTATGGTGGTTGTTGACTAAAGGATAACCAGACATCAATGATTAATGGTATTGCGGAGACAAGTTTGTCACTTTGTGACAAACTAACTAGGTGCTAACAACCACACAAAGTGTATGTTCGTTCACATATGGAAGGCAGCCCACCTTACAGAGCACGTTGAGGGAATTTGCTGTTAATTAAGTGAATCGGGCTGAAACTGTCGAACTAATTCGAAAAATTGCCTTATCGCACTAAATATATGTAGTTCGCTTTCCATTTTTTTTCGCAAATATCAGCACCTCGGTGATTGGCGGTATCTACCTATCTATATAGTTGAAGAAATGCAATTTTGTTTTGTTTGAGGCGTTGTATGGCCGATTGGACATCGATCATTACTAGTCGGGGTGGTTCGGTTATATGTTTCAATTACTGAGCTTTGCTGAACGCGAACTCTTACAATAATATTGTGAATGGTTGTGTGTAGAACTGAGCATAATCATACATATGGTGTGGCGTATTGGTATGACACTCGCTTTTAGAGATGGTGGATAGATTAGGAGCTTGTTCGATGACGTTGTTTGATTCAATTTCGATTGGAAGGTTTTGATTGTAAATTATAAGTGTTACCATAACAACCTGATATAAAACCATCATTAGATAACACTAAAATGATTCCTAAATTTCAATCAAGCGCATTGGATTTTCGGGTTTTGCATATCGATGGTTCGAAAGCTACATGTCTGACAGATTCCAATGGACTGTGCTATTAATGATTCTATTTCCAATCTCTGTGTAGAACAACATTGGTGTACCATAAGGGAGTGTATTGGGGCCCGTTTTATTTATTATTCTATACATTAGTGATGAGTTACGATTATGGGATATCAATCTTCTTGCTGATGATACCGTGTTCTCCATAGCAGCTAAAAGCCTCATTTAAACCGTTTAATATTTCTATGTAGATTTATGTTCTTTAAGTTGCAAGTACAAACAGTAGAGATTGAACATAAGCAAAGCCAAATGCATTATATTGTCGCGGAATCGAATAATTCAAATCGTGTTTGTTAAAGTTGATGATTGATCGTGTGCTTGAGACTAAATATCATGGCGTGATTATCGATGATGGATTAAAATTTGAATTAACTTAACTGGCATTATCAATGTAATGGAAAACGTACTTATGCATACAAAAAGTAATAAACGATCCATAATAAATTGAAAATTGTGCCATGAAAAACGCATTTTTGATCCACAAGACTCTGGTGAAAATCCATTAAAAAAATTGAAATGATCCATAAAATTCATCACTCTGATCCATACTTTATATGAAATTCAGCAATAAATGTGAAAAATTTACCGTTTTATATCTAGGGCATGATCGTTAAATGTGTACGGATTACTCATAAACATATTGCAAATGATCCATAAAAGATTTAATAACTTTCCTTAAACTTGTAAAATTGATCCAAAGTATGTAACCTTTGTGCAATTAAATATTTTCGCATGTTCCATAAAGTATTTGAAATTTTTCATAAATAAATTTACCATAAACTTATAAAAATGATACATAGTAAATCAGCTTTGTTCGCTAAACTATATGGTATGATCCATAAATTATGCCTGCATTTTTACAGGTTGGGGCACTAGTTTTGTTAATTTTGATCCATAAAGATTGTAAAATTGATCTCTAACTGCGTTACTACTCAGATTTAGTGACATGTCCGTTCTTTTAGGAAACCGGATAAAATATTGCTGCTAAAGAAGGATTGCCGCTGTTGCAGGGAGATCAAATAATGTTAATTGCACAAACTTGGTTTGTTATGAATCATTTTTTAAGATTATGATTTGTTATACAAACTATTAGAGATCATTGGCAATTTATTTATGGAACATTTACAATAATTTATGGATGATATGCACATATGTTAGTGCAGAAATGGTACATTCTGTGGATAAATTTTGCAAGTTTAAGGAAAGGTATTGAACCTTTTAAGTATCATTTGCGATATGTTAATAGGAAATCCGAACAATTATACATATCATTTCCTTGATATATAACGGTTATTTTTTGACATTTTATTGCTAAATTTTGTTAAAAGTATGGATCAAATTGATGAATTTTTTAGGGATCATTTCTATGTTTTTTTGTGGATTATCATCAGATTCATTTTTTTGTAAATTTTCTCCAGAGTCTTATGGGTCAAGAATGCGTTTTTATAGAACGATTTTCAATTTTTCATGGATCATTTCTGCAGTTTTAAAGGTGCAAACTTAGGGCTGCCGTAGTTCTTTACGTGCACGAGTGCTCTTTACAAAATTTATTGGGAAACATGTGTCGCAGTTGCAGTCGTAAAAGAACGTGAGAGCGCAAAAGTAAGTCAGCTTTTCGAAAATTGAAAATCTTCTCCAAAGTGATCCTTCTTTAACAGCAATATTTAAGCCACATAGCTAAAAGAACGGACATGTTAATAAATCGCAATCAAGGATCGATTTCCCTGTAGTTAAAATTTGAAAAAAAAACTTAAACCCGAAATTGGAATAATTCCGGCATAATTTACGGATCACACATATTATTTTAAGTGCACAAAATTGATTTACTATGGCCCATATTTAGAAGTTTATGGTTCATTTTTCAAATCTATTATGGATCATTGGCGATTTATTGATGGAATATTTTCAATAATTTATTAATCATGTGCATATATTTTAGTTCACAAACGTTACATTCTAAGGCTGTCAATCTGACAATAGCGAAGTGAGGGAGTGCGACTGAAGATCGTGTACCTTTAAATCATATTGTATAATTTCCCATTCTGATTTGATCAATAATTTCAGCACGCTTTGGAATCATTTTTGCATTTCAAAACCATGTAAGAGCCGGGAGCAACACGACGGGCATCAAAGGCTCAATTTGTTTTTCAGCATTTCAGCATTACATTTAATTTAAAATTGTACTTCTGAATTTAACTACTATATGTATTCATAAAAGACTGGCATGTGCTTATAAGCAATGTAAGATTATATTTTAACATTGTGTTTAGTGGCATTATGGTTAGATAAGCCACTCATTTCAGGAATCATCAAACCGGACTCTTCGTTCACTCCAATTGCGATATTTCAAATGTTACTAGAACAGTATAAAGAAAAAATATTACAAAATGTCTTTTAAAACAACATCTTTTATTGAAATTTTATCTTTGATATTTGGAATGATCTATTCTGTTTTTCAGCTTTTCCAAGACACGAAGGATATTAACACATATCTAATTTTAATTTTATTTTTTCAGTAACAATCAATTGCTAGTATCATTCAAGTTTGAAATTTTAATAAATTGGCATGTTTGTCTATAATAATATCCTAATATTTTGTGTACAAAATATACTAAATATTAAATAACATATAACGGGGAAAGGGAGGGACCATCAGGGCACCCAAGTAAAACGATTTGGATAGGGAGCATGGGACTGCCTCCTCCCTATTGTTAACATTTCGCGGAACGAGGGCGGGCTCTTCGACCCCATCTATTGGGTTTATTCTGTCAATCGAGGGCTCGATTCTAGTGCTGTGAGTGTGAACTTGCTTTTGGAAGGAGATTCTCTTCCCTATATTCGCGGGTTTCGCGTAAGTGTCTCTGCTTACGGGCCCGCCCAAACGTTTTTGGCCCTTCATACAGGAGCTTGATGATCACAAACAATAATAGAAATGTTTCAATAACAGAGATAACTCCAACATTTAGTATACATAATTTTGGAAAAATCAATTTTACGATTGAAAATTGGAAAGAAAGTAAAATTCCAATCCTTAAATCAAATAGAACATGGAACTCGATTTACGATCACGCAGAATTGTTCGACTTAAGCGTCGACATAGATGAACTGAAAAAGGAAACACCAGTTTTAAAAGATATGATATACACACCATTTGGCAAAAGTTGGACAATAACGAGTACATTAGCAATCATAGGAATTATGCTAATAACTCTAATAATTTTATTTATATGTTTTTACAGAGGAAAAATCTCATGCGGAGAAAAGAAACAAAACATTCAACATAAACCCAATATTAGACAGATGGAAATAATACATCATGTTCCATCTAGACTTGAGGCACCAACTCAACTCGAAGACTTATTTCAGAATACGTGGTTGGAAATCCACGAGTATGGGATCAGCATCTACCATACTTTATGTTTGAATACAACACAACAATAAATTCCTCGACAAATTATTCACCATTTGAATTGATGTATGGGAAAATAGCAAGAATACCTACATCAATATACAAAATACAAGAAAATGATATAAGTTACGATGACTATTGCAAAGAGATGAAAGTGATTTTTAAAAGCATTCATCTCAAAGCAAAAGTGAATTTAATACAATCAAAAGAAAAACGAAAAATATTCTACGATAGAAAAGCGCATGAATGGCAACCAATGTGGGGAGTTTTGATAATACTAATACAAATAGCTTTTGGAATAAGCTTGAGCTCGATTGACCGCCCAAATTTCTATTATATTCAACTTAACATAACTTGGAGCGTATGGTCCGGTATGTCCACGCATCCTTCCCCCTATAGATTTACCAAATGTGTTCCAACTCATTTTACAGGATCATTTTTTGCGGTTTATGCAACGCAGTAGGCCTGGCCACTTTGACGCTTGTATCATGTCCTTGATATGCTGCAAGCACCAATATTGAGAAAAAAATACAATTGGGCGTCATCTAACCCAATTATTTCCAGGATACTTTCTCGTACTGGCTGCGTTAGTATTAGATTAGATTATATTAGATTAGATTAGATTCGACGTGTTTTAATGTGCATGCGGGTTATATTATATTACATGAAATCTGGAATAACATTACAAAAGGGCCAAAAAGTAAATGGAGTTACAGTGACGGACAATACAATAAGACCAAAGCCTGATTTTCATACAAAATTGTCATGTTAGGGGGCTTGCCTTTCATTTTCTCGAGAACCAATTGAGCTGAAATTTCGGCTCTGGTCCAGAAGTAGCCTAAATTCTCATCTGCATTAAATCCATCATTTTTCATTCACCACTTTAAATGTTACAGACACCGCATACGACAAAACAATAAGACCACTTTTTGTTTTCCATAAAGGATGCTCGAATTTGAAGATCTGTATTTTGATTATTGATGTTCGACTCATTTTAATATCAGTATACTATAGATTGTAATTCACACTCATCAACGTGGCCTAAACTATGGATTTCAAAAGGAGGTCTTATTGTTTTGTCGTAGGTGGTGTCTGTAGTTTCTGAAGTGGTGAATGAAAAATTATGAATTTATTAAAGATGAAAATTCAGGTTATTTCAGTTCAATTTACTTCACGGGAAAGTGAAAGACAAGCCTCCAAACATGACCATTTGGTATGTAAATCGGGCTTTGGTTTTATTGTATTGTCCGTCACTGCAGGTCTTCGTTTGCTAAACTGATGTTGCGATCACTTGCAAAGTCTTCATTTCCAGTCATGTTACTATTGAATGGACTAGTACCCGGGTTAACTCGGATTCAGTACTTATGAAAAATTGACAGAAAGGCGAGGCAATGTACAGTGTGTCTCACAATAGGTGTCACCTTTTTTCAGTCTTGGTTTATTTCAGCTGGGTAATTTTAATAGCGGAATTGATTATACTCGTTTTGAGTGTATTCTTTTGAGAGCTTATCGCTGAAGATAAATAAGCTATTCCGTTTGTTTATATTTATCAGCTACCATGGAAGCCATACGGGAGCAAGCTTTAAAATTACGTTTGCAAAAGCTTAGACCGTGTCAGATATTCAATAGCCTTAAGCAGTTCGGAGTGAGTAAGCGTTATGTTTTTCGTATCTTGAAACGGTTCAAGGAAACTGGAAATGTCCATATTCAATACAAAGGAGGTGCCAGACGAACTGCCAGAACGAAGAAAAAGATCAAATGTATGAGGGAGCGAATAAAACGTAATCCGGCCGTATCTGGCCTTAAATTGTGCAAACAATTTCAAATGTCCCCTGCTTCCATGAACAGGATCTTCAGACATGATCTGGAATGCAAGCCGTACAAAAAACATCGGTTTCACGGGTTGACGGAGCGTCAAAAACAAGCCAGGGTGAAAAGCTCTTCCTCCTTCAGGACAGTCATAATCAACAAAATGTTCGTGTGTATGGCAAAAGTCTTGCCAATATTCGAAGAGATAAACTAGCTGTAGAACGCTATCAGAATGTATCAAAAATCATGGTATGGGGCGCCGTTTCACGAAAACAAAAACTTCCTCTTCTTTTCATAGAACCTAACGTAAAAATCAATACTGAATACTACATCGAGCAGGTTTAGAAGAACCATCTGCTCCCTCATGCTTCAAAGCTGTATGGGAATACACCATTTTGTTTCCAACAGGACTCAGCTCCAGCTCACAAGGCAAAAAAGACACAAGCGTGGTGCGCGGAAAATTTTCCCGATTTCATCATAAGCGAAGAATGGCCTGCATCTTCACCGGATCTCAACCCACTTGACTACTTTGTTTGGGGTTATATGCTTCAACATATAGGCCCTACGAAAGGGCTTACTAACTCATGAATTCAAATTCACCCGTGCATAATGTGTAATTATTTTGGCTAAGAATCAGTTCATCTAAAAATATTAACGTTCTCGATGGAAAATTGCTAGATATGCATTGTCATTTTGATGTCAATAAACGTTTCTTCGTCAAACCGCCAAGCGGGCTCTACATTGGTAGAACATCGAAAGGGCCTATGCTCCGGGGCAAGGTTCTAGCTGCATTGATAAAAAAATATTCATTATATGTGTGCCACGCTAAATAAAGTTCATACATTCTATAGGGTTAAATATATAAACGTCATTGTGAATTTCATAAGCTTGAACCAAAAAAAAATCTTCCTGGCAATATGACCTACACAAACAATATTTGTTAAGGTAGAGCGTAGGATAGTGAAACCAAGCAAAAACTATACCCCAACAGTAACATGAACTATGACAATAAATCTTACATCAAAAATATAGTTCCGACGACTATAATACAAGTTAGTTTTTTTTAAGATTTCAAACACTTTAGTGTGAAATAGTCAATTTTCAATAATTGTTAACTAGTCGCCATTGAGCGTGCGAATTTCACGTCTGTTTTGTTTCGATTTCTAGTACCACTCCGACAGAGGCATTCTTGTAATTCTAGAACCGAATATACTAAAAATTGTGATCAGGTGCGACATGACGTCCGTAATTTGTCAGTGTTTACACCCTTTGCACTAACTTTCATTTAATTTTCAATGCCGTGGCTTATAGAAATTTAACCGTGCAAACACGTAAACAAACAAAATATGACAGTCAACCGCACAGTATGCTGTGATTATCACATAAAAACCATCACAAATACGAGCATAATATGATGCAAATTTTGACGTTTTCGCTCACCTATGCTTAAATGACTCCAAATTAGGCCCTTATAAGCCTCGTAAAATTTTAAGTATTTCAGTATGAAAATGACTGTTCACAACCAATTTGAAATTTGTATAGGAATTAATTTGGGAAACCTCAATCTCTTGAATAATTAATAACCAGACAACCGTAGGCAAAGTTGTAGCTGAGAAAATGTCCTATCAGAACTGCTTTGAAAGCTTTTGTCAGGAAGATTAAGGTAAAGACTAATAAAGAGCAAACGAAACGTTTTCTTTCTTCTTCGTAATTTCCATGTGAATTTTAAATGGGGTGTGCAGTGTCAGATTCTAATCAAATATGCTCAAATTTCACGACTCAATTTGGTATCGTTTAAGCACAGGGGAGCAAAAATTTCAAAAGTTCATTAGTCTAATGTGAATACGTTCCTATACATTCTTAATCCGCTAAGTAGTGAGACATTTCACTCAGGAGTTTTGAACCCTATCAATTGCGCATCTCATTCCTAACGGTCACATTTTTATTGGTCCTCTTCCCCAATGTAGGACATCCAAAAACCAGGTTATCTCCTTTAATTACATCCCTTCTCGTCGGTAAAGCCACTATCAATTATTGTTGCCCTGTTCGGTCTCAGAATGTCTTCTCAAATACCTCATTCTCTATCTTCCTTCAGAACAGCCTTTTGGTTTTCCCATTTGGGTACGGTCGAGTGGTGTTTTTAGGTCAGCAGCAGCAGCACATAAGGACACTGTGAGTATGTAGCCGACCAACCAACCAGTGCGTAGGTGTATGCAAGCCAACAGTGTGGTTCCGATTCGGGTGTACCAATGTTGGACATGGTACTTCCCCATCGGATTGTCGGAGCCGGGGACGGACGGGAAGGTGTCGAACATCATCACTAAACCTGACTCGACTTCCACACAACGAGAAACCGAAGAGTCTTGCAAAGCCTGCACCGCATTCATATGGAAGACCATGAAGGCAATGTGCCTTTCGAGAGCAGAAATTAGAATTCGAAAACAGACATGAACGGTTAATGATTTAATTGAAACATGCAACGCTGTCTGAGCTTGGTGTGCAATATGCAACCACCATCGCTTGCTCAAACAGCGGCCGGCAGTGTTGTCTAGAGCTACGACTGATTTGCATGCAATTTAGCAATTGTCTGGCAACACTGGTCGCTCTAACGGATCCATCTTCACTTCATCCGGTAACTAGGCAAAACACTTGCTTTCCAAGCTGTTCAACCGGCAATACTGCGATCCGTAATGGTGTTTATCTCCTACCTAGTTGGAGAAGTTTAGTGTGCCGTTCGTCACGATCTGCAACACGACGGCAACTCAATAGGATGGAAAAAGGAAAAGTGCAGGAAAATAATAGTATTCACCATTTTCCACGGAGTGGCCACGGTGGGTTTGCATTGCACCAACCAGCATTGGTATAATAAATTCAAAATTATTAATATTGGCTCAGTGCTCGCTGTGGCCGCCAATATTCATGACTTTTCGGTCATTGAATCAATATTAGGTACTTGGCGCAGGCGAGAAAGCAGAAAGCAGCTTAGGATCATTTCTTTTGATTCGAATCAACCCCTAGGAAAACCAATTATTTTTTTGTTGATTAAAAAAGATGATTGGCTGATGATTGGCCAGGATGACGAGGAAAGTACTAATAAGGCACACGCACGCACATTTAATAATCTTCTGTTTGACGCTAGGGAAAAAAAAATAATGGTGAAAAGTGGGAGGGGTTGGATAGCAATTATGGCCAATTGGACTATGCTGGGAAACAAGTAGCGTTGGAATGGATGTTTGCTAATTTGTTTAGAAGTCAGAAATAGGCTAGAATTTTTTTATGAGTGGTTGTTTAGTGAAGAAAGGTGGTCAAGGAAAATGACGAACTGATTGCAGTTTGAGCACAACCAAATATCCCTTCGCAATACGAAATCAAGGAATTAACTAGGGGTAGGCTTGTTTTTTGCGTATGCAATTAGTTTAAAATATAACCAAACATTATTACAAAAAGAAACCAATCTAGGAAAGTTTACCTATTCAAGGCAAACTAGGCAGAGTTCAGCCTTCTATGAGTATTTTCGTAGCATTCTACACACATCTGGCGTTTTTCTTTGTTTATATTTCTTTGCTCTTCTTGATGATTGATGGGTTTTGCACTAGTTTAATTTAAATGTGCATTAGAAGATGAAGAAACAAAATTAATCCTTCAAGATAAGATTGTTTTAATTTTCACCACTACAATGATGACCTTGAAGAACCTTTTGTTATGTTAAATTTAATTACCGAATCATAAATTTTTCTGATGGTAGCTAGAACTAGATCCTTGAGATTAAAACGGGCATCATAAAGGATTCGTTTGAGCATTATTAGTAGCGGCATTTGGAAAATAACATTTTGTGTTCCTCAACTTACTTTTACATCATGTCATGTAAGCTATCATTTTGAGTTTTTATGGTCTTGTAAATTTACGAACAGAATTCTGTCTTTGGGCCGCTCCTCTTATGTGCATCCGAGAATATTTAAATTAACATGATATTTTCTAAGAGTGTACAATATGATCTTTTCATGTTTATTTATTTACATCCAAACTTAAAATACACACCTACAAATTATGATTTAACTCGAAACGTAATTCATCATTACTCAAAATTGGAGAACTTTAACACCAATTTCATGTAATTCTTATGTTCTAAAGGACGATGGCATGTGTCGGTCTCAGGGCTTCGAAATGTACATGACATTTTGGTACTGTGTAACATGGCTGTAAACTGAAAAGAAAACTCCCGATATTTTCTTCATTTCAACAGCGTTTAGTCTTGGTTCGATCGGCATCAATATGGCAGGTTGTATTGTATCGCTCTTTTCCTCTGTTAGTTATTTTCGATACAGAACTGGAATTTTTATTTCAGCTAGTATATGTATGACTGTGCTTTTCTGTCATTCTAAAAAAAAAAAATACAATTATTCGTGATTTTTGAGTTGGCAATGGGAGAAAAACACTTAGGATATAATTCGCAAAGCAGATTTTTCAAAAGAATATTTAATTTCTTTGGATGATTTTGATTTTTCATTACAATCGAAATTAAATTACAATTGATTCAGTACTACAGTACAGGACAATGATTCCAAATGTTTTCCACTGGATTTAGATCCGGACTACGGGCTGGCCACCAAAGGAGCTGTTGTTGTTGTTGAAACACGATTTTTTTGCGATGATACTTTGCTTTAAACGGAACTATGCAACTTTTAAGAACCTCGATATAGTCCGTCGAGTTCATCTTACAAGATGTGAATGCCATATTATACTTTCCTGTAGCACAAAATCCAAGCCAAGCCATTAGAGATCCTCCTCCGAAATTACGTCTGGGGTAGTACTCTGGTTCCTTCCGTAGATCTCGCCAATAGCCAGTAATTCCATCGGGACCATCTAGATTGAATTTCTTTTCATCGGAAAAGATCACCTAGAGTTGAAAAACGACCATTTAAATAATAAAAAATTGAACAAAATATAGTTGGGTTCATCAGTTTAAAAAACATGAAATTTACAAAGATTTTACCGTGTCCCACTGGTGTGCCATGTTGCGTCTGGCGAAATTCTATTCGTTTCTGTTTATGCACAGGGGTCAAGGCACCGTAGATTTGATGCCTTGTTCATTTTTTACCGATGTTCGGACTTGACTGGTCTGCAAAGCCTTCCGAATTCTATTCTATTCTAAGTCTTACACAGCCAGTTATTAAAAGCATCCTGGAAAATACTAAACCAGTATTTTTCTTAGCAACATTTATATTTGTGACATATTTGTAATATATCACAAATATTAAAACGGCCAGGCCCACCGTTTAGCGTTGGGGGTAAAAGAAGATTCAAAAATAAACTGCAATTAAATTATCCATTGAATGAATAAGTTAATCAACGAATATTTTCGGATCGTAAGAAAGAGAAAACGGGAACAATCGTCCTTCCGTCTCGTTTTTGTAGGTTTAGGTGAATCGTTGGGAGTGACGTAGCTAAGAAGGTTAATGTCACTCTATTTGTCCGGACTTCTTTGAGAAATACAAAGGTACATATTTCCACATTGTGTGTGGCTTACGAGCCTAGGTTTAAGCGCCATTGTTCACTGTCTAAAATTAGTAAAAGGGGAAAACTGGGATGGATGTTGTGCCCTGGATAAATCCTAGAGTTGATCCTCTGAAACGAGAAAAGTTATAAATTTACCGCACACTGTGCCATAAAGTATAAAATCATTTTTCTGTGTGATTAAATTTACTTTATCACATTCTAGGGGTCTAAGTTTCGGTCGGATTGTTCGCAATCTGAGTTTTATCTTATTTGATATAGTTTGTTTACCTCCTTTGTCTTTAAGTTTGAGTTTCGTTTTGTCTTTTAATATCTGAAAAAAGTTTTCTTGCTGCAATTGCAATTTCAAATAATATCATTTTTAAAATCAAACATCGTGCTAGAAAAAAATATTCAAAATATTGTAGAAATGGAGACTGCTGAAAATATGGTTAACTATGTTAATGGCATAATATCAAACAAATTAAACAAAAAAACATAAAAGAAACGGTAATTGCAATATGGTTATATACAGTTGAATTTGAAATCAATGAAAATCGAGTTTGTATTTCAATTGACAATCGGTATATGGAATAATTTACAAATTCCAGACTTTCGCATAAGAATTTCTAGCAAAGTTGAATAACATCTTCTGAACAGGTATGATCAAGAAGACGGATATATAAAATATAGTGGAATAAATAATTTGCTAAATGCATTAATTGAAGAATTCTCTCAATTGGAACATAACGCCTTAGATTTAGACACTATTGTAGGTAGATTTTTGCTATGTCTTTTACAAGGCTACAACTTAGGTATACATAGCATTCTGTGTATATCAGACGGTTTCAACGCTAACTTTTGCTGCAGTTTTTGTCGAAGGCCTAAGGAGTTATTAAAAAATTATGTAAAAAAAACTTCGCTGATTGTATGAGGAGCAGGGTTGGCTTCAAGAAAGGTGTATAATGTGTTTTCAATGAATATTACAAAAGCTCAAAAAAATTTTATTTGCTATTAAACAACCACGCAACCATAACTTTTTCTTGATTTTTATCACGAGAGTCTTCAACGACTTTCTATTCTACATTTTCAATTGAAACACCATTCAATTTTTATAACATATTTATGATATTGTGATGATATTGTAATATCGAGGAATTATGAAGGTAAACTATCGTTTATCTCGTTTCTAGTTCTTGGAACGAGCACTTGAAATTGGAGAAGAAGGAGTGTGTGTGTGTGTGTGTGTGTGTGTGTTTTTTTTTGTCAATTTTACTACCAAACTCACACTGGCTAGCAGCGGCATTATGGATAAAACCTTCCTGTGGAAATTGTTTGTATCTTTACTTGCAGAAAGCTTAAATATATTCGGAAGTTAGGAGGTGATAGCTCAATCGCAACTTCAACAGCTCATTTCAAGCATGAAAACCCTCGTATACGGTAATCCCCGCTCCAACACGTTCTAGATGTTGGAATTATCATGAATGTATCAGAACTTTCAATAAAATGACAGAAATAAAATAGACAATTTAGATAATTGGATCACGAAAAAACTAACTCTACTAAAGGGTGTTTCGATCAAAATTTGGTCGACTTAAACTTGGCGCATTTCCTTTCATCGTGCATTAAAATTTTTGCACAGCCCTATTTTTGAAGATGTGTGCGTGTAGCATCATGCCTCTATTTTGATTTTGAGATTAGCACTTCAGTTATCAAAATGTCGTCGAGGAATAGAAGCAACCAAAATTTTGCACGTGCATGGCGAAAGTTCAAACTACTCTCACGTCAAGTTGGCGAAATTGTTGAATGTGGCTTAATCAACTGTTTCCAACGTATTAAAAGTGTTCGGTTAATTTTTCGTCGACAGCCAGGAAAGCTGGATAGGGAGGAAATCGAAAGCCGGAGGCCACAGCGACGACAAAACGAGTTGCCCACTGTTTCGAGCGGAACCCCAATCTCTCTGTCCGAGATGTCGCACAGAAGCTGGGAGTGGCGCCTTCAACCGTGTATAGAGCTCAAAAACGAGCTGGACTGTCCACTTACAAGAAAATCGCGACAATAAACAAAACACGTCGGCCAAAGCACGATCGCGAAAGTTGTACACGACGATGCTGACGAAGTTTGATTGCGTGGTACAGGACGATGAAACTTACGTCTAGGCAGACTTTAAACAGCTTCCTGGACAGGAATTTTATACGGCAACCGGACGGGGAAAGGTGGCAGATATTTTCAAGCACATTAAACTGTCAAAGTTCGCGAAGAAATATCTGGTGTGGCAGGCCATCTGTACCTGTGGCTTGAAGAGCAACGTTTACATTGCGACCGGAACCGTCAACAAGGAAATTTATCTGAGCGAGTGCCTACAAAAACGTCTACTGCCGTTCCTGAAGCGACACAATTGTTCCGTTCTATTTTGGCCGGATTTGGCATCTTGCCATTACGGAAGAAAAGCCGTAGAGTGGCCTTTGCTGCCAACAACGTTCAAGTGGTGCCCAAGGACAAGAACTCTCCCAACACGCCAGAGCTCCGCCCAATCGAACCATATTGGGCCATCGCCAAGCGGAACCTTAAGAAGACTCAAAAAGCTGTTGTGAGCGAGAAACAGTTCAAGGCAAACTGGAGTTCGGCGATGAATAAAGTGGACAAGGAGACTTATTACAAAATCTTACAGCAGGTGTTAAACGAAAGACCCGGCAATTCGTATTCGGTAAAAAGGAAGCTTAGCTGAATATTTCTCCTGTATTCTGTATTAACTGAACTTGAAAAAGAAAAAGAATTTGACTTATTAATAAAAACTTTGATCGACTCACACACATTACTGTTTGACCAAATTTTGATCGAAACACCCTTTACTTACTTACTTACTACTGCCACAAGTCCCCCTGAATTCCATTTAAGTCAAATAAACTTGCCATGGAGGACAAATTCCAGTAGGAAAATCTTTTGAATCGATCGAAAAAAATCGGCAACGCAAAAGTTTTACTCTGACTTCACTCACAACTTATCACTGATACTGATAAATCAAAAAATATACCTAAATCGTTTGAAAAACTAACATTATAATTACGGGGGGGGGGGGGGGGGGGGGGGGGGGGGGGGGGGGGGGGGGGGGGGGGGGGGGGGGGGGGGGGGGGGGGGGGGGGGGGGGGGGGGGGGGGGGGGGGGGGGGGGGGGGGGGGGGGGGGGGGGGGGGGGGGGGGGGGGGGGGGGGGGGGGGGGGGGGGGGGGGGGGGGGGGGGGGGGGGGGGGTTAATTTTCTTTAATTTGACAAGACTGAAGAAAAAACGTCTGCACCGGTCAAACGCATAGCCTACTCTCGTCTACAAAGCCTTCCGAATTGTTTCTTTACAGACTGGCAAACTGAGAGTAGACTTGATTTTAGAGAATTTGAGGCCAATTTCACAATGCTCCGCTTATCCCTCGGTGACAGCTTTGATTTTTTCGGCCAAATCAAGAAGGGAAACGGAAACATTAGAAATTGAACATTAAAAATGAAGTGCCAATCCTGACGCATGATTTAATGATTCAAGCAAGCCGCATCATTTTCATGGCATCGAAATACTTCCCCAGCCGAGGAAACGAATTTTTTTTGACTAATCGAAAAACACTCATGTCCATAATCAGTGCCAAAGCATATTCCGTGGGTGAACAAAGATGATATTTTATCACGGCTGAGATTAAAAAAACACACCAAATCCCTAAAAATCCTTCCCACAAACGAAAACAATGAAATCTTCCGGAACCAGCTGCTGAAATGCCATTGATCCCTATATTCACCGGTAAACTCTTCGGCCATGAATACCCAATAACTAGGTACGTACCAAGGCGACGACGTCTACGCCGACGAGGTAAATCCGGATGCCATAAACCCCGCAGTATGTAGGTATATTGGAACAATGATCCGGTCGGTTGGCCACACAAACGAAACCCGGTCGGGATTTCGTGCTGCTGCACAAGACCACAGAGTGAGTGAAATGTGCTTGCTTTGCTACATTGAACCACTCGGTACAAGCAACGGACCCTGCCTCTAACGTCCACATATGCTATGAAGGAAAACTGTACCGTTCAATATAACCGTTCCCTTCATGTGGAGTATCTATTTCATTTGCAATATTCTTCTCGGAACTGTACACAAGCCTAGCTTGAGTGCCTTGGGCTTCGGCTATTAGCCAGACCGGAGAAAACCAAAGAACACAAAAGGTCCTTTGACTGGTGGCCCTGACTCTCTCCCAATGCGAATCGGGGAGCCCAAACGGTCCATTCTTATTTAATTTCCAAGGATTAGCACACTGAATCGCCTCTGTTCGTATATTGAATGAGGATTTTCCTAATCTGCTTTTCATGAGCATCTGCGAACCACAGCGATCAACCACCGTCGATAAATTATTCCCCCTTCACCAAATCGGCACGCACTGAACAACCTGAACTACTGGCAAAATTAGCTAAAGATGCGAACGAAAGATAACGGCTGGTCTGCGGTTGGCAAAAGGGTTCCGATTTAGTTACTTCGCCATGGCAAGGCACTGATTTGCAATGTATTTATTGATGGTGGTGATAGTGATGTGTTGGCCGTTTGTACTAATTTTCACACAATCTGCAGTCACAATTATGTGTATACGAAAGCTCTACTCTATGGATTTGCAAAGCATCAATGGATGGATTCAATTATACGAGAGTGCAGTAAGAGCAATCATTGGCGATTTGCATAGTGATGCATCGTTGATAACGTTGATAAGGTTAATGTTGGCAATGTAATTGACATGGGTTCGATTCGAGACAATTTCCATAATTGTAGCGAGGGTGTAGTGGATAAATCATGAACAATATTTGATTTCAAATGAATATTTCATCGACTGCATTTGGTTATGGAATGGACCTAGTTCAACTGTAAGATTATGGATTTCGATCCATCGCATATTGGGCACAATGGAGATTGTAATCGGACATCAAAGAGCCGTCACGGCAATTAAAGTTGTGTTCATAGATCAATAGGAATTTCCACATTTAGGAAAAAATGAGGCAAAAGGATCGGGTCACATGCTGAATTCGGAATTGATTTAATTCAAAATGATTCGATTCTCTAAATGTTTGAAAAAGCGCGAGACCGTTTTTTGGTTAGAAAAAATCAACTACAATACACTTAAAATATTTTGTCCTAAACACGCTTACGCTCGATTTGTAAACACAGTTTTCGTACAATGAGCACATGTCTTATACAGGGCTTCAAATGGTGAGTTGACAACATCGAAGGAGGGTGCGACCTACCTCTGGTCCTCACAAGTTCCTACCTCACGCCTCCACGAGTCATATGATCACAAAAGACAGCCAGCTGAAACATGGAGACGCTGGTTGGCGTAGCCTGGGCAATGTTGTCATTTTGACAATAGCGAGGTCATTTAATTAATAATTTCAGCACGCTTTGGAATCATCTTTGCAATCCAAAATCATTTAAGAATCGGTATAAAGAAGAATTTTAACAACATGTCTTGGGGCCTGTTCATAAACCACGTAGACTAATTTTTGAAAATCTCAGGTACAACCCCCACCCCCCTCGTAGACTTTTCTCCATAATTTTTTTTGAAATTTTGTATGGAGCGTACACTTTAGTCAGACCTCTCCTCTTCCCAGATAAGTCTACGTGGTTTATGAATAGCCCCTTA
Organism: Aedes koreicus; assembly: GCA_024533555.2. Lineage (NCBI taxonomy): Eukaryota > Metazoa > Arthropoda > Insecta > Diptera > Culicidae > Aedes > Aedes koreicus. The sequence continues at coordinate 78,512 of JAHHFK020003024.1, forward strand.
TAAAATAAAATCTTGTATTGAAATTTTATCTTAGTCTTTTGGAATGATCTAATCTGTTTTCAGCTTTTCTAGGACTAGTAGAATATTAATACATGTCTAATTTTAATTAATTATTTTTTTCAGTAACAATCCAGTGGATGTTAAATATATTTTTTTATGTTCTCGTATTGACTTACTGTAGCCGCTTTTGACATGGTCAAATAATTTAATTTGGGTAATGTGTAATTTGGAATTCCACGTACATCATTCAAGTTTGAAATGATGATGATGATGATGATAATACTACCATCTATTGCAGCAAGGAAACTTTCCATAGCAGTGGAATAATCTGAAAAACGATTTGATCAGGATTCTATTATTGTTTGTGATCATCAAGCTCCTGTATGAAGGGCCAAAAACGTTTGGGCGGGCCCGTAAGCAGAGACACTTACGCGAAACCCGCGAATATAGGGAAGAGAATCTCCTTCCAAAAGCAAGTTCACACTCACAGCACTAGAATCGAGCCCTCGATTGACAGAATAAACCCAATAGATGGGGTCGAAGAGCCCGCCCTCGTTCCACGAAATGTTAACAATAGGGAGGAGGCAGTCCCATGCTCCCTATCCAAATCGTTTTACATGGGTGCCCTGATGGTCCCTCCCTTTCCCCGTTATATGTTATTTAATATATATTATATTTTGTACACAACAAATTAAGATACCATTATAGACAAAAATGCTAATTTATTCAAATTTCAAACTTGAATGGATTGTTACTGAAAAATAAATAAAAGTTAGATATGTATCAATATCCTACTAGTCCTGGGAAAGCTGAAAACAGAATAGATCATTCGAAATATAAAAGATAAAATTTCAATAAAAGATATTATTTTATAAAACATAGTAATATTTGTAATATTTTTCTTTATACTGTTCTAGTAACATTTCAAAGATAGAGTGAACGAAGAGTCCGGTGGGATAATTTCTGAAAGAAATGGCTTATCTTACCATAATACCACAAACACAACATTAAAATATAATCCTACATTACGTATAAGCACATGCCAGCCTTTTATGAATATAATAGTTGAAGTTCAGAAGTGCAATTTTAAATAAAATGGTATGCTGAAATGCTGAGATACAAATTCCGCCTTTGATGCCTGGCATGTTGCTCCCGGCTCTTACATAGTTTTGGAATGCAAAGATGATTCCAAAGCGTGCTGAAATTATTAGTAAAATGAGAATAGAAAATATAGAATATGATTTAAAAGTATAAGATCTTCGGTCGCACCCCCTCACTTCGCTATTGTCAGATTGACAACATTGCCCAGGCTACGCCAACCAGCGTCTCCATGTTTCAGCTGGCAGTCTTTTGTGATCATATGACTCGTGGAGGCGTGAGGTAGGAACTTGTGAGGACGAGAGGTCGGTCGCACCCTCCTTCGAAGTTGTCAACTCACCATTTGAAGCCCTATTTTGAAAATCACTTCGAAATACATTTCAGTGCAAAAATGTAAATGGTATTCATTTCCTTTTTCTCTTATGTACGTCACTGCGAGTTGACGTATCGTCGAAATTCTTATTATTGATTTGTTTTGTTGTTATTATTTTCATTCAGTATGCGTGAGCTCTTCTGTTCATCCAAGATTGTCAGTTTTAGCTCTCTCTTATACCTATTCTCTAAACAGAATAATCAATTCATCTTGCAATCAGTGAATACGAATTTACAAGAACTCATAGTCATCTAGGCACATTGGTTTTTTTTTTCACCAGTTTCGGCATGGCCGGGTGCACAGAGAGAAGAGGGTCTACGACTCTCAACATTTATGGCGAAATGTTAAGTGGAAGTGGATAGGCTTATCTCGGTGACTCCTCCCACGCTATGTGCAAATGTTCTGTGCTATTGATTTTTTTCACCAGTTTCGAAAGTGCTGCACAGTTTCTTTGAATGCGTGTCAGATTAATTATTGATCCTATATTACTCATCCTTTCTCTGCTCCATCATCACCTTACAATGGCTTCGACAAGTGGACAAAACAGCAAGAAACGTCAGCGATATAGCATCCACGGATTTCTTTAGGGATGGAGCAAAATCTGATACCTATTTATAAATCAGGTAAAAAATCAGATATTCGCAATTATCGTGGAATTACTATTATGTCTAGCATCCCAAAGCTTTTTGAAGCTATCGTCAATAGAAAACTGTTTAGCCAAGTATAAAATTTAATAACAAATTCGCCGCATGGATTTTTGAACGGACGTCCCACTTCCACAAACTTGTTAGAATTCGTGAGCTATTCATTGCACGCAATGGACAACGGTAATCATGTCGAAGCGCTGTACACTAATTACAGCAAGGCTTTCGACCGTATTAACATTCCTCTGACGAATTTCACGCTAACTCATCCAGTATTTCGGACCCTCTAGAACAATGAAACTTGGGGGGGGTGTTTCAAGCAACTTTGCATACTTTGTTTTTTCAAAAAAATTCTAGACTGCCACTTGAAAAGAGCTTAAGTTTTTTGATCGATTTTTTTTAAATCAACATAACTCAAAAAGGAAAAGACTTACAAAAAAGTGATGCATGAGTGACATTTAGAAAATCGTCTGAACTTTTATAAAAAAAAATGTAAGATCGATTCTTACATGCTAAAAAAAATATTTTGAAATTTAAAGTCAATTCACAAAAAATGGCTATCATTGTCTAAAAGTTCACCATACAGTGCAAGATAGGCACTTTTAAGGAGAAAAAGTTTTTCTAACAACAAATTTTCCATGTCATATTTTTACTGTGTATCGCGCTAACTCGTCTTATAATTTGGTCCTAAAACAGCACAAATACCAATTAAATTTAATTATAATGACAATTTGGATTTTTTAAGGGTCTTTGAAAGTTTGAAAAATCAAGACTACCAAAAGGGAAGGGCTTATTTATAAATTATTATTTTTTTAAAAACTTTAGTGATAATACAATTAAATCAGGTTGTTAATCCTGTTTATTACCAAAACTTTGAAGTATATTACAAGAAAGACGATAAATTTGAAAACAAAAGCTTTATCATAATATCTGAAGTATTGACCCATGACTCAATAGCAGTTCAGTTGTTTAAATCAAAATTGCAAGATATCATTAAACAAAATTCAATATAATGCTGCAAAGTCTCATGTGATGCTATTGGTGGTACTCTCAAGCGAATGGCAAAGAGAGCAAGCTTTGCTCAAGATTATAAAAACACAATCAAAACTCCTCGGGAACTATATGACTGGGCAGACAAATAAAAGTATCACAAAACTGAATTTCTGCTTCATATCAGCTGAACAGTTTGCAAAAATGTCAGAAGAACTTGAGGAGTTATATAGCCACGTAAAGACAATTTACGTGATACACAGGTTCATTGCTTTGTACCTATTTCAGCTGAAAGGTTTTCTGATTCAAAGGATAATCCAAAGAAATTTACTTTGTTTGTGAAAGATTTATAAATTAAATATATGAAGCTATGTTAATTACTACTACTTGAAAATGTACAAAACAAAAATAAATAAAATAAAACCCTTACCAAGCAAAAACCGATGAGTTTTGATTGCCATAAACAGAATTTGTAAAATTCATATAACGCCATATTTGAATCGTCTTTAAATGGATATGCATCAAGTCTTATCAAATAAGAATTTTCTAATTTGATAAGACTTGATGCATATCCATTTAAAGACGATTCAAAAATGACGTCCGCTATTTTTTCAGATTTATCAGCCCCCTCTATCACAATTTTCCCCATACCTTTTACACGTACTGTAACAAATCTTAACCTTCCTTCCAGCTTCCTCCCCCGCCCTCAAAGATATACGAAGCCATTTTTGAATCGCCCCTAAAAATAGAAATATTCGAACAAGCAGATGAATTACGTTTACTTAAACGTACATGTTTAGTTCTGTTTTACTGATGTAAAGGGAAATATAATGTTTTTGACCCTTTTCAAATGTTAGTCTAGATGATTATTGTTTTTTGAAAAGATGTTCAATACATTCAATTCTTTATGACTGCTAAATTTTATTGGATTCTATAGGGGTGTTGAATACCATAACTAGACGAGTTTGCGTGATGCACGGTAAAAATATGACATGAAAAAGTTGTTGTTAGAAAAACTTTTTTTCCTTAAAAGTGCCCATCTTGCGAAGTATGGTGAATTTTTAGACAATTATATAGCCTTTATTAGGAAATAATTTCGTCCAATTCTAAGATGCATTGCATTTTTTGCAAATTGACTTTAAATTTTCAAATATTTTTTTTAGCGTGTAAGAATCGATTTTACTATTTTTTTTAAAAAATCATAAAAGTTCAGACGATTTTCTGAAAGTCCTCCATACATCACTTTTTAGTAAGTCTTGTCCTTTTTGAGTTCGTCATTTGCGTTTGCTAATGTGTGATTCAAATATACAGTTTTATTTTTTCATTTTGTTTTTGTTTTTGTTTACGTCGCTGCGTTGCAAAAATTTTATAAAACGTAACTTTGCCGTTCTTAGAATGAAATTTCTTCACATTTTTTCAATAGTGCCTACACAGAAAGAAAAAGTGCGGTAGTTCCTACTATTTTGGCTGACGGCGCCAGTTTTTAAAACTTCTCTGGCAATCTACCATAACTTCCGTATACACTACTGCATTTTCGTAAGAACTATCATAAATTTTGACAGGTCATAGTATTTTCTACTGCAATGTCTACATACCAGTGTATAACATAATAGAATTTAAACGAAATAATTTTCTGCAAAAAAAAGGCATGTATGTTTTTAATTCAACCCTCGGATAGGTAGTTTCTACTATGGTTTTTCTTTTTGTGTAGAAGCATTTCATAGGCAAAACATTAATCTTCAAATTACGCCTTATTTTGTCAGTTTGAACGTAATTTTCTCTTGCAAAACCTTAGATAAACTTCTTGTGCATAATGTAGCACTGAGAGTAGCTCAAGCACTACTCTTGACTACTTCTTGACTAAGAAGGGGTTCAAACTTCTATCAGATCATGCTTCTTACTCGAGAAATACACATATTGTGTTTCAGTTGCCTGGATAGTTCGCATGTTTGGTTAAAATTTGTGTTTAATTTGTATGCGAGCCCATAGGGAGGAGGGGTCTCGAACCACCATAGAAACATTTCTTGCCTTCAAAAACCCCCATTTGTGGTTCCATTTGCTTAGTTAGTCTCGAGTAATGCAGAAACTTCTGTTTCATTTGTATGACAGCCCCCCTTCCAGAGAGGGGAGGGGTCTCTAACTACCATATCCTGCCTCCAAAAACCCCCACATGACAAATTTGGTTCCATTTGCTTGATTAGTTCTCGAGTTATGCATAAATTTGTGTATCATTTGTATGGAATTTCCCCCTTCCAGAGAGAGGAGGGGTCTCGAACCATAATAAGAACCGTCCTCGGCTCCAAAAACCTCTGCATACACATTTTTACGCCTATCGGTTCTGTAGTTTTGGAGTCAGACAGACAGACAGAAATTCATTTTTATATATATAGATAATAAATGCTGACGTACCTCTTAAAAGAGAAAGACGCAGATGTAACTCCAAATATTCAATATGGTTTAGCAGGAATATTATTAATTTAAAAAATCGGAAGCAAAAGCCTCACAAAATTTGCCAACAATACAACTCTAGTGAGAATCTGCAAAATTATTTAAATATTTGTGATCAGCTTAATTTAGCAATCGATTCCGAATTGGAAGAGTATAATTTCAGAACAGAGAGCAAAATCAAATCATGTCTTCAAAAGTTTTTCAAATATGTCAGAACAAAATAAAAATCGAACAACTAGCCTTCAAAAATGCATCTAGATGACAGAAACGTTGAGACCCCCGGGGCAGATTTGGTATTTGTTTGCAAAGTTTTTCCAAGAAATTTACACGACATTTTCAGATGATTCAGCCAGTCAATCGTCACCGTTCTACCGATCGGTCGTATTTTTATTTTACTCGCGCCGCTTTATCGTAGACACGTATTAACATTTTTTTTTAACTAGCTCTTTGTGACTTTTTAAACAACCCTTCAAACTAAATTCATTTAAACCTGCTCTAAGCAATCTGACCACCGCGTGTGTTTTAGTATTTCAAATTATCACCACAAGATGAACTGTAATGCACCTGAATGTCGTACATCAAGCTCTCTTCATCTTTGGAAGTGCAATGGTACATGTGGGCGGAGTTTCCACGCTGCATTCATTGGCGCCAAACGAGACTGGGAAGACAACCTCCGTAACTATGTGCTCCCACTTTGCCAACAGTGTGCTACTAATCTACTCGAGGTGGTAGATTTACGGAAAATTTTAGACAAGCAGATGGAATGCCAACACAAAATAATAAATCAACTAAAATGCATCACCCTCATGCACGAAGCGGTGGACACAATCGAAAAACGGTTGACATCGTTGGAACAGCACTGGCTCGAAGGTGCAAAACAAAATAAAAAAATGTTCAACTCCTTGGCTGAGGCGCCAAACCATGCATCGTCAGCTGAGACTGCTGACCTAGTGCGTGAGGTTGCTCGTGATTTCGGTAGTATTATTGCCGATTCAATCAATGCTAAAATTGAAGACACACGAAACCGTTTATCGGACAAAATAGACAATGATCGTGAAAATATATTGGCAATCGCTTCTGCGTCTGGTGATTTTCCCATAATAATAACAGCCCAATTACAAGATCCTGGTTCTGGATATCAAAAAGTTAGTGTTCGTGGGGACCTCTAGCAGCAGCTAAAGAAAGATTCTCAGGGGCTCCTGCGCATCAGGGTATTAGGTTTCAACGTGGAGAAACTATGAACCCATACCCAGCTGAACAGCATTTACGTCAAGAATGCCCAACTTCATCCTCAAATTGGACCTTCCGGCCGGTGTTAAGGACATCATTTTCAAACCATTCTTCATCGTGTTCTTGCCAACGTACGGGTTTTCAACAGAACTGACGCACTCTGAAGAGGTAGAATGTTTAGAATTAAGTAATTCTAATAGTACTGACAAGTTCTTAAACCTTTCTTCACACTCTAATGCAACTGAAGTGCTGATATATTGTCAGAACTTTAATCGTATGAAAAGCTCATCCAAGATGAAAACAATTTACAAAAATTTAATGAGTTCCTCTTTTTCTATCATATTAGGTACAGAAACTAGTTGGAATGAGAGCATTAAAAGTGAAGAAATGTTTGGGAATGATTTTTGTGTATTCAGAGACGACCGGAACCATCAAATGGCACAAAGGAGGTCTGGAGGTGGTGTCCTCATTGCGATTTCATCTAAATTTAATTCTGAACTAATTCCCTCTACCAAATTTAAGGAGTTTGAACATGTGTGGGTTAAAGCACAAATAGCTGGTGAAATGCATGTGTTTGTATCTGTTTATTTCCCACCTGATCATGCTAACAAGAACACATACGAAGCATTTTTTCAAAATGCTGAAGAAATTCTCTCTGACCTTGCCCCTGAGATCAAAGTTCATGTATATGGCGATTTCAATCAACGCAATGCGGACTTCATTTCTGACGTAGAAAATGAAGGTATTCTGCTTCCAGTCGTTGGGGACAATATGACATTACAGTTAATTTTTGACAAAATTGCCAGCCTTGGATTTAACCAAATTAATCATGTAAAAAATCAGCAAAATTGTTATTTAGATTTTTTGCTGACAAACATTCATGAGGATTTTTGTGTTAATGAATGTCTGACACCCTTATGGAAAAACGAACAATTTCATACTGCAATTGAATATTCTTTATTTGTTCATTACAATCCACGGCCCAACGACTATGAATATGAGGAAATATTTGATTACAACAAAGCTAATTACGAGAACATAAAAATTAAGCTGAATTCAATCAACTGGCAATCAATTATACGAAATGAAGTACATATCGAAAGCGCTGTTGATGTCTTCTACAGGTTTTTATTTGAAATAATTAATGAGAACGTACCTCTTAAAAGAAAAAGACGCAGAAATAACTCCAAATATCCAATATGGTTCAACAGGAATATCATTAATTTGAAAAATCGGAAGCAAAAGGCTCACAAAATTTACAAAAAATACAACTCTAGTTTCAATCTGCAAAATTATCTGAATATCTGTGATCAGCTTAATTCAGCAATCAGTTCCAAATTGGAAGAGTATAATTTCAGAACAGAGAGCGAAATCAAATCATGTCCCAAACAGTTTTTCAAGTATGTCAGAACAAAATTAAAATCAAACAACTTCCCTTCAAAAATGCATCTTGATGACAAAAACGCTGGAAGCCCTGGTGAGATTTGTGACTTGTTTGCAAAGTTTTTCCAAGAAATTTACACGACATTTTCAGATGATGATCGCGATCTAGATTATTTTTCATTCTTTCCTGCATCTTCAAATGACATTAGAGTTAGTCAGGTACATGTTCAAGACATTCTTGCTGGTTTGAATAATCTTGATGCTGCGAAAGGTGCGGGACCTGATGGAATCCCTCCAGCATTTATGAAAAATCTTGCATTTGAACTAACTTCGCCTTTATTTTGGCTCTTCAATTTGTCACTTGATTCAGGTCAGTTCCCTAAAATTTGGAAAAACTCATACCTAATACCTATTTATAAGTCAGGAAAAAAATCCGATATTCGCAATTACCGTGGAATTGCTATTATGTCTAGCATCCCAAAGCTTTTTGAAGCTATCGTCAATAGAAAACTGTTTAGCCAAGTACAAAATGTTATAACAAATTCGCAGCATGGATTTTTCAAAGGACGCTCAACTGCCACAAACTTGTTAGAATTCGTGAACTATTCATTAAACGCAATGGACAACGGTAGCCATGTCGAAGCGCTGTACACTGATTTTAGCAAGGCCTTTGACCGTATTGACATTCCTCTGTTACTCTACAAGTTAGGAAAAATAGGATTTGAGGATCAATTTCTTAAATGGATACATTCGTATTTAATAAATCGACAACAGGTAGTCAGTTTTAATGGGAAAAAGTCACACCCTGTTCATGTATTATCTGGAGTTCCCCAAGGCTCGCATCTAGGACCTCTACTTTTTATTTTGTTTGTCAATGATATTTCTTACATTCTTAAGCAGGTCAGAATTCTCATCTATGCAGACGACATGAAACTATTTATGGAAATTAAGAATGACCAAGATCATGTAACTTATAAAAACGAAATATTATTATTTGACATATGGTGCAAAAAAAGCTTACTAGAAATAAATGTTAAGAAATGTAACTTAATTACTCTCAGTAGAAAACGAAATACACCACAAATTACTGTTTCTTTAGGAACTGAAATTGTAGAAAAATGCGAGAGAGTCAGAGATTTAGGTGTTATTGTAGATTCTAAGCTTAATTTTATCGACCATTACAACACAATTATCCATAAAGCAACCAATATGCTAGGTTTCATTAAACGTTTTGGTCAAAACTTTCATGACCCATATACGATCAAAACATTGTACGTTGCATATGTCAGGTCTATTCTAGAGTATTGTAGTGTCATATGGTCTCCTTTTATGAAAACACATGAAGAACGATTAGAATCAGTACAAAAACAGTTTCTCTTGTATGCTCTCCGTAAATTAGGCTGGACAACATTTCCACTTCCGTCTTACGAAGCACGATGTATGCTTATTGACATTCAAACTCTTAAAGAACGAAGAGAATTTGCCATGATCTCTTTTGTTAACGATATTGTATCACATCGCATTTCCTCCCCTAACTTATTATGTAGTCTAAATTTCTACACCCCCTCGCGGCATTTGAGGAATCGGAACTTGTTTGCGTTAAATACCAATCGGACAAACTATGCGAAATTTGGACCAATTAACCGAATGATGTCTCTCTATAATCTGCATTGTGAATCAATTGACTTAACAATGTCACGTAGTAACCTAAGACATTATTTTATTTCTAGGCGATCTTTAAGAAGATAGAACTAAGTGTAAATATGTAGTCTACGATCGGTTGACGAAATAAATAAATAATGTCCCTCTACAATCTGCATTGTGAATGAATTAAATTATCAAAGGCACGTAGTAACCTAAGACATTATTTTATTTCTAAGCGATCTTCAAGAAGATTGAATTAAGGGCTTACGCTAAAGCAATCTCGACGGCAGCCATAACCTAAAAATTTAGAATTGATAAAAATCAGAATCTGTACTAGATATTGAATATTTCATCACATCAGTTTGTAAGCTAACTTGCTGTGAGCAACCTAATGTAGTTCGATTCGATGTTCAATCACTAACAATCGAGATTTATCAATTTGTAATAGCGTGTATATCGTTTGCGAGAGAGAGAGAGATTTCAAGAGAGAGAGAGAGAGAGAGATAAAAGATAGGGAAAAATACATGGAGCAGCAATTCACCTTACTTATAAATGTGTAGTCTACGATCGGTTGACGAAATAAATAAATAAAAAAAATCTCTATCTCAAACCCATAACGATGTAGAGCAAACAGACTATATCAAGTTTCTAAATTAATTTAATTGAGAATCACTGAGCTATTGTTCGTTATGTATTAGAGCTACAGATTTAAACTTTTCACAGTTAATGGTAGTTTAGGTAACGGTCTACAAATGCCCTATCATTTAAAATGCTGATGAAAAAGTTAGTCGCGAATGATTGTCAAAATGAATAAATGAATGAAACCATCTCAGCCTTCAACACTTTCCAAAAATATCGTCGATAGATATTTCTATTCTTTCCACGTCATCGATCACATCAAAGCTCAGAATGATTTTCTACCGGCTTTCTCCTTCGTCACAAGATGTCACAAACACAATCCCCACTGTCTAGCTGCATGACTGCCAGGAGCTTATCGCGATGGGATAAAACCTATCTGGCCTTTTCATCTCGAACTAAATCCCGTTATTCAACATCATATGAGAAAAAAAAAATGTCCTCACTAGTCACCTATTCACAAAGGTAGACAATGGAATCAATAATCCCGGAAGATCAAACCAATGCGAACACATACACAAGACGACGGTGGCACAAATCTATATATAACCCAGCAACATGTATTAGCATAAGCATCACAATATCTGATCTGACAGCTGGAGAACGCCAATTCCGACCCGACAACGAAAGGATGCAGTATGAAGTGCACACAGCACAAAGCTCATCCCGGCAACTGTTGTTCCATGAGTGCTGCTCCTCGAGGTTTAAGGACGCGTGAAGCGTCCGTGCTGCATCTTGTTGAGTATGTGCAGCGGAATTGCAAAGCTCGGTCGAACTTGTCCTCGTTGGCGTCCTGTTTTCTTGTTTGTCGAGCAAACACATCTTGAGGTACGTACTTGCATGGTTGAGGAAAAGTTGCTGGCTGTCGTACGACCGGGAAATCAAAGCTAAAAACAGGACGAAAACAAAGGGAAAGCTACGAAAAGGGCAGTCGATAAGTTATGGCGTTCAGAAGGTAGCTAAAGACAAAGAAGGAAAGGATTGCCCTGCTAAAGCACTGTGATTGTTATAGTAGACAGATATGCAGAACGCGGGGCTGGGTGAGGGGTTGAGAAAATGAATAGCCAGCTAGAGTTAGTTTTGATTTGAGTTAGTCTGATGGAAGTCAGACTAGGTGGGAATCTCATATTACTTTTCAGTCTGCACTGCAGATGGAATGAATCCTATAATAAACTTGATTGACGGAGCGATTACTCCTAATTTTTGCATCGATTAAATTGACTATCATTTCCATTTCAATTTCGCAAAAGTTTCCAAAGCCAATTCCAATCTAACCACATTGTTGTTTTCTGTCTCCTTGTTTTCGCTTACAGAAGTGACCGTCAGATACGTGAGGGGCCTTCCGCACATCACCGTTCCACTGCCAAGCCGCAACGAGCGATGCCAGTTCACGTTACGACCGGTGACGCACAGCGTTGGAGACTTTCTGGAGATGCTCAAGGTGGAGGACCGCGGCGTGGACCGAGCCACCGTGTTGAATCGGGAAGGCGTTCGGATAGCATCCGCCTGCTCGGTGGAAACCCTGATGGACGAGGAGTTTTGGTGAGTTTCTGGTTTAACATTCGAAACGTTCCCGAAACGATTGACAAGCAATCAATGGGAAAACTTTCCTAAGTTCTGAATTATATCCACTTCACTTGTTCTCGGGATTTTTCCTCTAGCATGGCCAACGGTCCGTGAATCCACAGCACAGGAGAAGACGACGATTGATGATCTGCTTTGAGCTTCATCGCTCAATCCACCGTGGTCTGAGATTATAGAACCAACCACTCAATGTCCATCGGGATGAAAATGGAAGAGATCTGCCGTTGATTGAGTTTATCTTTTATGGATGCTTCACACTCAAACACACACACATAAAAGCTGCAAGTTGCTCTAGCTTCGCCAACTGTTGCGGTGATGGAGTGTGGAGAATCCAGTCGATGCTTAATCTGATGGTTTAAGTTTTATTTTTCAAAGGGGGGATAGGATCTTGATATGTATTTGAAAGTGTCGATTTGATAAGGTGTTTGTGTTTTCCAGGATCCATAAACTTCCGTTATTATGGCGGAAATGCATTGAAAACTATAGACATTTCGTGCAGGAAATTTAGCATGTGAAATCTTTGGAATTTCTTATCAAAAATTCGAAATGGCGATGTAAATTAGGCATGATGATGGTAATTTTTGGATTCTAATAAGAATCACATTAAGGGATGTTTAGGGACTCTTCTGAGAAATTTCAAAATTTAAAAAAAGTGGCCCTAGGGTTAGCAAACAATTCCAATAAGTGATGCAAAACTAAAAAAAAAATATTTGAAAAGAGGCCTTGTTATGAATTCAATGCCGGACAATATTTGACTTTTTTTACCTCTTTTTATAGGCCTTTTATAAAATAGGTTATTTTTCTTAACTGATTCTTGTGAGAGAATTTAATTTAAACCCTGATACTATACTCAGTAAGCAGAAACGGTTCCCATTTGGCCACCGAATGCTGTGATGGTGTTTTACTTTATTGGGTTAACGAAAAACAGAGCTTTATAGCTGATTTGGACTAATTTAGACCAACAATAAAGATGCTGTTAAGGCTACTCATAAAGTATCATGATGGTTTACTTCATTGTGTATTTTTTTTTTTTAGTTACGCCGTTAAATAGTTAATAGCCAATTTGAATCGATTTGAACCAACAGTAAGCTAGCAAATTTCATTTTCATTTAAAACCGACATACTTCTGAAAATCTCATCGGTCGAGGAAACGATGATGGATTGGATGGAATTTTCTTCGAAATTTGTTATTATATCACAAGCACATTAATTGATATTATGGCTAGTTTCAACGCAAAACTTCAAATTAAATCTCCATCCTATCGATTACATATTATTGATTCGTTAATTTCACGTAGCCTATTTAGAAATTAAGGGAAAAAAATCGCATAACAAAAAAAGTCACAACTGCAAGACGATTTGAGAATGACATGAAAGCTCATGATATTTCGTCGTTTTTTCTTGTGATAGTGAGATAGTCATTTATCTCATTATCGCCGTGAGATTTAGTGAAGCACTCATCTTACTTTTCTTCAACAATAAGGGAGCAGATGTGTGCATTGGTCGAAAGATCATTTAGGATTATCTTTGTATGGGTCCCCTCACATTGCCCAATTCCAGGCAATGAAAAAGCGGACTCTCCAGCAAAGGGTTCACATGATGAATTTTCCGCATTAGTACGTCAAAGTTCTTTTCAAAGTTGGCAAAACGATTGGACAAGTAATTCTCGTGGGCGGTGGTTGCTTTCTATTATTTTAAATGTTTCTTTGAGATCGTGATTCAATTCCCGGATAGTGATTCCTCCAGAGCACCGAGGAAGATAACCCTTCCACGAGGTAAGAGAGGTTTTAGGAATGCGTGAGCGTGATCTTTCCTAGATGCAAGTGATTCATGAATTCCATGGCGTCTATTTTCATCACAACCAATAAGGGTGCTATAGGAAGCACTCACAATGTGTGATGGTGGCTTCTAATTGGGAAGACAAGGTAATACTTATAAATACTTGAATGTCGATTTGGATGCCGTTGGGGCCACTCACAAAGTTTCGTGTTGGTTTACTTTTTTTGAAAAACAAACATTCTGTAATAACGCTTTATAGCCGTTTTAAACTGATTTATATCAACAGTAAAGTTGGTGCACTCACAAAGTGTGGTGGTGCCCCAAAAGTGAAAAGGGGAAAAACAACAATAGCTGTTGTTGTGTCTGTGTGAGTATGTGTTGAAGCGAGCCGCTAAAAGGTTGGTATGACAGGTGGGGGGGGGGGGGGGGTTTGGATTGTGGGTGGTGTGGGGGTGGGGTTTGGGGCTACACAGTTAAAATTATTTTGTAATTTTCAATCAATAAACATGCACATAAAAGGAGCATGCAAATTAATGTTATATTCAATAAGTTTTTAAATTTACATGCCTGTAAATATCAATTCAGGTAAAATTAAAGCTCGATTGAATTTCACACACGAGGGTTGGAACTGAACTAATATATATACATGCTCATTTGAAATTACATGATTATTGCTTTATTCCTCCCTGACACAAGTTTTTGGAGAAAAAAATGCTCGGTGATATTTCGGATGAACCTTCTAGTGACGAAGTTGAGTGACAACATGGAAGGTTAGGTGATTCCTCGCTCAAATCAATAAGAATGCCTACACCGAGTGTAAAATGTTGTCACTCCACATCGTTGAGGCTACGATACGGTCAGGGATAGTCCAACTAACCAACGCACAATTCAACTGATGTTATTATTATCAGCAATTAGTTCGTTGACAGTGAGAGGATTTTTATTCTTAATAAAACAATTATTGATTTTGCTCATTTTTTTTTTCCTGGGAACCAAGTTTGGTATTAAAGATTAACGTTGTTTTCACATCAATTCTTTCTGTGCTATATTTGTATTATATTTGGTTTGAATCATTCAAATTAGATAAAGCTATTATTACTTTCCGAACAACACGCTGTCTCTGTCCAACGCGACTAGCCGTAGATTTCGACCCCATCAGTGTAATTATTTTGAGAAAATACTCCTGAAGAAATTCGAGAAACTTCGATGCTCTTCTCGAATACATACAATTGTGGACGAAGTGGATAGAGAAAAGATCCTCCATGGCAGTAACTTAATCCCTGGTTCCTTCTGAAAGGCGTGTTCCATCGACGTATACATAGTACGTTCGTTTATTGTCACCAATATCTGTAACTATGTAACTATGAACTGTAACTATGCACAATGTTGGACATTTTCTTCTTCACTGAAACGACATAAGCTAGATGTCGAAGTTCGAAAACAAAAACTTTGCCTGTCTATCGGCCATGTTGGATTTTTGGTACTGGTTTATATAAATTTACACGAACATGTAAATTTATAGGTGATGACGTTGAAAAAAGGGTGTCTTTCGTTAAGATTTTGCACCGCGAGAAAAAAATACACACCGGGTGAAAATAAATCAAGTAATTGTGTAAATATGAGAGTTTTAACATGCTCTTATTATGTGCATGATTTTAAATTGAAAATTCAAGCAAATCATAGTTTCAAGCGATGTATTTTTGTTGTGCTTGTCATTTACACGGCATGTAAAATTAATTATTTTTTGCTGTGTATGTTGTAATCCCGCAGTCAAGTGTTCTATTTTTATTTTCACTGGTTTGGCTCTGGGGGGGGGTGCCTTTTGCCGCGGGGGGGGGGGAGGGTGTTGGAGGGGGATTTTGTTTTGTTGGTGTTCCTCTTTGGGGGTGGGAGTTGAAGGAATGTTTGGGGTTTTTTTTTTTTTTTTTTTTTTTGTTTTTGAAGTGTGGTTTTTGTTGCGGGTGGGGGGGTAGGAAAAAAATTTTTTTTGGCGTAATCTTTCCTAGATGCGATTTTTTGGTTTTTGTCAGCCCGGACTCCAATATTATACTCAGCAACTAATACACTGCACAACCCACGCCCACATCGAATTTTTCAAAGCAAATTGATGTGATGCTTTTTTGTCCACGACCAATGTTGGATTTTTTCTCTAAGTTACGCTCCATTACGAGAAATGAAACAAAATCATTCGAAATTGCATAACAATCTTGCTTTTTCATTTTGGGTGTAGTTTTTTAATGGGAATATAAGGCGTTTTTTATTAATGTTTGAGAGCCAATTTGGACCGATTCATACCTTATTCATACCTTGGAAGCTGTTTTGCAACTCACAAAGCCCATCACTCACTTCACTGAAAAAAAAACTTTTTTTTAACTACCCTTGATTTCCGCTTTGAACTGATTTTACCGGCCTGCTCCAGTTGAAAATATTTATTTTAAAACTCTTTGAAAACCTCTTTATTCTCTGCCTGCCAGGTCATCTAATTTTTCAATCGTTTATCGACTATTGAGTCTCTAAAAGTTTTGCACGGATCACAAATGATTTTTAAAGCCTATTTACAGATTTTTTATAGATCAACTATATAAAATGTATCACATTTATTAATTTTTTGCAGACGGCATCGCTGGTGTAGCGGTTAGTTTGATTGCTACGCATTACAGTCGGTCTGGTATCAATTCGAATCGGCGTCGCTAAGATAATTCGAAAGAAAAGTGAATTAAAGCCGTTGGTGACAGGCCATGTGTTGATGGGTTCGATATGTAGGGTCCAGGTCGTCTCCCAGGCGAACCAGCCTCAGGCTAAAAGTAACGTAAATACGAAACAACTCAAACAACCAGATTTTGTTTCGTTACATCACGAGACGTATCTTAACTCCCAAACATGCTGTTCAAACTGTAAAACTTTAAATTCAAAATTATGATAAAGTTACAGAAGTTTCAAGAAGTTCACAGCCCATAGAAAAAACTTCTAAATTTTCAGAATTACCGACAATTTTGTAGTACTTTGAAAATCCTTAGAATTTCCAAGAAGGCCACAATATATGTGATATGTTTATATAAAACGCCATCAAACAATTCCACACCGCTTCAAGAGGGAAAAATGATCTACCAATGCGCTACAGTCCATATAAAAAATATTTTACATGGATGGCGGCTTACTTCATACTTGTTCTAGGATTTTCGAAAAATTATATTATTTCAAAATAACTTGTAAACATACTTACTTACCACTCAGCCTATGGCCGGGATAACCTCCGTTATAAACAGAAGTCCATAGCTGCACTTCGCCAGCTTCGAAAGGTCCGCAGGTAGTATTCTGATCAATCTACCTTGCTCGTTGTGCTCCTCTTCTTATTGAGCATCGGTTTGTTATCGAGAATTATTTTAACTGGGTGTCGGTCGGACATTCTTACGACATGTCCAGCCCAGCGATAGTGGTGTGAAAAATGGGAGGCAACTGACGCAATGCGTGGTTCAATAGTCTCCTCCATGTTCCGTCTTCCATCTGCACTCCACCGTATATCGAACGCAGCACCTTCCGAAACCAAGGGTGCGTTGTATCTCTACGCGCGTTATAAATGTTTCGTGGCCGAATGTCACTAGACCGAATCGGTCACTAATCTGACCGAGTAACTGATAATTCATGTATTGGTCTCTGTTAGCTTGGAATTGCTTTCTGTTATAAATATTGAAAAAACTACAATCAAGCATGTTAGTGAATTTACAGGGTGAGTGGTAATTCCAGTCAGTGTAGTATATGGTCATAAAAATTAGAGGCTTGCATGCATTTTAATCTTCAATGTATTTTCTGTTTGGTCTTTAACGTTTGTCTTAATTGAGGTCAGTTCATATCGTTCTTCTTTTGCCTTAATTTCCAGCCACAAGGCGTTGTAGGAAAGCGTCACCATCGCATCGCATGATATCTTGAGGCATGTCATTCCATGTTTTCATCAAGTTTCCAAGGTTAGTCCTTCGATATTACCCAGTTTGCCCACCATGCGTAGAAGTCGAGAGGATTCAAATCAGGTGAAGAGGCAGGCCATTTTTTCGACGAAATAAAATCCGGAGTGTTGTGCTCACACCAAGCCTATATAAACTTTTGCCTGGTGGGATAGTGCAGAGTCTTGTTAGAAGCAGTATGGTGCATTCTTGTAGTGTTTCTTCACGAAGGAAGGCAAATAGTTTATCACGAGGAATATGAGAAAGATGTGCTGCATACACCCGATAATTTTTCTTGCTGTGATGATCCTGTAGCAGGAACATTTTTTCGTCCGAAAACAGAATTTCACAAACCCCGTGTCCGGTTGAGCAGCTTCCGACATCTTTCGACGCTTGCAATCTTCTGCTTTTCAGTCAAGCCATGCACCCGTTGTTTTTTGTATGGAGGTCGTCTTTCAAAATACTCCAGATCGTCGCCTTCGACATTCCCAGTTCTTTGGCCATATTACGGCACCCCGCCGCGTCGAAAACGGACATTGTGCGGCACTTTATGGACGCCCGTTGCGGCATCTACAACATCTTGGCACTATTAGACAACAATCAGAGCATCGAAAGAAAGCCCGGTTCCAGACGGCCGACGACCCTGAACGACAAGAAGTTCCAAAGGATGCTGAAGAGGAAGACCGAGGGAAAAGTGGCTACATCGCTGCGTGCACTTGGCCGGGAGGTCGGTTCAACCGGCCAAACAGTGAAAAAGTACCTTGGCGAACATGAACATACATGTCAGGAAGCGGAAGTCGCGTCCACTGGTTTCGGAGCTGCAGGCAATGACGCAGCGGCAGCGGCTGAATAAGATGGTCAACTCGATTTTCCCGGCGAATCGCAACGTGGCGGTGGTGATGGACGACGAGACCTATCTCACCCTGGATGGCAACGACTGGCAGGGCACTTCGTATTTTACTTCACCCACGAAGGAAGTGAGCTGCGAGGTGAAGTTCATTTCACACACCAAGTTCCCCAAGAAGGTGCTGCTGTGGCTGACAATCAGCGAGAAGGGGATGTCAAAGCCGCTCTTCTTTCGCTCCGGACTGGCCGTGAACGGGGAAATTTATAGTACGAAATGCCTGCCGGAAGTTGCGTCGTTCATCAAGAAATACCATAAGGGCGAAGACGCGGTGTTCTGGCCGGATCTGGCGTCGGCCCACTACTCGAAGCGATCGTTGGAGGAGCTGGAGCGGCTGAATATCGATGTGGTATCGAAGTCGGCGAACCCGCCGAACGTCCCCCAGCTGCGTCCCATCGAGAATTTCTGGGCCAACCTGAAGCGTAAGCTCTACTCCAACAATTTTGTCGCGAAAACTGAGGAGGAATTGATAAATAAAACGAAGAAAAACTCAAAAACATGCCTACACGCATGTTTTCGTCCGCCATGGCGAATGTTCCGGTTAACTGCCGGAAGGCCGCTCGCAAGGGCGTAGAATTTTTTGCAAGTAAGCTTAAATAATTACCTTCCATGGTAAATTTATCAAAAGCATTTATCTGTCTTAGCTTTTTTTTATCACCATCCGAAAAAAAAGTCCATTTTTTTAATGCAAACGTTAATCCATTCAATCCATACATTCAGTAGTGGATCCTCTTTTGCGTTTAACGAAAAATCAAACATCGCGTATAACAGCGTCATAAACTAAATCGCGTATTACAGCGAATAGAAGTACAAAGTATGCCGTCCTACTTTATATAAGATTGGATCCCTGAAAATTTTATTCTAGTGTTGTAATAATGTCATGATAAAATCTGTATTTCGACAATTTTTCATCCAAGATGTTTGTAGAAATTAATTTTATAACCAAATGCTTAACAATCTCAATCATCCGGAAAATAGAAATCATGGGAATATCTTTCGTACTTTGTAGCTGTTCGACCGGTAGTCGAATCAGCAACCGTTGTCGCCGTGACTGCCTCGCCGCCTTCGTCCCCCCAAACTATCTCCTCCAACCAGTCCAGTTGGGACACAATCCTAGTGTAAACTTCGATGTCGCTCTCAAAGGATGCTCCCATGGACTTGGGCAGGACGTTGGCAACTCCCAAGGTCGTGAACATACAATTGCGGCTGTTGAACGTCTGCAGCGCTGCACCGGTTATTCCACCCAGTAGGTAATCTTCGCCGTCGTAATCTTCCTCGTGTTGGGCTTCCACGCAGATTTCAAGTGACGTGATGTTTCGTCGTAAACCGTACCTCTCGGAAATTCGGAAGTTGCATTCCTCAGTCGAAATTGCCCGCATGTTGACGTTTTCGTAGAATCGACGGTAGTCTATGAGTTTCAAGGAGGTTTTGTGAAAAAAATATCGGATGAATACTTAGGACTTACTTCCTGTGTATCCAGCGACGATAATTGTATCGTAGACGTTTTCTGTAGCCGAATTTGCAAGGCAAGCTGGCAGTAATCGACTGCCGAGAACCAGAGGCTTGACCAACTGTATCAACAAAAGATAAGTCATCCGATTTCTCCGATTGTAGTCGGGATGGGGAAAAAGTTTTTGGATGTCTACGTCCTCCTCACTACCAATTCTTATTTTATTTGGCTTCCATTTCCTAAAAACTTTCGGTTAGTTACACCGGCTACTGGATGAAACGATGAAGGATACTCACAATTCGACACAAGCTGCGGAAGATAATGCGAAGTTCTCACTAATGAGTGAACCACTGCAGAGAATTACCGATTCATCGTGTATTATGGTGACCTGGATAGAGAAGTCTAAATTATATTAAATAATGCGATCATAGCACATTGATGTTTACCGTATGTGGGAATCTGGCGTTGTGGCATACTCCGTTGGATTTTTTACGAGCCAAAGCAGCGTACGCTTCGCATTCTGAAACGAGACTATTGTATCAGTTCGAGTGAAGCAATGTTTCAACCGTCAAACAAACTTTTTTCGCTGATCCTCTTCGACACAATGTTTTCGTAACCAATGCTGCCATCCGTTAGGTTTCGTATCCATGGATAGTAATGTGCCACGTTGGTGAACATTATGTATTTGCTTGTATCGCAGCTTCCAGTTTCCGACTGTGATCCGAAGGAGACAATACCTCGCAACTCCCAGCGATCACCAACGCTGAAGTACATGCCGCCGCCGGAGTCACCCAGACACACACTGGTTCCTGGAAAGAGTCACAGTTGAAACATCACCTCAGCACTATATCGATAACTCACCATTGCGATCGCTAGCACAGAACACCGCCCGTGATACAAATCTCCCAAAAAGATTGGGATCACTCTGAGCGCACTCGGTGATGTCCACCACGGGCATCTGTGTTGTCTTCAATACCTTGGACAAAGTCCCGTTCTCGGTAACTCCCCAACCAGCTACCCAGCCACGCTGTCCTACTAGATCATCTGCTTTTCCTCCCGGAACTGGTTCCAAGCAGATCGGGATCACAAATTCCGAGTAGCGAACAATCCCATTCAGCACTAGTAATGCCAGATCATCCCGATTGGGACTGTAATCTTCGTGGATGTGAACTTTGGAGACGTTCATAATTTGAAGCTGATCGGCAAACTCGTACAGATCGTGCTTTCCGAGGTGGATCACAACCTGGTGCGGCTTCAGTGGTTGACCATTTTCCTGGACTACACAATGGGCCGAAGTGAGGACGTGCTGTTGATCGATAAGTGTTCCTCCACATTTGTACTCTCCATCCGATGACAACTTTTTGCGACCTGTATGTTGATAGATTGCCACGTGCCATGGCCATTGACCGAGTTCGGCCGTACGTGCATGATGGATCAGCTGAGCTCCGAAGCGTTTCCGGATTCCACAGCGATACAGGGCATTGTTTGTTTGATGATTAGCGAAAGCGATCGCAGATAGACACAGGACTTGGAAGAGTGAAATACACATTTTATAACTAATCACAACCCTTCACTCGATATGATTTTTCCAAATATCGATATATGTGGCTCTTTTGTTTCAGAATCGAACTCATAAACTTCAGTGTTTAGCCATGCACTTATTCAATTTCTATCCCAACCTCTATTTCACTCGTAAACTTGTATTAGAGCATCACAAAACAACACACTTTTGAGGACGTAAGGCACCCAACACGTATAGCATTCAAATGAATGAATGGTATGCTTTTATTCATTCGAAGCTTGCGAGGCACCGTCATCAGTTTTATACAACATACTGAAGGGTTTTCCTGTTTTGCCGTCGAGAAAAACCGGTATCAAGCTGATAATCGTCAATGTGAGCTGTTTAGTTGATTGTTTTTTTTTTTTCAAGGGGTGTTTGTGTGAGTAGCTTTTCTTGTGCATTGCATTAGTTAAAAACAATTGTCAAAATTTTAATATGAACTTCATAAAATACTATTGATACCTACGCCTCAAGTAGGACATTTGTTTCAATTAAAATTGTTTTATTATTCTAAATTGAGCTCAATGGAGGCCATGGCGGATAATTCCGTGTTCGGAACATATGAATATTCAATGACTTACTCATAAACAATCCGACTCAAAAACCGTCAAAGGCATTACATTAGGGAATATTCAGCGAATATTAAGAGGGGAAGAGAGATTTTGGGAACTTTGACGATCCACACAAAAATGTTTGATATCCATACAAAATAAGATGTCGGAGCTGTACTTTGTTCACGACACATTGGCGTTTCCAATTCCGTTAACTTATCTTAAATCAAAAGCTCATCTTCCCCTTCTTCAAATGCATGTGAACCACGCATTGTGTGATAATCTTGAATTAGCTACCAAATGAAAGGAAAGTTTTGATACATACAAATACTCAACTCAGTATTTTTATATGGACTAGGTCAGGCCCCAGAGATTCTATTTTTGTTGGATCAAATTGATCTTGGTGGTGCATTGAAAAAATAACAAATTGTTTTTTTTACCAAATTTTTCGGTAAAAATTGACATACCGGTATCGACAATAGTTTGACCAGCACCGACCGTGTACACTGAAAATTTATTTTCGTTAAAAAGCTTTCACGAGTTTCGCAAACATGGATTTTATACATATAACAAATGTCTCGCATATTCAGTTCATGTCGAGACGTGCATCGAGTCGGACGCGTTTGGTTGCGCAGATTAGAGTGTTTTAAAGTGGTTCTATCAGTGCATTGGTGCGATTAGGAAGTTAGAAAAATCCGAGAAATATAAAGTGGCCAAATTGGCAGGAAGAGAAAAAGTGTATTGAGAGTTTGGTTAGTTGATGAAAGTTATTGGCCGCTAGAATCGTGACAGATTCGATGGTGTAAGGCGGAAGAATTCCAAGAAGTTTAGTGTGGTGAATTAGAGGGAAGTGGTTGACCTAAAAGGTGTGCGAGGGAGACAGTGATCGTTCGACTATGAAGAGTAGGTTGTTCTCTTCTCTGGTGGCCAATTGGGCTACACGGTCAGCCATTTTAACTCAGTTTTGAGTCGTTTTTGACTCACTTTCGTCAAAAGTGGAGTCACTCAAATTTGAGTAAATGTAACTGGGATTGACAAGCCGACAAATCAAAAACATCCATCTGATTGGAATCGATGTATTAAGTTAATCAAAAACGACTCAAAACTGAGTTAAAATGGCTGGCCCTGTAGAGCTGCTTTCTCTCCTCTGATACTCTGAGAACGAACATCTAGGGAAACAGCCCCCATATTAATCTTTTTGTTCCTATATTCATCCTACGATGAATCAAACAATTGGGCAGTTGAAGGATCGGTTTCGTTTTCTAATAATGTTTGCTTACGTTAAATATCTATAACAAACATTACTAATTAATCCTTCAACTGTCCAATTGTTTGATTCATCGTAGGATGAATATAGGAACAATGAGATTAATATGGGGACAGTTTCCCTACATCAGTGTTAAGAAGCAATTATGTAAAACTACCTTCACGGCGGGACAATTTAATTCAATTTTGAATCATTTTTGACTCACTTTCGTCAAAAGTGTAGTCACTCATATATGAAATAATGTGACTGGGATTGACAAGTCGACATATCTAAGACACCGACTTAAATCAGATCGATGTGTCAATCCCAGTCACATTAACTCATACATATATGAGTGACTCCATTTTTGACGAAAGTGAGTCAAAAAAGATTCAAAATTGAGTTAAAATTTACCTCCGTGTAGGGTTCGTGGTGGCGCGCGAATAAACACACATTTCTGCAATTGGATACCGGATCAAACATTCAGCTAAGTATTGTATTTTAAGATGGCGGTTCCAGTAGGTCATACGGTAGTATAAAGGAAACATTGACAAATTTGAAATGGGGTGAAAGCGCTGTAGGCAAGGAGAGACCCAGACGTGTGTCTTAGCGGATTTTTTCTGTCTGCTTCATTCTTCTTCTACTTTGGGTCTTGGGTGTTTTTGCTGTTTGATCTGTATAATCCTTGTGGTGAGAAGTTTGAATTAGTGGCCGAGCAGTGATTTGCCTGGGATGGGGAGAGAGACATGTGAAACAATTTCTTTCTGAGGAAAAGTTTGCCCTGAATTCAGCTCTTATGCATACTTCTATTTACTAAGCCTTCCCCTTCTCTTGTCATTTTTAATTGTTAGCTGCGAAGCATTTGGTCTTGTCCACGCACACTAGTGCACCGTTCGATGTCTTTTCTTTCAGTATTTTGGGTTCAGCTGGGTGAAATTGATAAATGTGATGATATTGCGTTTCCTCGGCTTGGTAATGTTTTTCATTTTCATATTCACATTTGCGCGTCTTCTTTTTAAGTTTTGGCCCGCCTATCTCGCTCGTGTGTGTGTTGTTGCTGGGCTCACGTTGTTTGTGACTACTATCTTTTTTTATCATTTTGGGCTTCAAATGGGCCATGGGAATGGGCATTTTGAAAAATATAATCGATGTAGCTGCATCGATTTTTTAAAATCCAAAAATCGATCTACAAAAATATCGAAAGTAAAAAGTCGATTCAGACAAAAATCGATTTCTTTTAATCTTATTATCTTATGAACGAATCCAGGTTGAAAAAAGAAGAAGACACAGAGTGGTGATAAATCTGACCGCTCCCATGTTAAAGTATAGGACGAACATTTTAAAATGCTTCTAAAAAATTCAAATGAAATTTTAATTAAAAACGGTTTGTTGTGTGATGGAAGAAAAATCCAAAACTACTTAATACAGACATTTTCACCAAAATGAAAATTAAATAATTATAAGCCCCATATTTTACGGTTTTGAATTTTTCTTCCATCATGCAACAAACCGTTTTTAATTAACATTTCATTTGAATTTTTTGGAAGCATTTTAAAATTTTCGTCGTATACTTTAACATGGGAGCGGTCAGATTTATCACCACTCGGTGTCTTCTTCTTTTTTCAAGTTGGATTCGTCTATTTAATTTTTATAATTAAACAATATAAATGAATGTAGGACAACATAAGATTGATAAAAAAACAACACTCGTGCGAATCGCAACAAAAACGAACAATGGCGGAGCGGCGCAGGTCACAATGATCAAACGAACAAGTCTGGCAGTGTTGCGATATTTAATTTTACATAACAACTTAGTGCTATAAAGCATCAAAATCGTGTACTATTTAACATTATTGGCGGAGTCCTCTATGCGCATTGGTTTTCGTGTAATACTTATGTTCTTGATATGTGATTATTACATTCATGCAACTAATAATTTTGTTCTGATGTAATTTGAAGCGCGATGCAATATTACATCAAGTGGATGTTATTGTGCGTCGTATTTGCTTGATTACTCCAGTTTTTAATATGTTAGCATCAATAACGTTGATGCATATTACATGCTTTTTTTTAATTGTTTACGCCTTTAGCCGTTCCTGTTTACAAGCGCTGCTTAAGACTAGTGGTCTAGCCACTGGACCCGTAACCTCAACGTTGAATGTTCGATTCCAGGCTGCTCCATATTTTTAATTTTTCATCAACAGTTTATTTCATAAGGCAACTTAATGAAATTCATCTTATGGCAAAAAATCATTTAGCAATCTTATGATTATCGAAAGTTTATATCGCAGAGTGCTCAAGTACAAGTTTTCAAGGTCATCTCATTACAACGGCATATGAACTTTTTTTTAAGAAGCATATTATAAGGCAATCGATTGAAAAATTAAAATCCGTAATACACGAGTAAAACCAAAAATATTTTTTTTCTATGTATCCTACAAACTCATTAATGTTAACAAAAGAATGGAAAGATCAACAAACTAGCAAAAAAAGATAACGATAGTAAACATGAGACAAGTTTAAAGATAGTATCCACTTAGACATAGCTAAATAACAATACAAAACACCATTATTTTAGATTTTTGGTAATTTTATTATTTACAGCAACTTTTTGAGTTTAAGATTGTGAAAAAAATTAAAACTCATAAAACATCGATTTTGTCATCGATGTTGTCAAACATCGAACAGAAAAGATCGGATGAAAAAACGATTTATCGAGGAAACAATATCGATTCTGTAAAAATCGCATCGACATCGCCCATTCCTACTTCAAATGGTGAGTTGAAAACTTCGAAGGAGCGTGCGACCGACCTGTGGTCCTCACAAGTTCCTACCTCACGCCTCCACGAGTCATGTGATCACGAAGGTCTGCCGGATGAGACATGGAAGCGCTGGTTGGCGTAGCCTGGGCAGTGTTGTCTTTTTGAAAATAGGGAGGGGTCAGCGGTAGCTCGGCGGGAGGGACCATGCTGGAGGTGGCTGGGTTCGATTCCCGGTCTGGTTGGAATTTTTCGTAAAGGAAAATTTCAGACTCCCTGGGCATATAGCGTATGATTATAGTTGCCACACAATCATACTAATGCAAAAATGGTACTTGACATCGAAAGCTCTCAATTAATAACTGTGGAAGTGCATTTAAAACACTAAGTTGTGAGCAAGCAATAGGCAAATTGCGAAAGCAATAAGCTTGAAATGCTAAAGAAGAAGAAGAATAAGAGGTGAGGGCGTGCGACTGAAGATCATGTACCTATCATTGCCAAAACTTTGAAGCACTACATACCGGAGACTTAATAGAAACGAGTCGCATTTAGAATATTTTAGCTAAGAGCTCAAACTAGGTGTAAACTTCCACGAGTGCTTCATCCATCATTTCAAGAAAATAAATAAGAATCTTATTCACTCACTTACTTAAAACTTCTGCTTTTTTAAGTTGAACTCCGAATAAGCACTATGTTACTTCAGTGATCTTATTAAAGTTAACCTTAATAAATTTATTTTTCATCTTGAATAATTTTGATCTAAATCCGAGCCACGGTTCGCGGTTCATTTAAAAATAAAAAATAATGTAAACGATCTAGCTCTAATAGCCTAAGCTTCAAATTAAATTTAAGGAGGAAATGAGTAACTTGGTTGAAAGATAAAAAAACATGGATTCTGATGTGAGTTCGAACGACATTAAAAAAAATAGACTCAATTTACAATCAGTTGAACGATCATACAGTCGAATGCAATGTTAAAGGACAGACAGTTGAAGTAGAAAATATAGTTAGAAAGGCAATGTTCAATAGCATATAATAAAGCACTGCTAATCATTTGGAAATATGATTGAATCTACACCAGCAGTTCCTCCTTTTCTTCTCTCTTCTCCCCAAACAACCGACTCCAGCCAATCCAGATGGGACGCTACACGGGTGTAGAATTCCAGCTCGTAGGCATCGATATTCGAGACCCCGACAGCTGTGAACAGACAGCTCCGGCTGTTGAAGGTCTGCAGCGATGCTCCGTCAATCCCTCCCAGCAGATAGTCATCGCCATCATACTCCTGTTCATGCTGAGCGACCACACAAATCTCGTCCGTCGTCGAAAGGTTTCGTGGGTAGGGGTTGCATTGGTCCGCTCCCGCCGGACATAGATCGAAGAGTCTACTGTCATAGCTGTAAACCAATGTTGGTGATAATTTTTGTCATTCTATACAAACAACTACGAACCTTCTGGAGTTCATTCTATGGTTGCATTCGGCCTTGGGAAGCGCTCGAATGTTCACGTTTTCATAGAACCGACGATGTTCTACGGAATAAAATTAGATGGTATGAATTTATCACATTAGCAACTTGGCAATTGGAGCATTACTTCCTGTGTATCCGGTAAGTATGAGAGAGTCGAACAGATTTTCGGTTGTTGGGTTTGCCAGACAGGCTGGTAGAAGTCGATTGCCCAGTACTAGCGGTTTTGCCAACTTGAGCAACATAATATTGTTCAATAGTCGATTCCGATCGTACTGGGGATGAATAATGCCCTGCCCGATATTCACATCTTCCTGACTGCCAATTTTTATTTTGAGAGGCTCTTGTCTGAAATTAGTTATTTAAACAATTAGAGTCCCCATTTAGTTGCTTGAAGAAATTACTGTTCTCCGCAGACTGCAGATGTTAGCACGAAGAGCTCACTTATGATCGTTCCGGTGCAAGAAATACCCAATTTACGGCGTTGACTACGCTGACCTAACATAAAAGATAAACCTAAAACTAGCATCTGAAATGATTGTGTAGTCTACTCTACCGTATGGGGAAATCTGGCGTTGATGCAAACTCCATTAGATCTTTTACGGGCATGTGTAGCGTATCCTTCGCATTCTGGAATTACATCGATTGTATTAAATCGGGTGAATCCAACTGAGAAGCGGATATGCAAACTTGTTTCGCTGATCCTTTTTGGTACTATGTCGTAGTTCCCAACTCTGCCATTCGTCAGATTTCGTATCCACGGATAGTAATGTGCCACGTTGGTGAACATTATGTATTTGCTTGTATCGCAGCTTCCAGTTTCCGACTGTGATCCGAACGAGACAATACCTCGCAACTCCCAGCGATCACCAACGCTGAAGTACATGCCGCCTCCTGAGTCGCCTAGACACACGCTGGTACCTAAAATTATCGCAGTTGAAGCGTCACTCCGTTACTGTTTCCGTTACTCACCATTGCGATCACTGGCACAGAACACGGCCCGTGATACGAATCTCCCGAAAAGATTGGGATCACTTTGGGCACACTCGGTGATGTCCACCACGGGCATCTGGGTTGTCTTCAATACTTCGGACAGTGTTCCATTCTCGTTAACTCCCCAGCCAGCTACCCAACCACGTTGTCCTACCAGATCATCTGCTTTTCCTCCCGGAACTGGTTCCAAGCAGATCGGGATCACAAATTCTGAGTAGCGAACAATCCCATCCAACACCAGCAGTGCCAGATCATCCCGATTGGGACTGTAATCTTCGTGGATGTGAACTTTGGAGACGTTCATAATTTGAAGCTGATCGGCAAACTCGTACAGATCGTGCTTTCCGAGGTGGATCACAACCTGGTGCGGCTTCAGTGGTTGACCATTTTCCTGGACTACACAATGGGCCGAAGTGAGGACGTGCTGTTGATCGATGAGTGTTCCTCCACATTTGTACTCTCCATCCGATGACAACTTTTTGCGACCTGTATGTTGATAGATTGCCACGTGCCATGGCCATTGACCGAGTTCGGCCGTAGGTGCATGATGGATCAGTTGCGCTCCGAATCGTTTTCGGATTCCACAACGATACAAGGCATTGTTTGACTGATGGTTGGCTAAAGCGATCGCGGGTAGGCAGACGACTACGATCAGTGGAAAGTACATTGCTGTTGATTTAAAGCACAAAGGAAAAAGTTTCACTGATGTCACTTATTCCACAGGTAACCATTGCACTATTTATCATGAATATAACATCTTTCAATCTTCTCAAATAACCAAACTGTTATAGTTCGAATGTTATAAGAAACGTCAGCCTCCAAACGCCTGCGGCACACGATTAAACGATCACCATTGCATTCATTCAGAGCATACGTGAGATGACGTCAGTGATGAGGGGTTTTCCTGTTATGCCGGCGAGCAAAACCAGTATTAAGCAGCGAATAACCTTAAGGAAGCGCAGTTAACTATCTGATTGCTGCTGCGAAGAATGCACTGCTTATGATGTTGGTTGCGATTCTGAATCTTGTTTCAAGTTATGATGAATTAGTGTTGGTTCAGTTTATTTTACTATCATGGGTTATCTGTTTTGTTTCTTCATATGTTCTGCAGAGTACAAAAGGCTTAATACTTTAATATTTTTGCTGTTATAATCGACAATTAGAATTAAAGTAAGTAGTTACCTAGAATTACTCTCTTAAAAGCTAGTCCGACAACATTTTAACGAACACATTCTAAGATTATGTTTTATTTATGGCAGTTTTAAGTAAGGAATCAAGATTGAAATGTTTTACAGTAGAAGTAAAAATTTGTCGAAATCTCTTACTTTACATAGTTTATAGTAGAACCAAAACTAACCTCCAACTTTTCAATTCAACAATCGAAAAACCACCATGATTATTTGATACCTTAAATATAGAAGGCTATTTAAGGTATCAAATAATCATGGTGGTTTTTCGATTGTTGAATTGAAAAGTTGGAGGTTAGTTTTGGTTCTACTATAAACTAAGTAAAGTAAGAGAAACGATACTTCAAAAAACTAAACCGAATTTAAAGCAATCACTGCTTGGTGACAGTTATGATGGTCTTTTAAAACAATGTTTTAAATGTTTTGAGTATAAATTCACATACAAATGCATTTCCATGTATAGTTGGATTGCAGTTTTATAGTATTATATAGAATACTATAGAACCAGTCGTCTGGTTACGGAGATACAAGAATAAAGATAATCTAACCGTATCAGTTCACATGAGAGTAAATCAAAGAGTAGTCGTGAGTAGTTTAACCAAATATTTAAAGCTGGATATTATTAGAAATTATTCATTTTACATGAAACGTCATTCATCATTGACAAAAATCGGAGAATGTAAACAAAGATTTAATGTAAAATTATGTCTCCTGAACTTGAAAATACGCAGACTCGACAGAAGGGGTGTTTTATTGAATTAATTTTTTCGACTCTTTCAACTCATTCTAGTGTTCTAAAGGACGCTTGCATGTGTCGGGCTCTAGGCTTCGAAATTTACATGAAACTTTGGTAGTGTTCCTGGAACTCAACCATTCTGACAAACATTTATCTATTGAGTAAAATTTTTCAAAATTTCACTGAATCATAAAATTTTTATTTCATAAGATTCAACACAGTTTTGACACTTTTTTCCAATCTTCGTCAACCTGTTGAATGGTATCTGCTGGTGAGCCATGTTTCCTAACATGTGCTTTCGTCAATGCCCAATATTCTTCAATTGGTCGAATTTGCGGGCAACTAGGAGTGTTCATGCCCTTTAGACCGAATGAAAAATTCTTGGTGGTATACCATTCTACCGTTGATTTTGTGTAATGGCAGAACGCAAGATCTGGCCTGAAGACAACAGGATCCATGTGACTTCGTATCATAGGTAGAAGTCATATTTCACTGTTCATCGAAGCAGTTGTGATGAAGGGTTGGGAAATCTAGTCGAATTTCAGGTAGGTTTCGTCATCGATGATTATAAAATTCGAATTCCAAGCAAGCATCGTATCGTACAACTTTCGCACTCTGGTCCTGATCGATGCTGCTTGTTTCGGAATTCATTTTGGCTATCTCTGCTTCTTATAGGTTCGAAAATTACGTTCTTTGTCACGATGAGTATTGGACTTATTTTTTCTTTGTTCGGGACATAAACCACTGCGACCAGTAATTTGATCTAATGTAGTATATCCCGTATCCTTTGTTTAGTGCACGTCGAGTTACTTCATCACTATTGATAAATGGTGTTGTTACAGTTGCCATTGTTTGTTTTGTTGGCAAACATTGACTCCGATACTAACCATGCATCAGAACCCTAGTCCTAACCAATTCAAACTATAGAACATCAAATGAAAAATGAGAATTCACATAAATGAAGACTAACCCATGCTTTCCGTATTCCAAGCTCATCCTCGGTGGCTCAACCCGAGTATTGTCACTTTTCATAAAACATAAAATGTAATGAGGACTAAGATATGTCCTTTGACTACAAAAACAAATGTGTTTCCTATTTTGAATTAATTTGGACTAGGGTTCGGTGGTAGATCTGGTACCCGGTAACGCACCTCGAAAAGGTGATCTACCAGCGTTACGGGTAGTGGACTTCTAAGAACATGTTTGGCCACAACCCGTTCTGAAACCTCTTTCTTGTGCTCGAATGCCTTCATTATACGTTTATACAAACGAGGCTTAGCAGGACCTTTCTTCGACCCGATTTCGGTTCATCCTCAAACGATTTATCATCACTGAATTTCCTGATCGCTGTTCGCACGGCTTTCTCACTTACTCCTTCTATTTTTGCCAACTTCCTCGGTGACATTCCGGTATCTGCACACCATTTGTGCACAATATGTCGACGTTGTTCCACTGAAAGTCCATGAATTTTGAAACAAGCTGTTGGAAACGATTGGACCGCAACACAAGTGCTGAGAGATAAAGGTTAACAATAGGATGCAGCCATAAAAAAGAACTAGTTATCAATTGTTGTAAAATGGCAACGGGTTTTGACTACGTCCATACTTTCTGGGTAAGACTTGAAAATCACAGCAGGCATTGGTTGTCAGGATAGGTTCAAAACTAGCTAACTACCTATGCGAAAATAAGTGTTCGCCGTTGCTCTAAAAATGGTTGCAGAGAGGAACATCTTTGTTTGGCTTTTCTTCCTTAACCGGTCATCATATGTATAGTTTTTTTTCCAGTGTTTCCTTTCATAAATCTTCAGTCAACATTGATTTTGAGGAGTCTTTGTTTGCTGTTTATCTTTATTTTCTCGATGATGTGCTGTTTTCGGAGCTCTCGATTATGTGGTCCGTAATATCATGTCATAAATTGAATTTCGTAAGAAGGTTCAGATCTTATCATAGGTGGATTAATTAAGGTTTTGTTAAGCAAATGCTAAAATAAAGTAAAACATAATCTGTTGACTTGTGTTACCTTTATGCATAAAAAAAGGGGGTTTTTTTTTTTGGGGGGGAAAGGGGGCGGCGCCTTCCGGAAAGGTAACTAAGGAATGTATCGAAAATAACCTATCCACGTACATTTGCGTTGTACGCGTGTATTTGTGATGGTTTTAATGTGTTCATCATAGCATGCTGTGCGTTTGGCTGTCATCTTTCGTTTGTTTACTTGTTTGCGCGGTTTAAATTTTTCGTTTTCAAAATGTCGTTCATTGAAAAAGACGTGAAAATTGAGGGTTTGGACACATGGCTACGTGAAAAGGTTGTAACTATGCGACAATTGGCGCAGCGCTTTGGTATTCATCACGCGAGTGTAAAATCCATCATAACCAAGTTTGGGGAACACTGTTCTTTGAAGGCACTGCCAGGAAGAGGCAAACCAGGATCTTCCAACCCTCAACTGGATCAGAAAGTGGTAGCTCTGATTCGGAAGAACAAATCAATGTCGATACGTGATTTGGCCAATAAAGCGGGAGACTAGCCTCGGAATGATTCAACGTATCAAGAAACCTGAGGACCTACAAGAAGCAGAAAACTACAAAGTGTAGAACAAAAGCAACGCACAGCAACAAGGGCCCGGAAATTGTACTCGCGAGTTTTGCAGCGACCGGATGCATGTATTTTGATGGACGACGAGACCTATGTCAAAGAGGACTCAAAAACCCTTCCAGGTCCACAATATTACACTGCCGTCGTACTTAAAGTAGGAAGTAAGCAACGCAGGCAGGTCAATTCAAGTGGAGAAGTTTGGTGCTGGAGTGGCAAGCAAGATGTTCCTGCGGTATGAAGTCTACCATTTTTTACACTACTGGAACAATCAATGCGGAATCTATAGATCTGAGTGTCTGCAGAAGAGGTTGCTTTTTTTTTGTATCAGAAGCATAGTACCCCTCCACTCTTTTGGTCGGATTTAGCGTCGGCGCATTACGCTAAAACAACTCTCGATTGGCTTCCGGAAACGGGTATAGATTTCGTTGAGAAAGATCCGCCAAATTGCCCTCAGCTTCGGCCCATCGAACGCTATTGGTCGATTGTGAAGAGGGTCTTCAAAAAGATTCGTAAAGCAGCTGAGAATATGCAGGAGTTCAAATAAATGTGGGCTAAGATGTCCAAAAAATGGGAATAAACACTTGTCCGGAACTTGATGAAAAGTGTTCGATCAAAAATTCGAAAATTCGTGAAAGAATAATATTAATTTCATCCGGTCTTCACAATGTTCAAGTTCAATTCCGTACAATAAGGAATCATCCATATTTTTTTAAATGATTTGAAAGAAAAATATGTGGATAACTTATTTTCGATACAGTCCTTAGAAATATAAGATAAGTAGATTCGAAGCATTGAATGAAGTGGTCTTGCTTTCAAAATGTTGACAAACACAAGTGAAAGAATGGCTGTTCGTTATTTGACCGTGCTGTCATTTATTTCATAGGAGTCGCTATTTTCTCAATTGATAAAACTGAGAAGTTTTCCGTTCTACCGAAGACATAAAAAAGACCTAACTCCTCCGTTGAAACAATCTTTCGCTACTCTTCTCAATACGATGCATTTGGTTTTAATCCACGGATCATTTCATTGCAAGCCTATCTCAACCGCGGGTTCTGCTCAATCATCCGGAAAGTAGAAATCATGGGAATATCGATCGTATTTCCTACCAGCACTCGGCGCCGTAGTAACCTCGGAGCTTCTGTTCTCCGGCGTTACATTCGTTGTCAATTCTTCTCTCACAGTCGTCGCTTTTTCTGTTTCGTCCTCATCCCAAACAATCGTTTCCAGCCAGTCCAGATGAGACGCCACCCGGGTGTAGACTTCCAGCTCTTGGCCATCGGCATTGGAAACGCCCAGGGTCGTGAACATACAGCTCCGACTGTTGAAGGTCTGCAATGATGCGCCGATAATTCCTGCCAGAAGATAGTCTTCGCCATCGTAGGCTTCCTCATGCTGAGCTATCACACATACTTCAACCGGCGTAACGAGCCTTCCATTTGCTTCCGTCTGTCTGTGGATACATTCGGCCGTTGAAATAGCTCGGATGTTGACGTTTTCATAGAATCGACGATATTCTGCGGGTTCAAACAAATCTTCATTACAAAACAAAAACGTTTAATGTACAGTCTACAACGTACTTCCCGTATAACCGGTTACCATTAGTGAGTCATAAAGATTCTCCGTTGCTGAATTCGCCAAACAAGCTGGAAGCAATCTACTACCCAGCACCAGTGGTTGCACCAGCTTGATCAACATGAGATTGTTTAGGCGTCGTATGCTATTGTAGTGAGGGTGAATAATGATCAAATCTATATCAGCATCTTCCTGACTACCAACTCGAATTTTTTGAGGCCGCAGCCGTCTAAAATTTATCGTTTGCTTGACAAGGGAATACATATTGAATCACTGAGTGACTTACTTACTTCCACATGTAGCTGATGACAGCACGTAGAGTTCACTTATGATCGCACCACTGCAAGAAATCATCGATTCCTCGTTGATTATACTAACCTGTATAATAATAATAATGTCATGATAAATTTCGAAATTTCAAAAAATACAAAACTCAACCGTATGTGGGGATCTCGCATTGAAACAAACTCCGTTAGACCTCTTCCGAGCCTGTGTAGCGTACTGCTCGCATTCTGAAACAAAGTATTTACGATTAGTTTTTCGTCAAATGAACCATTACCTGTCAAACCAACTTCTTTCGCTGATACTCTTCGCTACAATGGCGTCGTGCCCGACTCTACCATTCGTCTGGTTCCTAATCCACGGATAGTAATGTGCCACGTTGGTGAACATTATGTATTTTCTTGTATCGCAGCTTCCAGTTTCCGACTGTGATCCGAAGGAGACAATACCTCGCAACTCCCAGCGATCACCAACGCTGAAGTACATGCCGCCACCTGAGTCACCTAAACACACGCTGGTACCTAAAACAAATCACAGGTGAAACATCACTCCAGCACTGTTCTCGTTACTCACCATTGCGATCACTGGCACAGAACACGGCCCGTGATACGAATCTCCCGAAAAGATTGGGATCACTTTGGGCACACTCGGTGATATCCACCACGGGCATCTGGGTTGTCTTCAATACTTCGGACAGAGTCCCGTTCTCGGTAACTCCCCAACCAGCTACCCAGCCACGCTGTCCTACCAGGTCATCTGCTTTTCCTCCCGGAACTGGTTCCAAGCAGATCGGGATCACAAATTCTGAGTAGCGAACAATCCCATCCAACACCAGCAGTGCCAGATCATCCCGATTGGGACTGTAATCTTCGTGGATGTGAACTTTGGAGACGTTCATGGTTTGTAGCTGATTGGCGAACTCGTACAGGTAATGTTTTCCGAGATGGACTACAACCTGGTGCGGCTTGAGCGGTTGACCGTTCTCCTGAACAACACAGTGAGCCGAAGTGAGGACGTGCTGCTGATCGATGAGTGTTCCTCCACATTTGTACTCTCCTTGCGATGACGACTTGCCCCGGTTCGTATGTTGATAGATCGCCGCGTGCCATGGCCACTGACCGAGCTCGGCTTTATTTGCCTGATGGATCAGCTGAGCTCCGAAACGTTTCCGAATTCCACAACGAAACAGGGCATTGTTTGGCTGATGGTTGGCAAAAGCAATCGCAGAAAGGCACAGAACTAGAATCAGGGCAGACTTCATTGTCTCTTAATCGAGGTTCGTTCGTTATATCCTTTTCAAAAATGTACGATTTAACATCTGACAATCAGCTACCATCAAACTAACACTCACTTGTACGGAGTTCTGAACGTCAACCCTCAAACGCTTATTTCAAACAAATGAATTCATCGCTGCATTCAGCAACTGCGCGCGTTGTACATATGGGGGATTTTTCCTGTTTATTATTTTATAAAGCAAAACCGGTACCGAGTTGATAATTCACCAGATGCAACGAGAAGGCCTTGTTTACTGCTTTAGTCTTAAGTTTGCTTCGTTCGCGATTCGTGATCCATCGGTTTCATCGATTTGCAATACCACGCTGACAATGTTTATCACCTCATCAAACGGTCTATTCTGTGCCATATCGTGTCGAGGAAACTCATCTTCTATTATCAATCTCTCACCGCTGTCATGTCAGTTTCCCCTCAGCTCCTAATGATGGTGAGTGGAAATCCGCCGTCATCTCCTGATTCGAAAAGCGGTGGAATAAAAACTAGAGCTCATAAAATTTAATCATTTTCATGGCTTTTGCGCTGGCAATCTTCTTTTGAAGTGGTAACTGCTGGGGGTTATCCATTTAGATCAAGCTGATTGTGGTTGTTTCGAGGCAGGTAGGGAGCCGCTTTCGGGATGCAAGTGTTCAGTGGGGGGAAGTAATTGAAATTATGGTTTTTTTTTTCTTTATGTGGGATATCTAAGAATTGACAGAGTCTTAGGGATTTTTTTTTCAATATTTTGATTTTAGTTAAGTTTAGTCGAAAGAGAGTCCTGAAAATCAAGTAGTTTACTAAAACAACGAATTTAAAATACCTAAACGGCTCAGGTATCCTCATCTTTCACTAAAAGCAATTATTTAGTATTAATTTTCTTCAGAAGTTGAGTCACATTAAAATTTTGGTTTAAAATTATCTCGATTGAAAATTTTGTCTACCTAAGTTGTTTAATTTAAACCTATGAACAAAGTTGGCTAGTTTTAGTTTTAAAACTCCGTTAAACTGGGCGGAATTAACATCTCTGAATTGAGGATATAGAATATTTTTAACCTATATATCTTCTAATGTTTTTTATTGTTTGTTTTATATTTTGAAAAAACTTCTTTTGTTCACTTTTTAAAAATAAAAAAATAATAACTGAAATACTTTTTTAAACGACACAGTTAACAAAACTATGTAACTTTAAATTGATGTTCATGCACATAATTGAAGCATGGAAAAAAGAAGATCCCAGCAAGCCGTGCTTTCAATCTGACGTGTTTTGTTTTTGCTGCGTCGTTTGCGTGAACAAAAATCAAACAATAAGTTGTAATTCAACTGAAACAAACAGTGAAATTATAAAATATCTGTGTGCTTTGTTTAAGACGTGATGAATGTAATCGATTGCCTCCCAAAATGCATGATGGTTGGTAGTACTTTTTGTTGTGCTTCGCCCCCCCACCCGGAGCAGGAGTTACAGTCAATCGCAAAATTGAGCGTACAGCTATAACGGTTCCACTATTCTCAATTGCTTTGGAGTACCCAGCTAACATTTTGATTCACTTTACTCCATTGCAATTCACCTATATGCACTCTTGGACGACCACAACTGATCGTATAAAGTGCATAAAATCGCTCTAGATTATATATGTGTAGATAACAAGTTGCATTTACAAGCCATTACAACTTCGAAAACCAGAATAATAAATGTTGAAGAAATGATAAATACAGTAAAAAAAGGGGGTTGGGGCAAGTGTGCCACCTTAAGCGATTCGTTCTGTAACTTACTAAACTTAGTTTTTTCACTTATTGTTGAGTCCCAGAAAAAATAAACGCAAAAACAACTATTTTTTAAGCGTTTTAAAAATTGTTAAAAATCGCGTACTTTTTCGTGCTATAGGGCAAGAGTGCCACCTAGATAAAATTAAAGAATTTAATGGAAAATCTTAACAGGTGTGGCGCTTGTATATGTAAGGAGTAGTTAAATAGAGCATTTCAATACATTTTTAAGTTTACCGTCATTAGGAGTTACTTTGTACAATCTATTTTACTGAATTTACCAAATTTTCAATTATTACCAAAAATTCAATTATTAGTATTCAAATTATTTCAAATATTACGTATCGGTCATTTAATACCCTGTCCATAAAAATATAAACATTTTTATAAAAATCTCACGTTGTTAGGCACTTTGATGATAATTTTTGATGCTGCATATTGAAAGTTATGCAGAAAAAATGCAAAATGACCAATTTTACAATGAGTTTTACTCCACAAGGGGACAAAAGGGGGAAAACAATTTTTTGTAGGTGTTGTGGAGGGGGTTTTTTTTTTTTTCCTCTCTTATTTCCCTTTTGTAAATATTTTTGAAAAATGGGTGAGATATTTTTAAAAAAAATTTTTTTTTTTTTTTTCTCTTCCTTCTTTTATTTCTTAGCAGCCAATCTTGTATCTTCAAAATGTGCGTCCTTTTTGTCCTAATAGTCATTCAAACAAAGTTTTCAAATTCAAATTGAAATAAAAAAATTAGAGCGAAAAAACTGTTTTTTTAAGTCCCACCCTAAGGACAGTTAGAAAAACTGTTATAAAACGAAACGTAAATGAGATAGAAGTTAGGTTATTTCAGCAAAGTTTCATGAAATTAAATTATCTACAATTCTGTACAAGCAACAATTCCTCTAAATCAAAAGAATAAAAAGTTAGAATTTTTATTATGATCATAAAAGGACCACCCTAGTCACCACCCAAACCAAAAGATAGATCTTTTTTTAAAGATTGAATCTTCCAAAGACATCATATGTCTAAAGTTAATGGTTTTCCAGTTATCGATTTTTGTCGCGAAATTTGGCTATTCGTACCTTAGTGCGTTAAATATGTTTTGAGAAGAAAGTGAGAAAAGGGGGGGGGGGAAAAAGAGGGAGGGGGGGGGGGGGGGGAGGGGAAAGAAAGGAAGGAAGGTGTAAAAAAATTTGTTTTGTGTGGGGGGGGGTGTGTGGGGGGGGGGGGGGAGCACTTTTGGTGGGGGGAGAGGAGTACAAATAAATGAGAAAAAAAAGTAAGAAGTTGGGTTTGTAAAAAGGGGGGGGGGGGGGGGAGGAAAGAGGGATTAAAAGGGAAGAGAGGGGAGAGGGGGAGAGGGGGAGGGGGGTGGGGTGGGGGGAAGATAAGAGAATGAACCATGGTCCATTTTGACTTTTAATCCACGCACATACATCATCTGAATCACATCAGTGCAAGCGAGAGGGAAACAAAACAGTGCAAAAACAAACAATCGATTCGTGTAAGTGGTGCCAGAAATAAATTTATTTTTCATGTGGTGAGGAGTGTGTTTGAAGTGTGTCGGATTGTGTTTTTGAGGGTGTTAACACATGGTGGCCGAGTGACTTACACCCTGGGTAGTATGGAATAAGCTGAAATCAAATCAGCTGGTTCATTTTTATTTATACATCATTAAAAGAATACTGCTAAAAGTAATGTTCTAAGATAAAAAGAAAATATAAAAAAATATGTAAAAAATTTAATAAAATGGAAGAATCAATAAACAAGTAATAAAAAAGCAAATAAAAAAATATTACAAAAAATTGGAAAAACATAGGAAAGAAGGGCTGGAACACCCTGCTTGGTGAATAACATTGATTTTACGGTAATTCTTTTATACGGGTTTCGCAACGTGAGGTCGAACGTTGTCATGCTGAAGAATCACTTTTTCGTGTCTGTGCTCGTATTGTGGTTGTTGTTCGTGCAGTGCTCGGCTCAATCGCATCAATTGAGTTCGATACCGTTCCCCGGTAATGGTTTCGTTTGGTTTCAACAGCTCATAATAAATAACACCAACTTGGTCCCACCAAATACACAGCATAACCTTCGCAGCGTGAATATTCGGCCTAGGCGACGTTGTTGAAGCATACCCGGGCAGTCCCCATGAATGTTTCCGTTTGGGGTTACTATAATGAATCCATTTTTCGTCACCCGTCACAATGCGATGTAGAAAACTCTTCCTTTTTTGCCGCTGGAGCAGTTGTTCACAGACGAAAAAACGACGCTCAACATCTCTTGGCTTCAAATCGTAAGGAACCCAAGTTCCTTGCTTTTGAATCATTCCCAACGCATGCAATCGCTTAGAAACGGCTTGGCGGGAAACTCCTAATCCTGAACCAAGCTCTTCTTGCGTTTGACACGGATCCTCATCGAGCAATCCCTCCAATTCAGAGTCTTCGAAGTTTTTTGGTCTTCCTTCACGCGGACGATCATCAACACTGAAATCACCGTTTTTGTAGCGACGAAACCAATCACGACACGTTGTTTTACTCAGAGCAGCATCCCCGTAAACCTTTTGGAGCTCTCGATGTGCTTCAGCCGCCGTTTTCTTCGAATGAAAGAAGAAAATCAACACTTCCCGCAAATGACGATTTTTTGGCATGAAATCAGACATCTTCAAACAACCAAAATATACAACACTAAACCAAAATCACTGATTTGGCAAAGCGGTTTGTTTACCATATGTCTGAGCTTGGTTTATGACGCTTGAAATGTACAACATTCGACCAACACTTACTACTGGCGCCATCTATTGCTAAACAGCGGGAACTTAGTTGCGCACCTAATAGTTTTACTCATCTGACAATATTTGGTTGTCCTAATGAATCTTTATTCAAGTTCTAAACACGTCAACATTAATATTAAAATCAAAATTAGGATACCTATGGTTAAATACGTTCATCATTGACCGAATTGTCTCGTTCATATCATACTCGTAGTAGCGTCGAGGCAAGCGAAAAAAAAATCATTGGAACGAAGTGTGAACGAAGGTACGTTTACGTCCAACATAGCCACGAGATTTGAAGCGTCAAATTCACCAGCCAAAATTTTGAAGACGAACACAGCTTTAGCAGTTTTTTTACGGTGCTCCAATGTATTTAAGCCCAGCAACTGGCATCTGGCTTGAGATGTACAACATTCGACTTACTACTGGCGCCATCTATTGCTAAACAGGGGAACTTAGTTGCGCACCTAATAATATTTGGTTAACTATTTAAGTTCAATCTTTTTTAATAATTCAGTTGTCTTATATGGTTAGAAATGTGAAAAAACAGTCGAACTCAAATCATATCCTCATTTTCCATCAGATCCCAAGTTAGCAGGAATCGCCTTTTCAAAATCGTTCAGATTATAGCATTCGAAATTTTTTATAATTTTGGAATTTGTTGTTTTTTTTTTATAATTGGGGGGGTTTTTGTTTGGGGGGGGTGCGGGGTGATGGTACGTGGGTGTTGTATGCTTGAGGAGGGAGAAAACAAAAGGGCCCGCGGGGGGCAGGGGGGGGGGGGGCGGGGGGTGGAGAACCACGGAGGGTGGGGGTATTTGTCTTTGTGGGTGGGGTAAAAGTTGGTGAAAAAAGAAGAGCATAGCATAGCATAGCAGCATAGCATTTTCCGACCATACACAATGGGTTGGCTATTGTAGAAACGATGGAAGCGACAGAAGTGCTGCCTTGGGTATGACAGACTCTTCATCCATCGATCTCTTTGCACAACACCTGGCCAGGTCCTTATGATCAGCAAGGGATGGGAGGGAAATGTTGATGTCTACTTAAGAAGATGCTGAGAACTCATGCTACCTTCATAGACATCTGGAGTTGGAAGTTGGATAGGATTGTGCGGGAGGCTTCCCTTGGCGAGAAAGCAAATGTATATTTATATGAATATAGGTCGTTGGGAGTGACGAAGCTAAGAAAGTTAATGCACTCCTTTATTGTCCGCTTTTCTGGCCTGGAACGCAGGCGTTTCTTACTTCCAGGCTATCCAGGTATACAGTCTCCAAGCCAAGAAGATGCAGTACTTTTTTGCGTGAAAGACCTTTTCTTGTCAATCGGTTGGGACATGAGCACTAACTCTTGTCCTAGCCTGGTATGGCTTATGGTTATAGCGCCATTACTCGCTTTCTGAAAGAGAAGAAGAGCGCGCCGACACAAAGACAGCACATACACGCAAACACACACACATTAATAAACAGAGATACACAAACACACAGGCTTTTGTTTGGTATATATAAGTATGTGTCTTCAAAATATTCCATGAATTCCTTCATTTCAGTTGACGACTGAAGTTTTATAGTTTCGTAAGCTTCAGGAATTGTATCATGTGGGACAAATGCCAAAGCTTGAACTTCTTTAAATGTTTTGTGAACTTGCAGACTCTGGCCAAAATCTTTAAGTAGGCCATGCTGCTGAATGAACTTGAAGAGATTGCTGGTGAAATGAAAAAAACATCCAGTATGTTTTGTCTCACCGAATTCAGCCTGCAGAGCGTTGATGAGCGCTTTTTCAAAATCTGTTATCACGTGTTGTGGTTCCAAGTCCACTTCGATCTCGCCAGCCACATCTTGAATCCTTCCGAAAACTTTTCTCACTTTTATATGACATTAGAATGTACACAAGAGGCACCGTTTGTTGATGGTTTGGAGCAATGCTACCATGGATTGTCACCAGTTGCCGAAAAATTCCAGGAACCGTGGAGAAAGTACCGTAAATAACCCAATACTTCGACATTGCGACTTGCGCCGTGCTCCTTCAGTCATCTTCGTTTGAACTTCGACCGGATATTCGTTTAAAACGGACTGTAAATTTTACAAAAATATAGAAGATCAAAGAACTAAGCGGATATTTTGTTGACATATGTACCTGAATTGTTTACGCAACATTGCTGCATCCCGACCAACTGGACATTTATTATTTACCTCACTCCGATTCAGATAATACAAATTTCCTCCAACCGCTAGCATATCTTTTCCTTTAGAAGATTGCAAAATCTGAACCTGACCTGGCTCCCGGGAACTTGAACCTGCTTCAACACATGCCATTTCGAGAAAGATTGCAAGAACACAACCGAACAATGAAATGATTAAATTACAGTGACAGAATTATGGTTTGCAAAAGCATGGCACACTTAGCACGAACATTTTCGATCATTCAAAAGTTTACTTCATTCCAAACAGCAAAATGTTTCCATGACAACTATGAACGTATTGACGTAATGTTAGAGCTCAAAATTTGGAATTTTCTTGAAATGAATAATCCACTAGAGCAACTCACAAAAATATATCGGGAAAATCAGTATTCGACAGATATTCTCTTCACAGCTCAAGATGTTTGCAGTCCAGTCTACAAGTGGCCGATATATATCAAGAATATTATCGTATCCCGGACCTTTTGTTATGCGGAGAGAATCAAGCTAACAACCTTTTTTTTGGGTTAACGGATACGGATTGGCTCGAGTTTCTGGTGCGCATCAAAGGACCTTCTCTCAGTCGTTATGAAGCAGAGCTGAAATCTCTTTCAGTTTACTATGCGCGAGGTGAAGTGCAGAACAAATATTTCTCGTTTGGTCTAATGCTTGGCAGGTATGAGTTTTTAGATGGATCTGATCGTGATATTGAAATAAAATAGGTCAATGTATATTTATGTGTATTCTTGATTCAAATTGTGAAATTCTCATAAACTTGTCCCATTTGCTTTGCTTTCGAATTCAGGAATATGTATCGCCATAGAAGGCCCATGTGCAAAAATCAAAAGAAGGTATCTTTCGGAGGAACTGCATATTTCTTCAAGATTATAAAAAATAATGACCCATTCTGTCTAGCTGTTAAACATAATACATATTTCCACCTAAAATCAGGAGTCTACGATTTTATCAAAACATATTCATACCTCTCATGTATATGGGCAAATGGCCAAATACCATTTTTTGCATATTTACATAAAAAATTCGTTTTTTAATGAATTGATATAGTTGAAACTTAATTAGAATGTTTATTACTGCAAATGCGCACACATATTGATAAACTCCAAGTGTAATAAGTCTAGAATATCGGGATGCTATCTAATGCGTTCGA
Organism: Aedes koreicus; assembly: GCA_024533555.2. Taxonomy (NCBI): domain Eukaryota; kingdom Metazoa; phylum Arthropoda; class Insecta; order Diptera; family Culicidae; genus Aedes; species Aedes koreicus. The sequence continues at coordinate 122,696 of JAHHFK020003024.1, forward strand.
GCATGTTTTTTGGTTCCTTATTTCCTTTTTTAGATCTAATGCGTTTGAAAATACTTTTTTAAGGTTCTTATTTCTTTTTCTCTGCAATACATTTATGCTAATAGACAATTTTCGGCCACACGTCCATTCGGCCAAACATCGCTTCGGCTAAACATCCATTTGGCCAAACATCCATATGCCAAAGATCCATATGCCAAACGTTCCACCCCCATTCTAATAAATGCAAAGCGTCCGCGATGATCATGTCGTCTATCATGTTAATTTTCAGTTCCAATAAGGGTAAACAGCTCGTTGATGTTCTGGATAGTAGTTTAATTCTCGAAACAGTTAATCAGTTCGAGAAAGAGCTTGCAATTCAGGGAAAGTCTTGGTACGTGTCTCATGTGAATACTTCCCTTTTGTGGTACACTTTAGACAACCACATTTACCCTTAAAGTTTGTAACACATTTGATGAAACAGGCGTGATGCAGGCGTGTAAAAAATGAATGCACGGATTCTAATAGATATTCTATACTAATTATTGACCACGGCAGATTCCAGAAAAGATTCGAGTTCTTTTACCAAAGGAGTGAGAAACTTGCCAGCATCCTTCGGCTTGGTAGCCCCGTAATATATACCGAGGATGATGGGTTGCACACGAGGTAGTTCATGGATGTTTTCCAAAACTGGCAAAAAATGATAAGAACTACTCCTCTGTATGGGTCTAGGCCGTTGATATTGATATTAATCGAAAGGTCCATGTCCGTTATAATATGCTTCAGATGGCTGTGGAGGTCGTTTTCCAACCCGTGGTGCCAATATTTGCCATCGTCCTTCATATCCATTATTTCCGCGGACCTTGATGTTCTCATTAGCGTGCGAGGATCTGTTGGTAAATCGGCATTCAAGTAGGTATTCAGAACACATATCAAGGATTTTAGAACTGACTTTGTAATGTTGGGTTCAAAAGCCCAAGTCCGAAAAGCTGAGGACAGGGATCCTATTGCATAAAAATCATAATTGTTATGAAGTCTTTCAATAATGACAACCTCTTATATTTACTTCCGAAATCATTCGACCTATTGGTATTTTCCGGCAAATCACATGAGAATTCGTCTCTCCGGGGATTTGTTTCTTCCGCATTTATTGGATTTTCAGAAGAAGTAGCTGACAAATCTTGTTTAAAATTCATAAGGTTTCTGATATGAATCATGGCTTCCTTGATCTTTCAATTGCAAGGGAATCCCTTTTTCTGTATTTTTAAAGAAACCTACTGTAAGTACCATTTTTAAGGGATACGTGTTTGTTTATTTTTAATAATAAAAGTGTTCATTTTTTAACTGGTGTTTACGAGAAAATATCTAAAATTTCGTGATAGCAATGTTTGTACAGTTGAGATCACAATAGTACAAAACTTGAACCTTATATTCAATTATAAATAGACTTATATACGATTATTTACAACATTCAAAGTTAATGCCTGATTAACGATTTTGTATGGACACTCCAAGGACACATAATCAATTTCAAGAAGGATTGCATATAAATAGTACGTTCATATTATATGTAATCTATATTTAATTCAGTATAATCTCTAAATAATCGCTATGCGATTCCGATTTTGACTGGATGTATACACAATCTGAAATGGACATTCATATACGATTACTGGTTTGCTGGGGCATCATATTTATACTAAAGTACTCAAATTTTCTCGATGTATAAAAGTAAGTGCAAGTTATACAATGCAAGAATTCCGAAATCGAAACTCCCTAATATGTTTTGTTTCCATGTATTTAGCACGGGGTCAAACAAAACTAGAAAACATCGCATGTATATAGCATAATGCTTCCCTACTCGCTATTTTGATGCTAGATGGAAATCATAAACTTTTCCGGCAAAATACTTTCACCACCACCTCTTCATCCCGACTCGACGGTACGGGCAGGTAAAATAGCGAAAGCACTAACCATTTCCCTCGAGCAACTGTATATTCCATTCAAATCAAGCAAACTTCGCGCCTCATTGAGAGTCACTTTTGGGAGGGTGTAACAAAGTTTTTGTTCTGCCAGAACGGAAGAAGTGTTGTGAAAAGTTGTTACAGAGTTTGAGAAATGACTAGCTGCCCTTCCTCCGGTCCCGTGCTCCTTTTCCGATAGAGTGATAGTTGTTGGCAAAATCTGTGCGGTAAATTAGTAACAATCGTACAATTATGCAAAGTAGTTCGCTGTGATTCTCGCGCGCTTGATGGCAGTGGCGCTAATGACACCAACGACTGTGCTCTGCTCTGGGAATGAGTTTGACGCTAACGAGACTTATTTGGGTAATGAGTTCGGAATTTAAAGACTCTTGTGGTGCTTTGATTTTGGGGAAAGGTTGGCTTCGGCAATGTTGACTAACTCGGCAACCGATTTTCCAACCTCATATAAAATGAGAGAGTGCTTCCATCAAAGCACTTAAATGAATATATTAATATTATAGCTCGGGGACGACCCCGGCGTAGTGGTTAACATCCATACCTCTCACGCCAAAGTCTCGAGTTCAAATCTCACCCCCAGACAAGTTACGAAAAACACCCAGAGGTGTTTGAGTGACTACACGATGGGAGATGAACCAGCCCGAGGCTGAAATACTCGATAATACAGGAAAGAATAAAAAAGATATTATAACTCGGTTATTTATCTTAAATTTGATTGCCTTTCAAAAAGTGATCCGTTCCGTTAAGCGATAGTTTTCTTCAAAGAAACCCCATGCACTCGAAAACGTTGCTATTTTTGTTGCCTATATAATAGAACTTTTTATTCACATGCAGTTCAATTGAAACGATAGTCGAATGAGAAAGGGGTTGCCGACAATAGTTACACTTACTTGAGAAGTTTGGCGCTTTATATAATCACTTTCAACCACTTCTTAATATCTCTGTTGATTATCACGAGAGAGAGGGTCCTGGAGCAAAGGAAAGTAAACAAACAAAAACCTCATACGTGTACACGACGTTGCAAAAATACTCATAAAAGGGTGGACTCTTCTAGCTTGCCTAGAATACGTAGATCCTCCTATGTATATTTTTATTGAAAGTTTCTCTCTTTCTCTTCCAGGTTGCACATCAACGACAGACAATATTTCGTGAAACCACCGAAACGTGATAGAATTACCTCAGAAGAACTCACTAGACTAAGTGACGTGCAAGCACTGGTGGCACAGGTAAAGTTTGGTTAATTAAGTACAATTTACTGTGCTCATTCATTGAGATATACTATTTTCAGTTGATTTTTAAAGACATAATGAAGTTAATTTCAAGTGAATCGTTTCTCGCGAGTATACTCCATTTACGCTGCCTCATGAGTTTACAATGGGAATTCAGTGTACTCAAGAAGATTGGATGACTGTCCTGGTGTCCTGACTAAGCATGACTTGACATTTATTATTTAATAGATTACCGTTGCATTAAAACCAACCAGGAAGTTGAAAACACAGTTTATTGCTCAACAGCAATTTCTCAAGTCAATAATGAGACTAGCCATCAAGAAAGTTACAGGTTTCTCAGCTGGCTCCTTTTTCGGTTTTATAATTATCCTGTCAGACTGTTAAGTACCGGTCCGTGGCTATGAATTTGCCTTGTTATTGTCACCAAGCTCTTTTCAACATCTCTCCGGTCCTCACATTTCATAAATACCCCTCATCCCACCCGTTTCATTCGGTAAACAAACCGGCCTAGAAATTAAAATTAGCATTTTCCCCGCTTCGCTTCAGAAAGTACATAGCAGAAGATTAACCCCACCCAGTGTCTGTCCCATTCGAAATTATGCTTCCAATTACATCCGAGCGTAAGACGGCAGAGAATCGGGTAACCGACATTATCAAAAAACTTTCCTACGCTGGTGTCATATCCTGGTTCGCGAGAAATGACAAATGAAACGAGCTTCTCGGATCTCTGGACAAACATTACAATTGGTACAAACTCTTTCTGTCGATTTTCATCGTTTTCCCTTTCATGATTCAAGTTCCTTCATCAAAAGAGCAAGTCGATGAAAAGAATCGACCAAAGCCGGTGGAACCTTTTGCAATGTTCATCTAGAATTCTCTTAAGAAAAAGAAAGGCCCAAGGCCCAATACTGTGCACAAAAGTTTTAATTTAGTGCTAATTAACTTCATCTCGTCTATTGACGCTGCTTTTTTTTCTCGATGTACACTTTTGTAAGCCTCATTCATTATGTTCCAGCTGTACGAAGCCCTGAACGTAAGCGAACACCAAATAAGGAAAGAGCGAGAACTGAATAGCAAACTGGAGGAGCTCAACGAGAAGCTTGGCCCACTGGAAGTGGTAAGTGTTGCCAAACATTCGGCTGGTTTGAATGCACATAAAAGTTGTCCTTTTTTCCATTTTAGAAAAAAGCCGAACTGGATCAGAAGGCAGGCCGTCGGACGAGCGTCCTAACCTGGGTCGGGCTGGGCTTGATGTCGGTGCAGTTTGGGGTGCTGGCACGACTTACCTGGTGGGAGTATTCTTGGGATATCATGGAACCGGTGACGTACTTTGTCACGTACGGTACGGCGATGGCCGCGTATGCATACTTCGTGCTGACTAAACAGGTGAGTGGTGCTAGGAAAAAGGCAGAAGTCAGTCAGAAACCATAAGTCAAAAACAAACAAGGCCCAAGTCAGAATCCAGGAGTGAGAACTTAGAAATAAGATGTCAGAACATGAAGAACTGACTTCTGAATTTTGACTTATTGTTCTAGTCAAAAGGAAGGTTGCGAAAAATTAAAATTTTAAAAATCGGGGGGGGGGGGGGGTGTGTTTGTGTGAGAGAAAAAAAAAAAAAGAGGGGGGGGGGGGGGGTGGGGGGTGGTTGTTGTTTTTTTTTTTTTTTTTTAAGAGAGAGAAAAAAATTGTTTATGGTTATTTATTTTTAATAAATGGTTTGTATGGTGTGGTTGGATTTATTGGATGTTTGTTTTGTGGGGGGGGGGGGGGGGGGGGGGGGGGGGGGATAGGTGGGGGGTGTTGTTTTTTTTTTTGGGGTGTCAGTGCTGTACATTTTCATGACGGTTATAAGACTATGACCATCATCTTCTCATGATCATTACAACTCACGAATGATGGTCAAATACTATGTCACTCAAAAACAGGTTGATCTCATTCGACCATTTGTGACAAAAGCCTTCATGACTGCCCGAGAATGTGATATTAAGGGAGTAAAAAAAATCAATCACTCACTAATTATCTGTGAGAACGATATGCAAGACAAATTATTTTCAGCATAATAGGTGTTAACCTCTGTGCATATTAAAAAATACTTCTTTTTATGTTGTCATTTTATTAACCTTAGCCATTATTTTCATTTTATTAACCTTCCTCGGATATTAAAAAAAAACTAACACATGAGACATTAGGGTCAATATTGACTCGGATTTCAACCCTTTCTAGAATTATGAAACTTCAACCTAGACACAATGTTTGTACCCCATTTGAAAGGTTATGGTCTCAAAAATGCATTGGTGGTAGAAAAACCTGGTTCCAGTTACATTGGCCACCGAGAATCTGCTACAAATGGAAGGAGGTTTTGATTTCGATGTGTGAACAGAACTGCATACAAAACATTCCAGACTAGTTGTAGAGAGTTGCCGTCTTGGACAAAGTTTCTCAGTATGTCATTTGTCGTCTTTTGACATTATCATATTAGTTCCATATCTTGCCGCAGAGATGACGCTGCAGTCTACCTTTTCCACATGAAGCGCTAGAGAGTTGCCGTCTTCGGCAAAGTTTTTCAGTATGTCATTTGTCGTCTTTTGACATTACCATATTAGTTTCAGATATTGCCGCAGAGATGGCGCTGCAGTCTATATTTGCCAAATGAAGCTCTAGAGCGTTGTTGTCTTCGGCAAAGTTTCTCAGTATGTCATTTGTCGTCTTGTGAGATTATCATATTAGTTCCAGATCTTGCCGCAGAGATGGCGCCGCAGTCTATCTTACATTTAAATGACGCTCTATAGAGTTGCCGTTTTCTGCAAAGTTTCTTAGAATGTCATTTGTCGTCTTTTGATAACATCATATTAGTTCATGATCTTGCCGCAGAGATGGCGCTGCAGTCTATCTTTGTCGAATGAAGTTCTAGAGATTTGCCATCTTCGGAAAAGTTTCTCATTGTGACATTTGTCGTGTTTTAACGTAATCATATTAGTTCCAGATCTTTCAGCAGAGATGGAGCTGTAGTCTATGTTTGTCAAATGAAGCTCTAGAGAGTGGTCGTCAGCAATAAGCTCTTTTCCAAATTAATCTTTAGAGAGTTGCCTTCGTCGGTAATGCTGTTCAGTATATACTATGCGATCATTTGGCATTATCATATTAGGTCTTGATTGTGCCGCAGAGATGCCGCTGTAGTTTATTTCAATCATATGTAGTTCTAGAGAGATGCCATCTTCAGCAAAATTATTGAATATGTCGAGGATCGTCTTATGACATTGTCATATTAGTTCCAGATTTTGCCTCAGAAATGGCACTGCAGTCTATCTTAGCCAAACTCTAAAGAATTGCTGTGTTCGGCAAATTTATTCAGTATGTAATATGGAGGCATTTCACACTATCATATTTGTTGCAGATTGTGCTGCAGAGAAGTAGTCTAAATCAGACAAATGAAGTTCTAGAGAGATACCGTCTTCGGCAAAGTTATTGAATATGTTGAAGACCGTGATTTGACGTTACGCTATCTTAGTGGCAAGATCTGGAATTAATATTATAATGTCAAAAGACGACAAATGGTATAGCAAGAAACTTTGCCGAAGACGGAAATTCTCTAGAGCTTCATTTGGCAAATATAGACTGCAGCGCCATCTCTGAAGCAAGATCTGGAACTAATATGATAATCTCAAAAGATGACAAATGATATACTGAGAAACTTTGCCCAAGGCGGCAACTCTCTGCTTCATTTGGCAAAGATTGGCTGCAGCGCCATCTCTGCGGTACAATCTGGAACTAATTTGCTTACTTCAAATGTCTTCATTTTACATTCTAAGCAACTTTGGTCTTAAGCTTCATTTGCAAGATAGACTGCAGTGCCATCTCTGCAGCATGATTTGTATTATCAAAAAACGATTTGTTACGCACTAAGAAACTTTTCTCAAGACTCCAATTCTCTAAAATGAGTCTGGAATGTTTTATATGCATTTCTGTTAACACAGCAAAACTAAAACTTCCTTCCATGTGCAGCAGATTCTTTGTGGACAATGTTAGAGGAACCAGTTTTTTTTCAATGCATTTTTGAGACCAGAACTTTTCAAATGGCGCATAAACATTAAAACTTTAAGTTAAAATTTCGAAATTCTACGAAGGGTTGAAATCCGGGTCAATATTGACCCTAATGTCTCATGTGTCACTTTATTTGTAAAAACCACCTTAAACTGATTGAAAAAAAAAATTATGCAAAAATGAAGAATTCCGTGAAATATTAAAAGTCAGAAAATTTCAGCCCGATTGGTTAAAATAAAAAAAAATAGCGTATATTGAAGTTGCGCCATGGGTCAGAATTGACCCCAATATCTTAAGAAGGTTAATAAACATTATTATTATTACAATTTTGCACATTATCCTCGTAAAAATCACGAAAAAATGTATTTTGACAACTATTTGCCAGTTTTTACGCTGACACTGACGCAGCCCACAATCGACTAATTCAAGAGATATTTCTCGAAAACAAACTCTAGTTCAACGTGTTTTAGCATTCGGTCGTACCTATGAAAATAGGAATTTAATCCTTGATATTCAAAAAGGTCTAACATAAGAACTGAACATTCAATTAGCTAAATCGTGAAGCTTAAGCTGCGGACACATCGCCACTGATGGGGTGATGTCTACTGGTTTTGACGGCGGAAACATCGGTTCTAGCGATGACCACCAGGACCGTCTGTGTACTAGAGAAGTAAAATGATGGTCAATTTCCATGACGGTTTATTTATTCTTGGCGATATGATCGTAACACATAACCTTTGTACAAGATATAAAAATGGGTGAGAATCGCGAGAGAGAAATATCTCTCCGTTGTTATTTCATGTTGATGAGAAGTTCGAGAGAGAGAGAGAGAGAGAGAGAGAGGCTCTTCTGTTGCTTTGATTGTTATTTGCATGAATCTCATTAGTCAATTCTAACGCTGTTAGTACCGTGATGGAGCTCAGCACTGCTACCAACACCTCCTTTATGCTTCTTTAAAGCCAAAATTTTTACAAAGTGGCCCACTCTATAGACGGTTGTGAAAACAATTTAATAAAACCTTTATAAGACCATAAAGATTTTGAAAATGTTCTAGTGATAGATGCCATGACCACTTGAGAACCTTCATAAAACCTATTGGCTGCCATGAAAACCAGAATGCGGCCAAATGGCCACAGCTGTCAAACCTCGCTGTAATATTGTGGTTGGTTATTGTTGTTTTGTTTTGTTCGATTCTCTGCTCTTCTGATTCATTTAGCAGTAAATAATATATGAGCAAAAAGTTTTAGTGTTGCGGGAAATTATGTTTGATAGCAATATAATCAAAATAAATTGAGTTTTTTACAGAGTATCATACTCCAAATCATATGCGCATTCAATTTTATGGTGAATATTGCCACGATAAGAGCCAAACATTAAAGCACCTCGAAAATTATGCGAATTTACAACAACAAAAACAAAATTAAAACTAAAATATATTCAATAAATTAATCATGAATTTCTTGAAAATTGATGGAATTCAATAAGGTTATCTAAAAAAGGCCGAAATTGGTCTCCGATCTACAGTTCATTTCATAAATAATAAATAATAAAAGCATTTGCATTCATAATAAATAATAAATAATAAATAATAAATAATAAAAGCATTTTCATTACCTTGGAATTCTGCCATAAAGCCAAGTTATCTTCGCAATGACTACTATAAAACTATTTGGTCATTTGGTGACTTCCCTAAATGCCAATTTGCCGTTGATTGCATTTACTGGAGGCAAAATGGTTTTAAAATGCTTTTTCAACTGACCATAATAAGATAATATGAATGAGTCCTAAAACGGTATTTCAAAACAGCATCTTATGAGTTCATACAGTCGAATAAAACCTTTGATAGGAGTAAAAGGAATTTGAGAAAGAAAGCTTTTAAGATCGTTTTTAACAAGCTGTGTAGTTTCTCATAAACCTGACTAAAATATAAAACCTATTGGCACCTCTTGGTGTCATATTAAAACCAAATTGATTTCAAGTGGCTTTGATAAAACCTTAATAAAACTTAATAGAGCAGAATGGTTTTGGCAATGTTACTTGGGTATTCACACAAGAGTTTATTCACGTAAGCAATCTCAATGAATCAAATTCGAGAATGATTTGCCGAACACTCATCAGAAGTTAAAAGTCAGAAATCACAAGCTAGAAATTAAAAGATAGAATTCAGAAGCCAGAAATCAGAAATTAAAAATAATAATTCAAAACTCTTAATTTGGAAGTCAGGAACCAGAAGTTCGAAATTAGAAGTTAAAAAATAGAATTCAGAACTCAGAAAACAGAAATCAACAGTCAAAAAATGAAGACTAGAAGCTCAGGTTAGGTTAGGTTTTTCAGCTATAAAAAATAAAAGTCAGAAATCAATTTAGTAAAATTTAGGAGCTAAAATATAGAAGTTCCATTTCAGAAGTTAGAAGTTAGATGCCAAAAGATAGTAATTAAAAGTCAGAAATTAGAAGTTGGCAGTCAGAGGTCAGAAGTCAGATATTAGAATTTTTAAATTTTAAATTTTTAAATTAAGTTGATTTAAATTCAGAAGTCAGAAGTTTATTTCTGTAGTCCGTTTATTTAGGAAGCTCCATCGCGTTGGCTCAACGGAGCCGAGGTAGACATGAAAATGTTGCGATTCGATACATTTTGACTGTACGCGATCTGGAATTCATGATTATTGCTTGCTCTCAACTTAGTGTTCTAAATGCACTTCCACAGTTATTAATTGAGAGCTTTAGATGCCAAGTGCCATTTTTGCATTAACGGAAAATTCTTAGACCAGACCGGGAATCGAACCCAGCCACCTCCAGCATGGTGTTGCTTTGTAGCTGCGCTTTTACCGACTGAGCTAAGGCAGGACCCTTCCCTGGTAACCAATAAGCAGTTCCAAAGCGTCTCAACGGCAGCCTATCAAGCAATTAAGTCGCCTTAAATGCAACATAAATGCCGCTTTTGGCCCAATATACGGCTGCTTTACTGCAATGCTATGATAATGGTTCATTAATGCTATTTTGCATTCGAAATGCTTATTACAGGCTACAAGCATTTAAATAGCATTTGAAATTCAACTTTACAACAGATAGCATTCATGATGCTGATATAATGCTAATATAATGCTTGTAGCATCTGAAATGCAGATTAAGGGTTGATTTACTGCATATGCTTATGCTTATTGGTTACCTGGGTACTTTTACATTGCAATTTGAATTTCTAGATATTAGAATGCTATTGTTTGGTTAAATGTGTTCTAAACTCCTACCTCAATTTTCCCTACCTTAAATTGTAATTCCACTTTACCTCGAGACGACCGCGAGGAATCGGTTATATTCATTCAGTTTTATTTTAGATTTTTTTTATGTATATCTAAAACGAAAAAATAACTCTGTCAATTTGATTTGATTGAGCCTGAACAAATGAATTAACTATAAAAAAAAAAAATCCAGAAGTCAGAAATCAGAAGTGAAAAGGTGAAGGAAACCAAGAATCAGAAGTCAGTAGTAAGAATATAACATCAGTAGTCAGAAGTCAGAACTCAAAACTCAGAACTTAGAAGTGAGAACCGAAAAAAAAAGAATCCAGCAGTCAGAATTCAGAAGTCAAGAGTGAGAAATCAGAATGCCAGAACGCAGAACTCAAAATTCCGAAATCAAAATATAAGAATTCAGAAGATAGAAGTATGATGTCAGAAATCAGAAATCAGAATTCAAAGGCGAAAATCAGAAGTCATTAGATAGAAGTTAGAAGATCAAAGTCAATAATCAATACATCTGAAGTCATCAGTTAGAATCCAAAAATTAGAAGTCAGATGCCAGATTTTATGAATCATGAGAATTTCAAAGAATTAGAAATCGAAAGTTGAAAATCATAAGGCTGAATTTAGAATTCAGAAGTTGGAAGTCAAAAAATGAGGAATTAGAAGTCAGAAGTCAGAACTCGTAACTCAGATTCCGAACTCTGAAGTTAGTGGTCAGATATCAGCAATAAGAATTCAGTAGTCAATAATGAGAATTTCAAAGTTAGAAGCCAGAAGTCAGAAATCAAGAAATCAGCAGGCAAAAATCATGAGTAATAAATTAAATAGTTTTAAATCAGAACATAGAATTTAGAAGCTGGAAGTCAGAACTCAGAATATAGAATATAGAACCAACAAAAAGTTCACAACTTAGAAGTCAGAAGTCAGAAATTAGCAGGTAAATATTAAAAGTGATAAGTAAGAACTCAGTGGTTAAAAGACTGAAGTCAAAATCAGAAGTCCGAGTTTAAAAGCATAAAATTGTAATTAGAATTAACCTCGATACATCCGCTAATAATCGGTTTTATTCCTTTAATTTAGTTTTAGGTTTGTTTTTGTATATATTTCGAACAAAAACTTGAAAAACTGAAAAACTGATTCGATTAGGTCTGAACAAATAAATAAACTTTATTAGATAAAAAGAATACAGAAGTCAAAAATCAAAGGTCAAAAGGAGTCAAAACCTAGAGCCAAAAATCAGTAATAAGACTATAACATCAGTAGTCAGTAGTCAGAACTCAAAAGTCAAAACTCAGAACTTAGAAGTGAGAAATCGGACCCAGTAGTCAGATTTCAGAACTTTTTAATTCCTTGATTATCGAGATTTTCAGCCCGGGGCTGTCGTAGTCACTCAAATACCTTCATGGGTATTTTCTTAACTTGACCAGGGGTGAGAACTCGTGACTTTAGCGTGAGAGCTATGGATGTTAATCACTACGCCGGGGTCGCCCCCAATTCAGAACTTAATAATTCATAAGCCAAGAGTCAGAAGTCAGAAAGCAAGATCGCAGAACTCAGAAATGAGAAGTCAAAATGGTTCACAAAATAACAAAATCACAAAATCAAAATCAAAATTATAAAACTAAAACATAAGAATATTAAAAAAAAATTCATGAAATCAGAGTATGAGAAAATTAGGAAATTAGAAAATTCAATTATCCTTAAATTTTCAAATCCTACGATTTAAAATCTCAAAATCTCAATATTTCAAAAACTCAATACTTCAAAATCATAATATCTCAAAATCTTAAAATCTTAAAATTTTCAAATCTTCAAATCTTCTAGTCCTCAAATCCTCAAAAATTCAAATATAAATCATTACATCTTTGAATCTCAGAGACTTAATTTTTAGGATTCAGTATCTTCATGAAATATTAAAATCTCAATATATCAAAATCTTCGAATCTCAAAAACTTTAAAATATAAAATCCTAGAATCCTAAAATTTGAATTACGCAAATCTTTAAATCTCAAAATTATATTATAAAAATTCAAAAAGCTTAGAATATTTCATTTTTAATTTTAAGATCTTAAAACCTTGAAATCTTAAAATCTTCAAAACTTCAAATCCTAAAATCTCAAAATCTTATAATTTTATTTTCTTCAAATCTTCATTCCTTCAAAACTTAAAGTCTTCATAACTTCAAATCCTCGAATCATCAAATCTTCATATCTTCAAAAATAAAACCGTTAGAATATTAAGATCTGTAGAATATTAGGAAAATAGGATATTAGGATATTAGAAAATTAAGAAATCACTAAATAGCGAAACTTCGAAGTTTCGACGTCACGAAAATAGGAAATAGGGATACATTGAAATAGGGAAATAGGAAATTCAAAAATTGGGAAATTATTAAATCATGGAATGAGAAAACAAATACAACGGAAAGTAAGGTATTAAGAAATAAAGAAAATAGGAAACAACGGAATTAGGAAGTCATTAAATTTGGAAATAAGAAAATAAGGTTAATACCTTTATTAAGAAATATCTACTAAGGGGTCTAGGAAATCATTACCTCAGAAAATTTGGAAGTCTTTTAGACTAGTCTCTTTAAAGTATTTTAAGGCCAGGTTCAAAATGTTGGAGAAAAAGAGTTTTTTTTATTGCATTTTTTTATAGGTTGGGTCAAAAACGGATTTTCGATCAGGGAAGTACAAAATCGCATTGTTTGAAGCAGTGTCACGGCCGCCGCGTGACGCTTTCAGACTTTAAACGCGTTTTTCTGGAAACAATGTTTTTCAAAACTGCGTGCAAAAAAAACTGAATTATAAAAAAACGGCTCGACCAATTAACTTCTACTTTTGACCCCGGCATAGTAAACACTTTTTATTGGAGCTTGTCGATCTTATAAATGTAATTTTTTGATAATAAATATTTTTTATACAGTCTTAAGCATTGAAAATAACACGAAACAACGATACCCAAACTTCAACTCAGCACCAAATTTTCAATTTTTAAGTTATTCGAATTTCGGCTACATCAGACTCCGCCAAATTTAATGCAGAATCGACTAATGAAAACGATTTTTGATTCCAGCAAATGTGTGAACAGCTACAATGCGCGCAGATGGAGAACTACCATCCAGCTCCAAGTGACATTGCGGGCGCCATTTTTTTTTTATAAAATCAAAACTATTTCCAATCGAAATACCTAAACAGATTTTTTGTATGTCTTTCCTTTGCCTCAAAAAAAAAATTCCAAACTTTGTCAATGTTTACCTCCTTTGAATGAGAACCTGGCCGAAACAAGGAAATGAAGAAATGAAATGTTGAATTTAAGAAACTTAGAAACAAGTCAATAAGATAGTTTGGAAAATTGGAAATTTGAAAATTTGCAAACATGTAAGTTTGGGAATTTGGAATTTTGTAAGTATGGAAACTTCAAATTTTATAAGCTTGGATATTCGGAAATTTGTTTATTTGACAGTTGAATTTTTGGAAATTTAGAGGTATGGTATTTGACTGTTTTTCAACTGTCAAATAAACAAATTTCCAAATATCCAAGCTTATAAAATTTGAAGTTTCCATACTTACAAAATTCCAAATTCCCAAATAAAAAAAAAAATGGCACCCGCAATGTCACTTGGAGCTGGATGGTAGTTCTCCATCTGCGTGCATTGTAGCTGTTGTTCGTTCAGTAGAACATTTCTAAATTTTGAAATTTAGAAATTCTGAAAGTTAGAAACCATGAAATTATGAAATTCTGAAATAAAAAAAATTAAAATTTGGGAATTTGGCAATTAGAAAGTTTAAATTTGGAATGTGGATATATAAAAAAATTAGGAAATCTGAATATTTGTATATTAAAATATATGGAAATTGGAAAATTTCGGCATTTTGGAATTTTGGTATTTGAAATTTTTAGAATTTTGGTATTTGAAATTTTTAGAATTATAGAATTTTGGAATTTTGGGAAATTTTTGGAATTTAAGAATTTTGGAATTTTTGAAAATTTTGAAATTTTGGATTTTTTTAATTAGATGTCAATTTCATTCAATATGAAAATTTTGGAAATTTAGAACTTGGAAACTTTTAAATTTGGAAATGTGTTTAACTCGGAAATGTGGTAAGTCGGAAATTTGGAAATTTGAAACTCTGAACTAGAATTCTGGGAATTTGGAAAACTGGATACACTAAGGTTTTTTCTTACTCTTTTTTTTTTGGCACGGTTTTTTTCTAAGCCGTGTAAAAAAACCGTGCTAATTCCGAATCCGTGTAAAAAAAACCCCGCGTTAATTGCGGAATCCGTGTTAAAAAAAACCGTGCTAAATTCCAAATCCGTTTAAAAAAAACTCGAGATAGAACAAGTTGAAAATGCTCAATTTTGCATGCTCGCACAACGTACCGGGGAAATTCCAAACAAAAAGGTTCATCTTTTGAATGCCCTTGACCTCTTGAACAACTTTGCCGATGACTAGAACTTTCCATCTTATCAGAATCACGAAAAGCTCGAGATAGAACAAGCTGAAAATGCACAATTTTGTGTGCTCTCTAGCGCAACGTAGCGGTAAAATTCCGAATAATATGGTCCATCTCTTGAATGCCCTTGACCTTCTGAACAACTTTGCTGAAGACCGCACCTTTGTCTCGAGATATCCCATCATGAATGTACCTGTATTACCCCCACTTATCCCCACACACATTCACTTCGGTCCTATTTTGTGTTCTTGCCTTGGGACCCTCGCTTGTCTCTTGGACCTTGTTGGGCTATCCATTCCACTGTTCACAAAATCTAAGTGTGTTTCATTGCAAAAGATTTAGCATGTAATTCGAAATTAGCACGGTTTTTTTACACGGATTTCGGAATTAGTACGGTTGTTTTTTACATGGATTCCGGAATTAACGCGGTTTTTTTACATGTTTTTTTTTTGGAAATTTGAAGAAGTGTTTGAAATTTGGAGAGTTGAAAAGTTTAGAAGGTGGAAATTCGCAAATTAGTAATACGCAAGTTAGGGACCTCAAAAATTTGGAAATAAGACAATTTGTAAATTAGAGGTATGAAAAATGAAAAATTTTAGTTAGGTATTTTAAGGTTTTAAAATTAGGGAAATTTAAAAATTTCCCATTTTGAAAATTTAGAAATTTAGAAATTTGAGAATTTAGAAACATGGTAGTTTAGAGGTTTTGAAATTCAGAAATATAGAAATAAAAAAAACTTAAACATTTCAAAAATTTCAAATTTGGAAATTTGAAAATCTATAATTTTGGAGATTGGGAGTTTAAAAATAAATCAGAAAATCAAAACATTGGAATACCAGAAAATCAGAAGATCATAAAATAGCTAGAAATTCTAAGAGCTGTACCAGACAACCAAGTTGTACGTATAATGAAAGTTGTTTTCCTGATATACAAACATCCCAGACAACCAAGTTGTACGTAGAATGAAAGTTGTTTTCCTGATATACAAACATATTTGTAAGCAATCAAATCGTAAAGAATGCAAAAATATGGCTTATCCGTGCGAAAGTGGAGGCCATATATGTGCAAATTTCATTGTTTTCTCAAACGAGTTAATTTGGCTTCGTATGCGATTTAATCTGTAATAACAAATTCATTGTAAAAAGGCTAACGTTGTAAATCCGATTTAGTTTGTAACACTGTACGATGGATAAATGACACATCGTATATAAGTCGAAAATTTGCACTCTATACGATTCAACTTAAACATAGTACGATAAAGGGCACAACTATATGCGATTTTGACCTTAAATGTAGAAATATACGATACTATCTGAACACTGTTATACGACTTCTGGTTGTCTGGGTAATTTTTGACCATCCTTAAATTAGGTAAGAATTCCATGCACCTCATAAGAGATAATTAATAACTCAGGAAATTAGAAAAGCTGGAAATCCAGCTATTAAAAAATCTTAAAATCAACACATCAGAGGAACCAGTAAAGGAGGGAAACAAAAAAAAATAAATTAATTTTTCCGGAAAAAGGAAAGGTAAATAAATAGGGGACAAAAAAAATTTTTAAAGGGGGGGGGAAAATTGTTGGAGGATGGGGTAAAAAAAAAAAAAAAAAAAAAAAATAATAAAAAAAAAATTTGAAAAAAGGGAAAGTAACTGTGGTTTATTTTTAGGGGGTGAGGGCTCATTTTTTATAAATATAAAATTAAGCTGGGTAATTACATTTCGTGTTTTTTTTTTTCTTTTTTCATATATTTTTTTTTTTTTTTTTTTTTAGAGGGGGGTAGGAGGGGGGTTTTTTTTTTGTTGTGTTATATTATAAAAATTTCGCCCAATTTCAAATTGACATTTTGTATTCTAGGCTCTCTGCCATTGGCCTTTTTTAATCAAGAACGCCAGCTTTGTTTTTGAGACGTGGCTGGGTATCGCAGTGGTTACCGGTTCTGCTTACTGAGCAGATGGTCGGAAGTTCAATTCCAGATCCGTTCCCTTCCTTGCCATTTTCACCTTGCCATTTTCACTTGCCCCTTTCTGTCACTACTAGATATAAAATAAAAAGCAGTCTATATTGCGCTTTCTTTCATTGATCGCCTCACTTACAACAGTGCATCCATGATCTAAAAATAACCTGCCTCACTAACACAACTATCCTTCCCTTGGCAAACTGTAGATACGCAGTGGTGATCACGGTCTCTAATAACAACGATTGTCAAACTAATCATGCTTCCCTCCTCCTAAAAAAGACCGTAAGGACGTGGCCGGTGCCGGTACTCATCTATAAATCGAATTAGTGAACTTGTAACGGGTGTCCACGATGAAATTGCCACACTATGAAATTGCTCTAACTTTTTAACCGTTGGGTAGAATTTAATGAAAATTTGGGTGGATTTAGTTCATTATTTACATCCTGCAAGTTTTAAAGTCCTGTGATCAAAACTCGCGGAAATGGAGTTGAAAGAACAGCTCGTGCGTGTTAAAATCTTGCGCATTCATCACGAGAACAAGGATCTCTCGCATCGTTCCATCGCTAAAACTTTGGGAATAGCGAATTCCACGGTGTCGCGAGTGATTAAGCGGTTCGAGGAACGGGCCCAGAAGTGAAGGAAAAAGTATTCCGTACAACACCAAAAATCACAACCGCGTAGTTGGGGCCTTCAACCGAAATCCGAACGCCTCCGTTCGGGATGTGGCTAAGAAGCTGCACCCAAGCCGAAGTTTTGTCCAGAAGGCCAAAACTAAGGCTGGGCTTCGAACGTTCAAGGTACAAAAGGCCCCTAATCGCGACGAGGAGCAGAACAAGTCCGCCAAAACCCGTGCCAGGAAGTTGTACCTCAACATGCTGACGAAAGTTGAATGCTGCATCATGGACGACGAAACATATGTGAAGGCCGACTTCAAACAGATCCCCGGCAACCTGTTTTTCACGGCCAAGGATAAGTTCAGCGTTCCGGAGCATGTCCGCACTCAGAAGATGTCCAAATTTGCGAAGAAATTCCTGGTTTGGCAAGCCATCTGCACGTGCGGGAAGCGGAGTGCACCTTTCGTGACCCAGGACACGATGAACGGACAGGTGTACATAAAAGAGTGCCTCCAGAAGCGGCTGCTTCCTCTCCTGAAGGCCCACAACGTCCCAACAATCTTCTGGCCGGATTTGGCCTCATGCCACTACTCCAAGGACGTGCTGAAGTGGTATGCGGACAATAGGGTCAATTTCGTGCCGAAAATGTTCAACCCTCCCAACACTCCGGAGCTCCGCCCCATCGAGAAGTACTGGGCGATTATGAAGCAGCACCTTCTTAAACGACCTAAGGTAGTGAAGACAGTCGAGGAACTGAAGAAAGTATGGGTTTACATGCAAAAAACGGATGATTCACAGGTTGTGCAGAATCTTATGGCCGGGGTTAAGGCCAAGGTGCGGGCATTTGCGTATGGACTGTAAATAAAATACGAGTAAAATGGTAAAATGAAGTTTAATAGTTATTTCTCAACCCCTGAAAATTTGATGGCAATCGGATGAAAACTCGAATTTTGCGAATCAATTTTGTGTGTGTCAATTTCATCGTGGACACCCTTTACAATGAAGATGTAAAAGCTACTCCATCTATGTGGTTCTCTGTGCAATTACACTAGTTCTGTTCAGTAACGGAGTAAGCAACTACGAAACGGCACGGTCTTTTTTGATAATAAAAATAGAACAAAAAAAAAGATCGCCAGATTCGTTTTTGGCTTAAGTTATTGTTTATCACGATTTTGTTTACACGACCTTTGTTTCTCTAATTAACACGAGTTTTTGTTGCACGGTTCCTCTAAAAAACACAACTTTTGTAACACACTGTACTCATTGCTCCTTCAACAAAAGAATCGGGTGTATAGAAAACGCAAAAAAATACATTGAGCTTTGTTCCTCTATCGACATGTTTCAATTTTGACAACTCGAAACATGTACAACCCGAAAAATATTTCTATTTTGAAATGGCAACATAGATAAAGCAGTTGCGTTCTCTAAAACTATCTGTTAAAGGCTATAGTTGAGAAGGGGACAACTTGAATACAAAAGTACAATTAGATTGAATGTTAACATTTAGTTTATAACGAATGCCGTAACATTTAATCAATAAAAGCTATTTAAATCAACCCTATTTTTCTCCCATTTCCAGGAATACATCCTCCCGGACGTCAAGGACCGACAGCACCTGATAACGTTGCACAAGGCAGCCAAGAAGGCCGGCGTCAATCTGGCCGAATACAACGACATCAAGCGGAAAATTGCTGAAATTGAGCACGACTTGCGCCGTCTAAGGGATCCCCTGTACATGCACCTGCCAGCTCCGCCCCCAAAATCGCCGACCTACAGTGCCACGGAAATTGCCACCTCCAAGAAATTGTTGCATGAGGCGCTGGAAAATGCCAGCTCCAGCCGGGCCGTATCCAAGCAGGCCGTGTCCAAAATCAGCTCCCTGCTGGAGGGCACCGGGAGTCCATTCCGGAGCAAAAAATAAGATTTCCTGAACCCGTCGTCGTTGTCGTTAGTGTCGCAGCTGATCACCAGCCTCTTGCAGCTGCGTGGTCAGCTTTCGTTCACTCTTTCTGTAGTAGTTCCCTTGAAATTCCTCTCCTTTTCACAAATCTTTACCGATAGGAAACGCGAGCACAGCTCGAGACAGAAATGGTTTTCACCACGGCCATACTTCCCGTTTGTTACAGACTTTTAGCGAAAACTACGTCTAGAACATACAGTGCAAAGTTCGATTTTCCTACTCCCTTCTCTTTAAACCTTTCATAACTACCGATTAACGAAAAACGTGAAAACACTCAAAACACACACAATCATAAACTTATTAGATGACAAAGGAAAACCATAGCTTAGAAAAACTATTTGAAATCAATCTTATAACGAAAGAAAGAAAAAAGAAAACCTAGCAAAACAAAGTTATGGAAATATAAGCAAACAAGCGCATCACATAGAGTTAGGTTTAGCTAGTTTGAGGAATCGAGAAAGTATTGTTGTTGGGTTTTGTGACAAGTTTTTGCGCTACCTTTCGGTAGCTTGCGGTTTTTGTTTGCTTTGTTGGTTTTTGTTTCTTCTTAGAAGTCGAAAGTGCTTCCACGAGACAATGAAGGATTGTTAGGATATTGTAGTTTGTTCGGTAGAAGCAGAATCCAGCGTATCAGTATAAACAATGCGTTATGTCCGGCGTTTGTACAACTTTTCTCGAAATTAAAAGTACTTAAAGTTAACCCTCGTATGTGGGACAGGCGACAGGCAGTCACAAGCAGTCACTTCCGTCTGGCCCATCGCTTTGAATGCAATAGAATCACAAATTCAAAAAAAAAAATGTCATACGTACCATGTGCCCAGTTTGAACGATTCTCTTTTAATTTTGTTCGAAGCGTTTTGCGTTACTTATACTTTTTTTTTGTTGGTTGGTGTCTGCGGAAGAAGAGAGTTCTCCATGCGTTGACGGTGGAAGGTTTAACGATCAACAAACAACATAAATCAACTTCGCAAATTTTTCAAAGCAAATGGAAATAAAATTTGTTTAAGTTGATTCCCATTATATTAAACTTGCAAATTGTTTCGAAATATCGTTTAATGCAAATACAACCAATAAATACAGTTTGAATCTCAATCAATGCAACATGCACAAATCGGAATTGGGCCGACAGTATCGGAATGTTTTTTGGATATTTTTCGCACACAAACAATAACAGCTGTTAAAAAAAAAATAAGTCAATATGTGTGAATATAAGTACTAACATCTTAGGTTTATTTAATTCTGTTACACTATTAACAATCCTAGGTTTTTTTCAATAAATTATGTTTTATCAGTTTTTCGATGGTTTGACCAAGTTCATTTTTATCTGTTCGTGAGCTTGGTTGTACTTATTTGATTTAGGTTTGTTTTGTTGTTGGAAAAGAAATTCCTTAAGTTAGTCGTTTTGTTCCATTTGTTATGTAACTGTTCAGTTGTGTAAGTTTAAAAATTGTTCATATCCTTTATTTAGTATTGCAGTAATCAGAATAAAAAACGTCGTGCGGTACTTCAAATCACATTACAATTAACAGTACTAAATCTACTGCGTTCGAACATGGTCTAAATAGTGAAGCCCATAAAAGCATATCTGTCCCATCTGAGAAAAAAAAACAGCAAGTCGAGAGAAACGCTGTTGAAAATTTATTTCTCTGTAGGCTGTTATGGATAGGATAACCTAATTCTGGCATTTAAACGACATTGTCTGAACAAAACTTGGTACTTACAGTGCTCGTTGTAAAAAATCGGTGATGATCAATAGATTGCAACGGATAGCACTTTTTCGATAAAAATCTATATGAGACAGTTATGGTTTTATGGGCATTATAGCAAAACAAAAAAGCGAAAGTTTGTCGCTGAACATCTTGCTTAAATTGGACTAGTTTTTAAACGGCCTTAGACATTCATATGTGTTGAGAAGTAGGCGTCCGGAAGGCGATCACAGTAGTTCTTAATATTGCATTGAATATAAATGTTCTTTCGTTATTAGACTGTCAAACCTAACAGTAAATATTACTTTCTACGGAAGTGTTCCAATAGGTTATAGGCCTATAGTTTCTGAATGTTGTAATAACTTGTTCCGGAGATATAAAGATGTCGAGCCCAGAGTGAGGTGATACCCAGCAAATTCCACAAACCTAGCAGTTAGTCCATTTTTCAAGTCTTCCTTCAATCGAACGAATGGCTGGTCTCGAAAACTGGTCGACAAGGAAATTTGCTGTGAACAACTTTCTTGAACTGGAGGAGCTGTATGAAGTAGTGAAACCGAAACCCAATGAAGACGGCACGTATCCGGCAGTTGATGCAGTGAAGGATAGACTGGCTCGACTGAAAATTATTCTGTTACTGGATTCAACGAACTACGTGCATGAGAAGGAGGCGAAGTCTGCTAGGGAAGTCTGGGCTAAGCTGGAAGCGGCGTTTGAGGATAACGGGCTTACACGGCGAGTCGGACTCCAGAGGAAGCCCTCGCACTGTGATGGAGACATGGAGAAGTACGTGACCCAGATCGTGTCTACTGCTCATCAACTCACCGTCATTGGTTTCGAGATCTCAGACGAATGGGTAAGAACACTTCTGCTCGCTGGACTCACGTAAGACTACCGTCCAATGATATTGGCAATCGAGAATTCCAGAACGAAGATTATTGGAGACAGCATAAAAACGAAGCTTCTTCAAGAGCTGCACTCATGCAACGAAAAGATGGCGTTCGTTGGAAGGAAGACGGTCCCGAGCAAACAGGAGCAAGGTACGAGAACAGAAGCGAAATCTGCAGAATAGCGGATGAAAGGTAAAGGACCGAAGTGCAGACATTGTCATAAATGCGGGCACATTGCAAGACAATACCCGATGAAGAATGGTTCAGCGTTTTGTACGGCTCTGGCAACCAACCAAGGCGGAAACAACGACCGGTGGGTATTCGATTCTGGAGGGTCGGATCACTTTCCGAAAGACCGCGAGTTGTTGCTGGATGCACGCAAAGCCAGCGGTTTAGTGGTGGCTGCTAATCAAGCTGTGATGAATATCGAAGCTGAAAGTGTTGTGAAGCTCGAAGCTGAATGTTGCCCGAACAGTCTCCCAATTGAAGTCAACAAGGTCAAGTACATTCCCGGTATGTCAACAGTTTATTATCCGTTAACTAAATCGTTATGAGAGGTCACGCGGTAATATTCCACCGTGACGGTGTGAAGGTAATCGATCCAGCCGATAATGTCATAGCAAACCGGATTCCATGGCAAGATAAAAAGGTTATTCTGGTTTGCGGAGCGTGAGAAAGGTACAACGTTGAAGTTTTACTCGAGTAATTTGAGTACTTGGCATATACGGATGGGACACATGAACTTGAACCTGGCGTGAAAGTGAATGGCCTTGCTACTGGAACAAAGTTCACCGAATCATCGAACGATAATTGTGTCATCTGTGCCATGGGTAAGCAGCATCGTTTTTCTTTCCCCAAGCAAGGAAGCCGTGCCACTGATGTTCTAGAGGTGGTACTTTTGGACGTGTGTTGTCCAATGGAAGTGACGTCACTCGGTGGTAGTAAGGTACTACCTTTCGTTCACGGATGATAAGATAAGGCGTATTTTCATTTGCTTCCTGGCGTCGAAATCTGGTGAATAAATCTTGAAGGCATTCAACCAGTTCAACAGTATGATGGAGCGTCATACTGGACGAAAAATCAAAATCTTGAGGACGGAAAATGGAAAAGAATTCTTCAACGAGGCATTCGGAAAGCGGTGCCAAACATCTGCAGATTACACCCCGGAGCAAATTGGATAGGCGGAAAGCGTAAACCGCACTATCGTTGAACGAGCGTGGTGTTTCTTGGTCGAGGCGAATCTACAGAAGCTATTTTGGGCTGAAGCAGTGGCAGCAGCTACATACCTTGCGAACCGTTCACCAACCAAAGGGCATAATCAGACATCTGAGGAGGCTTGGAGTGGTCGCAAACCCGACCTTTCCCATGTGCGGGCCTTCGGAGCCAAAGGTATGGCGCACGTGCCAAAGCAGCAAAGGAAAAAATGGAATGCAAAATCTGGAACGGAGCGCGTGCTACCAGGCAAGTTGAAAGATTTTAAATTTGCAAACAGAGGTTTTCCGTATCAGACAATCCCAGCAGATCAGCCGGCATCCAGAGGCAATCTAAACGAAGCTGAGATAGGTCCTGTGCCCGAGACAAAACTGTTCAAGACAAAACTGGATGGGAAAGGTAATGTCGTACAGCATAAGGAACGTATCGTGGTACAAGGATTCACACAGAAGTTCGGTACGAATTACGACGAGGTGTTCGCACCAGTAGCGAAACAAGTCACGTTTCAAACACTTCTCACTGTGGCTAGTCAAAAAAAATCTGAACGTGAGGCATGTGGACGTCAAAACAGTGTACCTGAACGGAGTATTAGAAGAAACAATCTGCACGTGTTTCTAATCGGAAGGTTGACTCGGTATTCATTTGCGATGGGATTTGTGCAAACCAAAGCGAATCCGTGTCTGTATCTGCGTACGCGGAATAGAGTGTTCGAGTACGTCCTCATCTACGTGGATGACATGGTAATCGTCACGCTGTCGGCACAAGAATGCAAGATGATATTTGCTGAACAGGAGAAGTACAGCAACCGTTCGCTAACTGGGCTAAGTGCACAGCCCAGTTAGCGGATGCTGGTCGGTAACTGGGCTGACATTTCTAATGTAAATAAATTTCGAGGGGGCTTTCGATCAGATTTCGGTAGGGATATTTCATTTCACAATCCATGAATTCAATAATGTTTGTATGCTTAATACGTTATTACGATGTAGCTTATTGTGCTATCCATTGTGCAAAATATTTGACTCAGTTTGTATGGCATTTCGACTCAATTTCGTGCAATTTAACAATTTTTCACTCCTCCTCGAACCTTATATGCCTTTTAGATGCCCCTTGCAGATTTTGAAAACAAAATGTCAAATGCTGATTTTTGATGTTTATTTGCTTTTTAACTGGGCTATAGCCCAGTTAGCGAACGCCCATTGAAAAAGCAGCCCAGTTAAACAGCACCCAGTTAGCGAACAGTTGCTGTACTTTGAGGTCAAGAATCTCGAAGTTCTGTGTTTTTTCTAGTGCATCGAAGTGGAAAGATCGGAAAATGGTTTCATACTGAATCAAGAAGCGTACATTCGGAAATTAGCTAGGCGATTCAACCTGGAAAACGCGTAACACTCGAATGTTCCCTTGGAGAATAGCTACAACACAAGGAGGAGAGAAATCAACTGGAAAACAATCATCAGTATCTCAGTTTAATTGGTGGTCTCTTGTATGTAGCTGTCCGCTCAAGAGCAGATATTTTCATAAGTGTTATTCACCCAGAAAGCAAGCTGTCCAACCCAACAGGACTCGATCGAAGCAAAGAGAGTAATGAGGTATCTGCAGTCCACAAGCAATCACCTGGGATCAACAGCTGAATCACTGGAGATGTACGTTGATGCGGATTGGGCTGGTGATTGTCGTAACAGGAAGTCCGATTCTGGTTGTCTGATTCGATTTGATGGTGGAATAATTTCGTGGGGTTCAAGAAAGCAATCTTTGAGTTCGACGGAAGCTTAATGTGTAGCACTAGTGGAACGATGTCAAGAGTTCATCTGGATCGGGAAACTGATGGACGATGGAGGTGAAGCATCTCTACATCCAACTGTGGTATACGAAGACAACCAAAGTTGTATAAAGATGGTTGAAAGCGATTGTATAGGACTTAATTCCTTCGAGGAAGAGTGTTGTGAAGTCGGCGTCTGAACCGGAAGGAGATAACAGTAGTCCTTAATATTGCCACCTAACAGTAGTTATTTCTTTCTACGGCAGTGTTCCAATAATATGCCTTTACACAGGGTTCCAAGAGGTTCCCAAGAAACACATAGAGAGATGATCAAGACTTTAAACTTTACTTAAATTTCCGCAATTTTAAGCGTGTTTTTAATAACATGTTTTAGATCCCACGGTTTTCCAAATGAATATCAAATTGTCCTTTTAAAGTTGAAGTTGTAGAAATCCGCTGCAACTTTTTTATTTGATAAATTTTTCAAATTAAGTTGAAATTATGGCAGTTTTTTCTGATTTTTGCTTCTAAGCTGTCCGAAGTTTTTCGCAAATTGGCCTTCTGATCATGAAACTGACTCTCTGAACTATTTCGAAGCTTCTGTAACATAGGGAAGATGTACCTATATTAATCTCATCACTTTGCAATTCATCCTACTTGAAATAAAACGATATACACGTGACAGGATTAGTTAGTAATGTTTGTTGTAGTTATTTAATGTAAGCAAACATTATTAGAAAACGAAACCGATCCTTTAACTGCTCAATTGTTTGATTCATCGTAGGATGAATATAGGAACAATGAGATTAATATGGGGGCAGTTTCCCTATCTAGCTTTTATAAACCAAGCAAAAAGCAGGAACAAAAGTGTTTATAAATTTATAAATGATAAAATTGTTATCTTAATTTCAGCAGATATTGTCTTCGCAGCGAATGACAAGAAACCTTCAAGACAAGCTTCCGGAACTTCAACTGCAGGACTTCCTAATTAAAGGCATAATTAATTTCTGCAGGAATGTAAAAATGCTGAACAGTGAGCTATTCCTGAGCACATGGGAACGAACCTGAATCAGGATTACAATAAGAACAAAGAAGCAGTCCGTCCGACAACAAGAGCTTTGGCTGTCACTCGGCAGATCTAAAGGTCGGATAACTGCAGAGCGGAGCGCACCAAGACACGGTAGAAGAATTTTAAGCAGTAGATGTCTCGCAACTCATTTGCTGTACGCAAAATGAATCCTAAACTACAAAATCCGACACCTGAAGAGGCTTTGAGTGGTCGCAAACCAGACCTTTCCTATGTGCGGACCTTCGGAGACAAAGTTATGGCGCACGTTGTTCCGTAGCATCAAAGGGAAAAGTGGGATGCGAAATCT